>CAJHNH020005569.1:274036-349036 GCA_905116865.2 Candidula unifasciata
GAAGCATGTCATAAGAGTCAATTAATTGGGAACTTCCTTCAAGGTCGGAGTGCATCTGCCTTAGAGGCAAGAAACCAGCAGTCTGCATACAAATGAGTCAGCTCTGTAAAACGGATGTACACGCAACAAACACTCAGGTTCTGGAACAGGACTGCAGTTCAGAGGTAAATGAACAACCAGAACTTTTGACCAGAGTTTACAGCTTGTGAACGCGAAGAAAACAAAGAAGAAGCCTAGAAGCAGATTTCCATCATTTATTTATCTTGCACTGAAGGATGTGATTGTCCTGTAAATATTAGCCTCATCATAATTAATTTATTGTCTCCAAACCCGGATTGTGAATTTAGCGTCCCGGATTTATTGTATTTCCTTTAGTTTAGGTAGGCATGTTGCATGCCTAAACCTAAACATACTTGTGTCTGAAAGTATGTATGTATGTGAGTATGTGCGTTAGTTAACAAAGGCAGTTTTTTTTTTTTTTAACGCAATCTGTGGATAGCACTAACACCAATTCAAGAACGAAACAGATTAACAAAACCTTGCTAGTTGCCTAAAAAATCTCACATTCACATGCGGGTCGATGAATCACTGATGCCTGCCTATCTCAAGACTACCAAAAAGAATCCCATCGTCTGTGGCAGACGGGAGTGGGATTTGTGAAAGAACAAACAATTATGGGCAAGTCTGGGTACGTGAGGACCGGAGAGGGATTTAGAACATTCATAAAGCCTTTAATAATTGTTAATTAATGCATTTCAATTATTTAACTGTAGCTACATACCCGATATTGCAGTTATGGGCACTTCGTTTTCGTCAAAACCTTTCTCCGCATACGCCTTCTTCACTTCTATACAAGCTGTGTTGAGGCTAAGACACTGAGTGTATGAGATCGCTAGAAAGAGCAGACTTGCTCTAAAACATTGTTGTGTTACAGACACCGACATCTTCGCAAAGTCGGCCATTTTTCCCACTTCAAATACAACAAAACCTTACGAAATCCTTGGTCAGAGAATAATCCAAGAATAAAACGCTATCACAGAACCCTCCACAAGAAACCGCTTGAAGTTAACACATTCGAAACACAACATCGCAACAAGGAATGCATGCTATCTCAGTAACATTTCCCTGCCTCCAGCAAGCACAACCGACCGACCAGGAGCCCTGAAACTTCCACAATGAAACAAACGAATTCTAACGCCACCGGCGTTACACTTTTTCTTCCAGTCGGCTGTTCTTTGTTCCTATACAACAAATGGATTTATTTCCCTATTTATATCTTAAGATATTATTTATTTTCAATTACTTAATCTTTTTCGAAAGATACGCAGGTTTTTATTACTTAAATTTTTAACTTGTTTTATAAATCTATTATTTTTAACAGAAAAGTCATTGTACAATCGTGAAAAATTAGCGGGAGTTAATAGTAACAGCCAGAAGAGTTTCCCCGAAGTTTCCGCAGTATCGATTGGTGGATATTTTTAGTTGTTGAAAAGCGCTAGCAGACGCAAATCTCTGGCGGACAAGGACCTGGTTGGGGGCTCCAGATAGGAGTTCTTTCTGGGGAGGCTACTTTCTTAGCCTATTGCTGAATGTTCTTCCCTGTTGAGGGGTTACCAGACACATGGAGACGTGCTGCTTTTGCATTAAGCGAAACCTTTTCTTCTTCTTCGCGTTCACAGGCTGTAAACTCCACCGGAAAATTCTGACTAAAAAAAAAAGGTAAAGTAGGGAGATGCGAACCAGCGTTATTAATTATAAGTGCTCTGTCACCAGTACGGACAGCTGATAAGTAACTGTCCGCACGCAACTCCGTAGCTGCAGCGACGTTCTTCCATTTACCCCAGAGTGTTAACTCTGGTACCCATTGTCTAGAGGCTGTGTGAACCCCGGAAACCGCCCGGTTTGGAACACTGGCCGCGAGCTGTAGCGAGTCGCAGCTTGATTTGAAAGCAAGTCTCCATTCGACTGCGCTAACGCGGCTCCCTCTGAAGTATCTGATTGTTCAACCACCTATAGAACTTTAGAATAGTTCCAGATCCTGAGTGCTGTATGCACATCCTATAAACACATCTGGCTTATTTGTTTGCAGACTGCTGGTTCCTTGTCTCTTGGGTAGGTGCACTCCGACTTGGAAGGTAGTCGTCAATTAGTGGACAGTTAAACATGCTTTAGGGGAAGGCAGGGGGGGGGGGTCTGTTCTTGCTTTCACTGCAATGAAACCGACACAGGGGTGTAAGCTACAGCTTAGTTGAGGCATCACATTATGCAAGGGCCTAAAAAAAAACGTTTACAAATGAAACTTTTGAAATTAAAAAAAAAAAATTTAGTTGCAACTTCGAGCCTTTTACATGATTATAAGAAATTATTTAAATACTTTGATTTTGGAAACACATTCTGCACTATTTCATTTAATAAGCATTAAATGACACTACATTTCCATTATCTATATATTTAAATGTTTATATGTTTATTTTAGTTTTCTTGGATTAGCTGGTGTAATTTAAAACAGTAGGGGCCTCGGAGCTTTAGATACATTAGTGCCTCATCAAGTATAACTATGTTCCTGCCCGGCGATGAACAAGTTTACTTGTTTCTCTGTATGTAACTTCATGAGAAATACTTTCCTCTCAGAGAATATCAAAGGACCTTCGCGAATGTTGAAATAAGACGTGATATTATAGTACTTGGGACACTCCCATAAGCGCGCCGTCCCCCCCATCTTCAGCAGCAAACGAAGATTTCCAATTCCAGTGCTAACCAGTAACTGTCTGATTGTACATCCGTCTCTCATTTCCCTTGAATGCTGAGCGTCGGCCAGATCTCCTGGTAACTCCCATTCTCCTCAGAGGTAAGGATCTATTTGTGGCTCCGCACAGTTCACTCGCTCCCAAAGGGCCCTCCCAACATCTAGCTTGTCATACATCAGTTCACCAACAAGTGGTGCAGAACAGGCCAGTCTATCTGACTGAGGACTCGCATGAAGGGTAAGCCAATCAATTCCTTTCTATGACAGACTGGATTATGATGATGCTGATAACAACGATGATGCGAGGCAAATAACCAACAATTTGCATACAAATAAGTCAGATCTGTAAAACAGACGTACATGCAACACTCACTTTCTGGAACAAGGCTAGTGTCCAGAGGTGGTCGAACAACCATACATTTCTGCTAGAATTATACTCGGTGAATGCAAAGAAAAAGATCGAAAATAATAAATTCTTTAAAATAACGGCAACATTGATGACAAAGAAACAGATAACCATTGCAGCCTCTGACAACGACAAGAGAGACAGAAGAATACAGCAACAGGCGGAAGCACCTAAAATTATTTCATTACTGTTCGGACGACAAACCCAGCAGTGCCTGACATACTGCCTGATAAATTGTGATTGCGCCTTTCTCTGTCAGGTTTGATTAGGTCTCTGATTATCCCAGGACACTGGCTGCCTCTGTGTTACACGAAAACTCGATTTCAGCTTTCCTAGCCTGTACAACTTTTTTTATTACTGTAAATGTCACTCACTGGTTGTCATGGCGACATAGGAAGTGTTTTTACTGATTACGGGACCTCTGAACCTCGTACTATGCGTTTTTATTTTAGAGAGGATTATTTTAATCATATTGTGTTGCAGTATAGTAAAAGAGATGAAACCTTATTATAAATTTCAGAAAATAGAGTTTTACGACTAATCTTTGGACCCATCAAAGTTGCAAACAGCGTGGAATAATTTGTGAGAAGCTACAACAAAATGCATAATCTGTTTAAATCACGACTGATTACTGGCATCATGAGGGCTTATTGACTGAGAAATTGCTGGGGCATATTCAGAGAATGTAAGTCGACAAAGATGTAAAAACCATACACGAGGAAGCTCAATGGTCTTAGACCACGAGGCAGACCAAGAAGACAATGGAGAGATAACATCCAGACAGACCTAACAATTGCAAAGAAAAGGTCAACCAGAGAGATGAATTGGGGTGTGTGATATATACAGCAATGAACAACGAGGGCTTGGTATGCTGAAGAAAAAGATAAAGAAGAAAATAAAGAAGAAGATAGTAAATGTGGGGGACACTGTAGCGCAGTGGCTAGATGCTCTCCTGTCGGTTTGAAGGTATTGGGTTCGAACAGTTGTTTTTTTTTTTTAATTGCCCAGAATGTCCACACACAAAAAAGGACCAAAAGTCATCAGAAACTCAGAAACAGAACGTATACGTCGTCGCGTGTCAACAAGCACGTGCTCTTTTATTGATTGGTCAGTATTTATAACCTGACGCTGACATGGTCGTGTTAAACCACGAAGAATATCGACAATTATCAGGTGCGAACTATCTTGTGTCGATGAAACAAATGTTGCAAGCAGAAAAGATTAAAAGAAATTGAAGATTTGCTTCATTTTACGCCTGACATCATTTGTTTATGGAAACTGTGCAATATATCTCGCTAATGGTTCGAGGAGGCTTACAATATCCTTCTAAGTTGATTACACTGTTGACATATTTGTCTTATGCTGCTTTGCAGAGGCTCATATCAGCAGAACTAGAAGCTAAATTCATGTCCTGTAAACAGCACAAGAAGCTACTTATGTGCATTGTTACATGAAGTATTCAGAAATATTATGCTGATGAAGTGAATGGTCTGTGTGCTAATGTATGTCCAATCAGGTATTATTTCAAAAGTACTATCTCCACTGTGTAATGTATTTTGAAACAACTACCAAAACATTCAGGGACTGATTTCATCTAACAAGAAGAAACAAACTGGAGAAATTTGCACATCAATTTGCTTAATTAAAGAGATAATTTGTCATCTCTCATCTAAAACCATATGAACATGTTGACTTGTATAGAGTCTCGATCTAAATAGTGCAGAGAAGAAATATTTAGTAGTGCTATAGTATTGTTATAGTATTGTTATGAAACGCTCTGGAAGAAAACTATTGCTTTCATTTTGACTGTGCATAAATGGTGCTACTACACCGTGGATAAATTGTGTCAAGATATTTCGGGGATGCCTTTGTGTAAGTGGTTACAAAAATATTTACTAACTAACCTCTCACAGCAAGTCACTCTTTGCCTCTTTACTAATTGTTGACTAACAGTATAATTATATGTTGTAGAAGTACGCTAAAATAATCCTCAACCATTTGTGTTCATTTCTGCGCACCTTCTTCTTCGCGTTCACTGGCTGTAAACTCTGGCAGAAAGTTCTGGTTGTTTGTCTACATCTGGACTTAAATCTTGCTCAAGACATTGGTTGTCGCGTGCACAAATGTTAAACAAACTTAACTTATGTGTATGCAGACCGCTGGTTCCTTGCCTCTCAGGCAGAAGCATTTCGGCTTTGAAGGAAGCCACAATAAGTCGACTCTTACAACATGCTCGCTTGGGAGGCAGTGATTCTATTCTTGTTTTCTCCACACCGGGGCCCTGGAACCTACAGAGAATGTTTATCTATATGTGTATCTGGCACAGCATTTGGGGCTGTTTGGCTGTTTTAATAAGCTTCACTGTCTAAAGATATATACATATATATTGAAACATCTCATAGGCTAACTTCTGTTTTTGTGACGTACTGTTTAACCTTTCTCTGCAGCTCTACAGGGCTATTTATTCCCAACATGTTTTCATCTGTCATTAGCTTATTGCAGTGTTTCATGTATTGTTTGGGGAAAGGGGATGGGGAGGGGGAGGGTCTTTGGAGTTTTCTTGCTAAAACGTGGTTGAACTCAGGCAGTAGATAGAGCACGGTGCGGGAAGAACGGGTTTCAGATAAAGTCTTCTAATATTGATAAAACAGTAGTAGTTAGATAATCGACCAGTCATCTCCATCTCACTTCAGAATAGCCCACAAGAGCTCAGATCCCATCTTCATCATCTCCCTCAGCCTGTGGCGACTGAAAATAGAGTTCTGTGTTGGTTTACTATACTTCTTTGACAACCTGTATTGTGGTAAGTCTGGTGACTCGTCTGTTGAAGTTCTTGTAATCTTGTCAATGTCACAAATTCACCGCTGTATTTTGGATCAGCTACTCGTCCTGCCCTCCACAAAAACAATGAGAACATCGGCCCAATCCATTCTTTTCCGATCCTGTCCTCACAAACATGAAACTTAATTCCTGTCAGATGAGATTTCCTTAGAGAATCCATTGTCTTCGAACCCATCCTTTCTCAGCCTTCTCAAACATATTCACAGAATCAACAAGCATACTTCTGGGAAAAGGCTGTGACCCTAAAACAGTAACACTCTAAACAGCGCAACGCGTAACAAGTGAATAATAATAAAGGTGATGTTGCGATTAACCCATCTAGGATAGCCGTTGATTTTTATCTTGTCTGACTTTTTGTTAACCACAAAGAAATTTGAACAGGAACCAAATAGACATCAGTAAGGAATTAACAATGTTGCCTTCAACAGGGAAACAACAATTACATCACCCTCCTAACTGGATTTACCTAGTTGTACTCAGTGTTGCCACTTTGGATGTTTTACATCCAGATTAAAAATTTTTCTTTGCATTTAGATGGCGTTTTTGACATTTAGATAGTAGAATTTTTCTATATGTTTTTCATTTGGAATGAATTTATCAAATCTAACCTAAGAGAATGAAATTTGATCTCTTAAATGCTATCTTGACAATAAAATTCGGCCTGATAAGAGTAGGAAAAGGCTGTTCCACTTATCAGCTCCCTGATTGGGTATTAAAAGAAATTGGAACAGCTAAAGCATACCAGAGTCATTTTTGGATCTGAAGCTTCAACTTCATCATCCAAGCTAAGTTTATACTGTGGATCTTGTAAGGCAGACTTCAGTAAAGATGAGGACATGATTCTATAGGGTAAGTCATATCAATTGCTTTATAATTTGTGAAGCTTTCCATTCGGATGTTTTTCTAGATGTTTTTTGTGTGTGCAAATTTAGATGTTTTAAAATATATTTTCGACTCCGTTTTGGATGTTTTTTGTCAAAGAGAAGTGGCAACACTGGTTGTACTCTTGTTTTTTTTTCGGAGCTTCAACAGCTGTAAACTCTGGCGGAAAGTTTTGGTTGTTCGTTTGCTTTGTTCACTTTACTCTTGCTCCAAAACTTGAGTTTTACATGTACACTCGTTTTACAGATTTGGCTTATTTGCATGCAAACTGTTGGTTCATTGCTTCTCATGAGGATGCACCCACACTTCGAAGGAAACCCGTAATGCTTGTTTTGGTGTGGGGGGGGGGGTGTGACGGAGGTTTGTTCTTGCTTTCTCTACAATGGGTTACATAAATCCACACTAACAATGATGTCTTGCGCTTGCTTAGTTAGAGATCCTACTATCCCTTAACAAGGATGTCGTAAAAGACGACTAATTATGAGGGGAGTTTCCTTCAAAGTTGGAGTACATCAGGCGGAGAGGCGAGGAACCAGAAGTCTGGATACAAATAATACGGGTGTGTAAAACGGACCTGGATGCAAAAGTCAAGTTCTGGAACAAGATTAAAGTCCACAAGTGGACGAACAACCAAAACTTTCCGCCGGAGTTTTGAGCCGGTGAATTCGAAAAGAAGAAGAGGAAGAAGAAGAAGAAGAAGAAGAAGAAGAAGAAGAAGAAGAAGAAGAAGAAGAAGAAGAAGAAGATTGATTGTTTAGGAATACATAACAAGGAATACAATATTCCTAGGAACTGTTAATCAAAGATGGTGACATTATGTCCATACGGTTTACAGGTGAGTGAAATCGTCTCACAATGTAATACTCGATGTTTACCAATGTTCGATTCTACCAGTTGATGGCTTAAAAAAAGATAATTCTTGTGGATTTCATATAATGGCACGAAAGTCGCACCGTGGAAGATATTAGGACCTCACGAACCGACGCTTTTCAGATCGCCACACAAAGAACTTCGCTACGACCATCCCCACAGGCAAGAATCCAGTTTGTAGATATCGCATTGGGACTATTCTCTTGTTTAGCCCCACGGTGAGACCCAGGAACCCACACGGGGAGGTATCAAACAATGTCCGGGACCCGGGAACCCACACGGGGAGGTACCAGACAATGTCTGGGACCCGGGATCCCACACGGGGAGATACCAGACAATGTCCCTTGCGTCACTGTGCAGGACAGTGAACAAGAGATTAGAAAATTGAACGGATTGTATGTATTTTTTCTTCTTCGGGTCAGTCTTACCTCACGGGGGAGCCACTCGTGAGTTTGTGATGGCTTGTGCAGTGAAAGTTACTCCCGTGAGTTTGGAACCGATCCCGGCGTTTTTTTCCAGACTAGTGCAGCGACGAATTTAATTTGATTTAAAAAAAAAAAATACGAAAGTTATGAAGAGACTGAGAATGAAGAATGAATTGCTGGAAAAAAAAATAATGAAGACAATTGACATATTTTTGCTATGTTAACAGACATAACATTAAAAAAAATACATTAAAAGGAAAAGTCGAATGGAAGACTGAAGGGGGAGTAAGAGGTAGTTAACGATACAAGTAGGAAGACAGCATTACAAGATGGACAAACAGCAGTCTGAGAGAGTGTACTACCAAGACAAGAGGCAGAGTGTCTATGTCTCTCTCTTTCTCTCTCTCCACCTCTCACTCTGAAGGCAGATAATCAAAACATCACAGCGATGATGGGGACAACCACGCGAGTTATCCCGGAAATCCTACTGTCACGTGACTCATTTTTGGCGCCTTAATGAACGCCTCTGTTTTCTCTACTGAAGTGTATCGGTAACAGGGATAACAATCTTCCCGGCTTGAAAACACACCAGAAAGAATGGCACGTAAAGATTATGCTGCCGAGAAGGGTGAGTAGTAGACACGTATTATTAACTGGTTGTTTAATGAGCAGAACATGGAAAGATTGCGGCCAGCCCCAGGTAATCAGTTGTGTAGTCATCTCACCACCGCGGCTAAAGTGAGTTGGCGGCGTTCCATCATCCGTCTTTACGAAGTTCGAACAAAGAAAAGAGCTTCTTTTTTCTTTCCCGGACCCCATTTTTGGGGACAAAAATTATAGATCCACTGCTCGCTAAAAACATGTAAAAGTCGACTAATTATATTAATTAGGATTATTAACTTATTAACTATTAGAAGTCACTGAAATGTTATTTGTTTCATTCGAAGTCTGAGTGCAAGGAAACAACAGCCTGCCTATATTACTATTATTACCTATATTATAAATTACTGTACAAACAATCCAGATCTGTAAAACGGGTGTGCCCGCAAAACTCAGGTGCTACTGAACAGAAATGAAATCAGATTTTGATTAAAATTAACGCCCAGAAGTGGACGAACAACCAGATCTTCCTTTTAACGTTTACATGCAACAAACAACAACAAAGAACCACCTAAGACTTAGTGGTTGCTTTAGTCAGTTAAAAATAAAATAGTGTTACAGGTCATAACCTTTCTGTTGGATATTCGTTTGCCGCTTAGCACAATATTCTTGAGCCTAACAACACAGCCTGCCAAACTACTGTATTAGGGGCAAGCGCAAAGGTAGAGGAAGTGCTAAGGAATGTTCTGATCTCCTGCCAGAGTTATGTTAGAATCTATTGTGTCAGGCCTAAATCATCACCGAGTGACTTGCTGATTGGCATGGATAATCATGCCTCTGCTATCTGCAAACGCATGTGTCTGTTCATGTGACACCACTCCATGCTGACAAAAGACTGTCAAGAATCACTCTTGCGAATAACGGTCCCAAATTATTGAGGCAGAAAATATACCCTAACAGGGCCTCAGTCACCTGTCAATTGCGCACTTCCGGCGACTTAAATTGCGCACTTCCGGCGACCTTTGCCACTGCCAAGAGTATCCCCCACGCCACCTTAGCGGCGTGGATTGGGGCTAAACTAACTGGCTATGACTCACGAGCAGCAGCTACATTTCCTGCAGCTGCCTTCATTTTATTTGCTCATCAGCCCCAGCCATCTAGATTAGCCCCAATCCACGCCGCTCACGGGGGGCTACTCTCGGCGGTATAGTCCCAGGAAGTGCGCAGTTGACATTTGACTGATACAGAAAAAAAAAAATTGTGTCCAAACAAATCTAGTGGTCACAGCATGTTCTGCTTTCTTTTTTCAGAACGTGAAAATTTTTTTTTTAAACAAAGAGGACACAAACAATAGATTGCACAATTATTTGCCTGGCATATTTCGCTGTATCTCATCAGGTGCATACTGCAGTAACAATTACATGAATGAAGCAGATAAGTGAAATTGATAACTGCCTCTTTCTAATGTTTGTGATAAGCTGTCTTGGAGCCCTTGTCTCCAAATTTAATTTTTTTTAAATGTTGACAGTCTATAATCTTTTTTTTATTTGTCAATATTTAGGGAAAATTACAACATTCCTAAAGGAATACTACAAGGATAATGATGATGGTGGAAAGGAATTTGTTTACGCTTCACAGCTGGTAAGTTTTGTTAAATAGTTAATGCATATTCTTTTTTTTAAGACGCAATCGTTTAAAGGTTAAAACAAAACAACAAACTATATCATGGCACGGGATATCTACATAAAGAAGTGATTCCAGTATAAAAAGTGGTGGGCAGACTTGACCGGGCATAGACTTCAAGAAGCGTTTTTGGAACAGAAAATAAAGCACTGGCTGTTTTTGTATATCTGACCAAAACTTTCAATGATGTGTGCGAGAATGTACTGACTGGTACTTAAATTTTGCAGCTACAAAGTTGAAGGAAAAATGTACACTGCAGTAAAGTGATTGATTATGAAGTCACTTTGTCTGTCTACAAGGAACAACACAAAAAACTAAAAACAGCTCCGTTTATTATTGTAACATAAGTATGACCGTAAAATAACAGATTATAGACAGCACATTCATACCAGCGTTGTGCTACTGTTGCTAAACCTGGACGTAGTCAAGGAAGCGAACATTGTAATCCTAGACTGCTCATGTCCCTGTGTGGGTTCTTGAGCCCTGTTATTGGGAAAACAAGAATAGACCCACTGCCTGCCACAAAAGCATGCTGTAAGAGTCGACTAATTGGGAGCTTCCTTCAAAGTTGGAGTGCATCTGCCTGAGAGGCAAGGAAGCAGCAGTCTGCATACAAATGAGTCAGATCTGTAAAACGCAACACTCAGGTTCTGGAACAGGAATGCAGTCCAGAAGTGGATGAACAACCTGAACTTTCTAGCTGGTGAATACGGAGTAAAAGAAGAAGACTGCCCATGCTAATAAGTTTGCTGGTTAAAGTGATACAGAAAACCTGGTTACAGTGCAACTGAACACAGATAACACATGAGAATACTGCCAGATGGCTGAATAGGTCCACATCTCTAAGACTAAATCTGATTATCTTTGTCAGATGGCTGAATAGGTCCACATCTCTAAGACTAAATCTGATTATCTTTGTCAGATGGCTGAATAGTCCACATCTCTAAGACTAAATCTGGTTATCTTTGTCAGATGGCTGAATAGTCCACATCTCTAAGACTAAATCTGGTTATCTTTGTCAGATGGCTGAAAAGGTCCACATCTCTAAGACTAAATCTGGTTATCTTTGTCAGATGGCTGAATAGTCCACATCTCTAAGACTAAATCTGGTTATCTTTGTCAGATGGCTGAATAGTCCACATCTCTAAGACTAAATCTGGTTATCTTTGTCAGATGGCTGAAAAGGTCCACATCTCTAAGACTAAATCTGGTTATCTTTGTCAGATGGCTGAAAAGGTCCACATCTCTAAGACTAAATCTGGTTATCTTTGTCAGATGGCTGAAAAGGTCCACATCTCTAAGACTAAATCTGGTTATCTTTGTCAGATGGCTGAAAAGGTCCACATCTCTAAGACTAAATCTGGTTATCTTTGTCAGATGGCTGAAAAGGTCCACATCTCTAAGACTAAATCTGGTTATCTTTGTCAGATGGCTGAAAAGGTCCACATCTCTAAGACTAAATCTGGTTATCTTTGTCAGATGGCTGAAAAGGTCCACATCTCTAAGACTAAATCTGATTATCTTTGTCAGATGGCTGAATAGGTCCACATCTCTAAGACTAAATCTGGTTATCTTTGTCAGGTGTTTACTTTTTCAGCACCAGATAGTAATTAGGATAACTTGTTCTGTATTGAGACATTCTAGTTTATCAAAGAAGTAAACATATTATAGTGTCGTATTCTTCCTTTCAGGATCAGGTTTAAAAAAAAAGCAGATGCAAGTCTAGGTATATGTTGCAGAAGTTAGATGTGTTGGCTAAAAGGTGTAAATATTGCAGCCATGTTGTAAATGGGCACAACGCATTTACATCCTGTGATCTTCTTCACACTCACCCTCTGTAAACTCCAGCGAAAAGTTCTGGTTGTTTGTCCACATCCGGACTTGAGTCATGTTTCAGAACCTGAGTATTGCCTGCAGACCTGTTTTACAATTCTGGCTTATTTGTTTGCAAACAATATGTGTTTGCAAACAGTTGGTTTCTTTTCTCTCATGAAGATGTGCTCCAACTTTGAAGGAAATCCCTAATTAGTCGACTCATACAACATGATTTTGGGAAGGCAAGGGGTCAATTCTCTTTTCTCAACAGTGGGGCCACAGAGCACACAGAAGGAGTATTGAGATCAATGAAAAAGAAGAACACCACAGAGGATTGAAGAAAATAGCAACCACTAGTATGGTTCCTGGAGGAAGAGGCAGGGGGCAACTAGCATAGATAGTGGACATAAAGTGGGAAAGTTGGCAGGAGGACCTAGTGGCTTTCTGCTATTTCGTAATGAGTGCATTCTATAAAGGACTTGCAACATCATGATGATAATAATGACTTGTCTTTGAATATTAATATCAACAGCTATTAGTCCTGGAATGTATAACTTTACTAAAGTTGCTCATACTTGTTAATTACAGACAAAGATTGCACACAGAGAACAGGTGGCTCTCACAGTACAACTAGATGATGTCAGTGATTTCGACCCTGATCTCAGCGAGGCTATCGTGGAGAATACCCGAAGATATGTGCAAATCTTTGGTGATGCCGTGCATGAACTTCTACCAGAGTTCAAACAGAGAGAGGTAAATAATTTTATAATCACTTTTGTTTTTAAAAAAAAAAGAATCTTTTAGGATTGGTAAGTTAGTTGACAGATTATCCTTAAACCAGGATAAACACAGCGCAGACATTTTTATAAGCCTTTTTTATATATTAAAAACACTTAATTTTGTATTGTACCTTCTGATCTTATCTATTCCTAGTTAAGTAGATTTTTCAGTATAGATATCCAAAATATGTGAAGAAATTTTTGGCTTTTTTCTTTTATTAAATAAAGCTTTGTATCTTATTTGTCCAGGTATCTGGCCTTCATTTTAATATATTTTTCACTCAGACATAATGCAAAATTGATTACGTAAAACATAATTTAATATTGACTATCTCTTCTTCTCAATACCTGCTAAAGCCGAAAGGCGTCACATTGATCAGCTGAGACAGGGCGCGCTCACTCGCTTGATATGCCATGATGTTACGCAGTCTCGTTGTGTCAATGACTCCTTCAGTCCATGTTCTTCTTGGTCTTCCCCTGCCTCTTGTGTTTTAATTTTCAGGTTGTACGCTCTTGCTGCTGGCATTGTTGGTATCATTCTCATTAGATGGCCAAACCATTCATTTCTTTGTTTCTCAATAAATTTGGTGATGGGTGTTGTTTTAACAGTTCTTGTGATCACGTCGTTTCTTACTTGATCTCTTCTGATTTTATTCACAGTCATTCTCTAACATCTCCTCTCACAGATGGTTAGTTTTCTCTCGTTTTTTGTGTGCCAATGTCTCAAGTCTGACATTGGTAACATAAAGTCAGTATAAATATTGTATTTATAATTTATCTTTTTGTCTCTGTTGGGAAAGCAGGGTGTGTTAAATAAAATTGGAGCAGGTTGATACGTGACATTGTTGGTTTGTTGGATTCTCGCTTAGATCTTTATTTCTGTCTATTTTACCATCGTATGTAAAGATGCTTCCCAGGTATTGAAATTCTTGCACCTGTTTCAGACTTTGATCTTTGTATCGATAGTTTGTTGCTCTCTACTCATTCTCATGACTTCTGTTTTTTCAGTATTGATCTTCATGTGATGTTTAAGGCGACTGTTGTGTAATTGGCTTAAGTAAGTGGTCCTGCAGCTGTTTACTTTCACTGTGGAATATGCACTGATCATAACGAAAGAACAGCTCATTGACCTCCTATTTTACTAAGACCTGGTAGTGTTATGTCTATTTTATTAATATTGTCCATGGATATTATAAAAATAAAGGTGAAACAACACATCCTTGCCTACCTTACTCCTGATGTTATTGGAAACCAGTATGTATAGGACCATATTCATAACATTGATCCCCCTTTGTGTGTTCTGCAGGAGATGCTATTTGTGGGACACGTAAGTTTAATGCTTATCCTTTACAGGACATTGCAAAACCAACACCAGCATGTTTTTTTGCAGTTGTTTTGTTTGCTAAAGCAGATTGTGTGTTCAGTAGTTTGCCATTCCTTTTTAAATGATCAAGCCATTCCTTTCTGAACGGTCAGCTTTCGGTACCACTGTCGAAACCAACGCAAGACAAACTGTCTGCAGCTGGGATCAAACCTGGCACCCCGGCATTACGAAGCGCGTGTGTGCAAAATGTGTAAGCCACAGACGACTACGGGGCACACATAGGCTTCCCTTATAAGAATGTTGTAAACAGCAACTAATTAGTGCATCTGCTAAAGAGATGAGGAGCCAAGAGTGGGCATACAAGTAAGCCAGATCTGTAAAACGGATGTGCGGCCAAAACTCCCATTATAGAACATAACCAAAGGTCAGATTGGAAAACCAAACAGAAATTACTACTGGAGCTACAGCTGGTGAACACTTTACGCCTTACCGCTGGTGACTGCAAAGACGAGGACGACATTGACATTTGGGGCTAGACCCACACTTTTATAGACCATTCAGCAACATTGTACCAGTCATCTTTACTTCCCATCATATTTCCTAGTACCTGATTTAGACTAAGTCAACCTGGATACCAAGATAAGGCAAAGAACATAAGCAGGTGTGAACACACACCACAAAAGAAGATTAAACCGAAGATAAATGGCAAGGAAACCCGGCCAGCTAAATAACCGCCGCGCGGATAGGAGCTGGTTAAATGTCGCAGAATTTTAGAATTTTAGTTTACTGCAAACCGGAACCGGATATAAAGATTCATTATGCAGATTAGAATTTAGATTTAGATTAAAACTCATAATGTTTGGATCAGCAGCCAAGCAGCTAGCTACTGTGCTACTGCAGCTTTTAGTATTGTATGTGTCAGAATACAGAATTCCTGCCATTTATTGTTTTTTTTTCCCCTCAAGATTCAACATCGGGATGTTCTTGATGTGTACATTGAGCACAGACTGCTTCTGGAACAGAGGAACCACCCAAATGATCAAGAAGCCACAAGAGATCCCCAAAACCACTACCCACCAGAATTGATTCGCAGATTGTAAGTATCTACTTCTTCATAGTTGGCCCCAGTGATGTAAATACCTTGCGTCTGTTTACAGCATAGCTGTGATATTTGTGCTCTTCGTCTGACAGATCTGACTTCTTCTGCCGTTAGTTTTCTGGGACATATGTAGCTTCATGTGTGTTGTGGCTCCATCATCGCCTGATTCCCAGGTGTTGTCTCTAGGGGCAGTTACATGCAGAATGTAAGTATTAAATGCATTTTAAGTTTTGGGAGAGAACAAATCTCACTGAAAAATTAAGACTTGAAGAGAAGATGCTGGGGTTGCAGAGGACAAACAGTGAATAAACCTGAGGTTAATATAATTAAAATGTCCCTACACTGAAACCCACAGGGACAGTGAAGTAAAGGCAGACCATAAAACACCTGGAGAAGGGAGCTGGAGAGTGAAGTTATACTTCTTCTGTGTTCTTCTTTGCGTTCACCAGCTGTTAACTCTGTGGAAAGTTCTGTTCCAGAACCTGAGTGTTACGTGTGCATCCGTTTGACAGATCTGACTCATTTGTGTGCAGACTGTTGGTTCCTTGCCTCTCAGGCAGATGCACTCCGACTTCGAAGGAAGCTCCCAATTAGTCGACTCCTACGACATGCTTTTAGGTAGGCAGTGGGTCTATTCTTGTTTACCCTATATTAGGGCCCCGGAACCCACACGGGGAGATGGGAATAAAGATTGGGAGGGCCTGGGGTTAGCTGCATGTACTAGCAAAGGTCAGGATGACTTGTAAGTTGGTCGAGGAGCTGTGCTCCACGTTGAGGATGGAGAGCAGAATAAGAAGAGTGTGATTCTTCTTCTTCTGCCTTTCTATCCCCCAATGGAGCATAGGCCCTCAACCAACTCACGCCAAGTCGTTCTATCCTTCGCCATTGCATGGAGCTCTCCCCATGTCCTCCCAATCCTTCTAACCTCATTCTCCAGTTCTCTTCTCCATGTGTTTTTTGGCCTTCCTTTATTCCTATGCCCCTGTGGGTTCCAATGCCCATTGTTCTCCCTATATCATAGAGAGTTCTAACATTCCAGGTGCCAATTCTGGAGGTTTTCCTAGCTGAGAGGAGGTGATCCGGACTCCCTACGGCTTTCTCCACACCGATACTTCTTCTATTTGAAGAGCCTGGTGGCTGGATTTTATTTGCTCTCTTTTGGACTTATCCATGGTTGGTTGGTTTTTGTGGCTATGGTTTTTACAGGATGGGGTAGCCAACCTCAAGCCCAACCCTACCCTTAGTCGCCTCTTACGACATGCCTGGTAGGGTGCAGTGTCCCTGTTCTTTGCTTCCCGTGAGGGCCCCGGGGACACACGGGCGAAGAGTGTGATTATCTCTTGGGAATGTTACCAAACGCCAGACCTGGGGTCATATGTACCACATGCAGGGAGCATGTCTGAAGCACGTACATGGAACGGTTTGAGAGTGGTTTTAAAAAAGCCTTGTAAGTTTTGTTTGTGTGTATGTGGGTAGCCGGGCATCATTGATAGTGATGTTGTTGCCTTTTTTATGTCTACGCATAGCGTACACATAATTGTTTTCCTAATTGTTGTATTTAGATCTGTCATTGACATGCAGAAGTAGCAGTGTACTCATTTTATGTAGATGATCGAAATCCCAGGTCTGCAAGCTACCTACTGCTGGCTTCTAAAGATTTAGCAGAAAGTTGGATATGTTGGCATAATGACACAAATATTGCAGCCATGCTGTAAACGTGCTAGCGCAATTACATCTTCGAATGAACGCAGAACTAGAAATCATTGTTTGTCGTGCCATTATGGAAATAAGCCTTTCCCTGTCGTTGATTCGCACGATAGGGCGTGTGGTGCTAGACCCACTTTTGAATAAACCAATTAGCACTCAGTGGACGACGTCAGCATTATGCTAGCCAGTGTCCCTCCAACCCTCTGCGCCATGTCCTAGCACTCATTTTAGGCTGGGTTGATCAGTTTTAAAAATCTGCCTCTTTCAGTAAGTACACCATGAGTCAGCCTGAGTTCTTTTTCCACTTATGCCATGTGGCCCAGAACTGGTCCTAACCCTAACCCACCCACGTCCCATGAGCGAGAGTCTAGCCTAGGTCCCACGACTGCATGCAGCCTATCTACCACCCCCTAAAATATTGACTCTCTGTTTAGGGGGAGATTTTGGGGTAGAACCTAAAAATCTCCCTTATTATATAAAATGTTGATCATTTGTACCGCAGATGGTAAAAGGAAGCGTATATGATCTAAGGAAACCTGGAGAAGGACAGTGGAAAGGCAAATGAAGGAATGTAAACTAACCAGATATCACAGGCAGAAAAGCTGCAGGCTGGCAGCAGGGGAGATCTCTTGTGAACGCCTAATGAATATAAACAAAGATATGAGGAGGATTTTGAGAGAGGTTTTGGGCACATATCTGAGAAAGTTTATGAGATAAGCCAAAAGGTAATGGACTGGACTCCATGCATAATGTCAGAAAGATAGCAGAGGATAGAATCAGATGAAGGAATAGACAGAGCCCTGTTCAGCACATGAGTATGCTGTTGATGAAATATTTCACCTGATTTCACTTGTTTTGTTTTCTTTCAATAATTAATTCCTTCATTCCAAAACTAGAACTCTTTCTATAATTTTTGTTGTCGTTAAATAAAATATATTCTCTACATCACTATCTCCGTCTATTTATGTTTTAGTGAGATTTATTTCAAGGCACCTTCAACCCAGAAGTTTGCAGCCATTCGAGAGGTCAAGGCCAACAACATTGGGAAGTTGGTGTCAGTGAAGGGCATCGTTACCAGGGCAACAGAAGTCAAGCCCATGATGACTGTTGCAACGTACACTTGTGACACCTGCGGCAACGAAACCTACCAGCCGGTATGTCTGACACGTAAACAGTTTCCGATGGAGTCTGTATTTATTGTTCAAGGAACTGAACAAATTTTGAGTTTTTTTCCTTGTTTTTGTTTTGGGGAGTGCAGGGTCACACATGGCACCAGGACCACGGCACAGACTTGTCCAGACCTGCCCGCATCTCTCATGGTCATCCCATAAACTAGCTAAGCCTGAAATTGGACCGATGCACTCTGACCTTAAAGAAAGCGGAGTTGACCTTCCTGAGAGCTGGAGAGCCAAGTCTGCACACATAAGCCAGATCGGCACACATAAGCCAGGTCTGTAAAACGCAGCACTCAGATTCTGGAACAGGACCACAGCATACAAGTGGACGATCAACTAGAACTTTCCGCAAGAGTTTCCAACCAGTGAACATGAAGTTTTAAAAGAAACTTTTTTGTTGTTGCTGAATTTGTGTAATTGCTTGGTGCTTCAGTCTCCTTTCATAAACCACAGAATTAGAATCTCACTAGACTGAATTAATATCATAACAAGGGAGAGGACCACATGTGTGCCCAAATAAATGTTAAGGATGTTTTCTGCATCCTCTTTGGTCTGGTAATACTAAAACATTTTGATATGAAATAATGTTAAATTCATAGATCAAAAGATTATTTATTTAGCAATCTGACTCCATTAGTGTGCAACACAGATAAAAATATATCAAAATGATATGTTAAATGGGAAGAAATGTATTAAAGTGATATTTGCTTAAAAAAATTATGAAAAAGTTGAAGAATATTCTTATTTCTTCTTCTTCAGCATTTCGAGCCTTTGAGGTTCATTGCTGCAGGTATCACCTGCCTCCCTCCATTCATCTCTCTGCTTGGCCTTCTCATTCCAGTTGGTGACGCCAAGTGTTTGTAGGTCTGCCTGGATGTTATCTCTCCATCGTCTTCTTGGTCTGCCTCGGGGTCCACCAACCATTCAACTCCCCTGTGTACAGTTTTTTTAATCCACGTCATCTTATATTCTCTCAGTATGCCCCATCCATTTGTCTATTAACCAGTTTGATGCCAGTAGTAATCATCTGTGATTTAAAAAGATTATGAATTTCACTGTTGCTTTTTGGTGATTTAAAAAGATTATGAATTCCATTGTTGCTTCTCACTCTCCATTCCCTGCTGTTTGCATCATCTGATTATGGTGTTATGAGACACAGACTTTGATTTTAGCAGATGTTGTAAGAAAAGAAGTTAATATATAAATATAAATTGGTTTCAAAATAAAGATTTCCAGTACAGCCTTCATGCCGCTGCTGATGTGCCCAAGCCAGGCGTGTACAACGAATAGATCTGGGGGACGGCTTTACCTGCAGACTCGTGGGTCTAAATTTGTGAAATTTCAGGAGGTGAAAATTCAAGAACATGTAAGTTTATCATCGGTTTTTGAGTTGTGATGCCTGTATTTGATGTATGTGATAGTTCACGCATTCAGTTCTGATTCCTGTATTTGTTGTATTGATAGTTCACACATTCAGTTCTGATGCCTGTATTTAATGTATGTGATAGTGCAGACATTCAGTTGTGATGCCTGTATTTGATGTATGTGATAGTGCACACATTCAGTTGTCATGCCTGTATTTGATGTATGTGATAGTGCACACATTCAGTTGTGATGCCTGTATTTGATGTATGTGATAGTGCACACATTTCTGAAATGCTTATTATGGTGATTGCGTGGCTGGTCAGGCTGTCACTTTTGTTTTCCTTTGTGTTCCCCTAAATTGATAATTGAGGCCATTATTCTGGGGGTGGAGGGAGGTAATAGATGCACTGACGTCAAAGTGCATCATCATGAGGAGCAAGGGACCAAGAGACTGCATACAAATAAACCAGACCTGTAAAACAGATGTGCAAGCAAGGTTCTGACACGAGAACAAGTTTGAGAAGTGGGTGTATAGCCAGAACATAATAGTAGAAGAGATTGGCTAGATGTTGACCACACTTTACCTCTGACTGAGCCACACCCCTCTCCCCCAATAATGAAATTGCACCTTTTTAATATCTATCTTCTGTTACCCCACCAGGACATCACACAAGTGATAAACACCCGATGACACAAAGTTGAACCATGTGGATGAGGAAAACTCGTGGAGAGGTCACAAAAACCGTGTTCAGCCATTAGACTATATTTATGGCTGGGCTATTTTGCAGTCCCTGGCAAGAGCCAGGGTGGGATTTCAAATAACAAAAAATGTCATCCCAAAAAGGGGTGACAAGATACCTTTATTTAAAAAAAAAATTATTTCCCCTTTTTAAACGCACTTTTAAATCCTTCAGTGCGCTGCATCATACTCTCTACGTGCAGTAAAGATGATCTCAGGTCTGGCCATTTAGCATTCGTGTTGAACTAAACTATGAATCAGTGGAGGGCATGCATCACACAACCTTTATAGAGGCATGTCACCTGATCATCTGATAACCTTGGCAGGGAAAACAAAGAAAAAAAAATACATTTCTGCATCAACGCAAGACACATGATATTGCTGCTCAAATTCAACCCAGATGAGGGTACACATTATCTTGATGCAACATCCAAAGAGCCATATCCCATTAGCACAAAAATGTAGACAAACTAGAAAGTTTTGTGTTACAAAATCCCAACTTTTGTGTGTCCACGATCTCCTTTTCCCAGCATAAAGTGACCTCAGCAGTCACTTTCGTACTTTTAGTCACTGAATGTCGCTTGATGATGAGTGATCTTCATCTGTTGCTGTTATGGTGGATGAACAACAGCTCAAGATAGCATTGTTGTTGGAACCTTTCTGTGTTTCCAGATGATAGTGTTATAGTGTGCTATCAGAAGGCGTGGGATTGGAATCACACACAGGGCCTGGGGATGGCAAGTGGGACACTAGCAAGACCTGCCTACGTTAAGAAAAGTCTTCCACAGTTACAACCTTTAGCAGAGGACCTGCTACATGATGATGAAATAAATACATTTGATTACACTTGAGGTCAATAGCAGGGTGTCTTGCCACTATGCTTCCGCAGATCCCAGGGAGAGTGAGATAAACTTTTAAAACAAATTTTGTGTCCTGAAGCAATGACAACAATAAACCCTTCTTATAATCTTTCTCAATTTAAAAAATAAGCAAACCATATAAAGTGATGAAACACACATATTTCAGAAAATGAGAATGCTGAACTGTTGTTGCCATCCCATGTATTAGTGGCTGCTTCAAGCACAAATCAATGTTTCGACATAAAACCCTTTTCAGATGACACAGTGTCATCTGACAGTTGAAACAAATTAAGTGAAAAGAAAGGAAGGAAACCTAATTAACAGCAAATGGCCGGGTCAATAATTTATAAACATTAATTGTTCTGTGGTCGCCCATAAATGAGCAGTTGGCGCATTTTGTTGTTGTTTAAAGCTAGACTGCGATATCTTTGCCTTTATAAGTCCAACGCATTTGATTTCAGCAAAACCGTACTTATCAGTTGCCTTTTATACTACATGGTTGTCAGGGGGCATTGTCAACCCCCATTGCACAGGGGTTTAATAATAATGAAAGATATAAAATGTAAATTGACAAGATGCTAGGCATATGTGTGAACTTTTCTTTCTTTTTTTTTACAATTTAAATATTTATTTGTAATTTGTTTGTTTGTTTATTTCTCATTAGAGCGACCAAGTACCTGTTGGCAACATACCTCGTTCCATGACCATTTATTGTAGGGGGGAGACAACTCGCAAAGCCCAACCTGGCGATCATATTTGTGTTACTGGCGTATCCTTGATTGGCACTCTGTTAGTTCTAAGTGTCTCATGATAGTATTTAGATATTTTAAACTGTTTAGATTACTTTGCATATGATAAAAACAAGCTTGTGGCAGAAATTTTACATATTCTACCTGTTGCAAGAAGTTACTGGGTTCAGTATTCCAACATAGCTTTGTAAATCTGTGAAAATTATTGTTTTCTAGTGAAATATCACACCTCTGTGATCTCTAGGATAATGCGATCAGATACCTAGTATTGTGTGAGTCAAAATATGATGTCTGATGTGTGCAGTTTAAATATAAAAAAAAAAAATCGGAATTCACAACAGAATAGTTTTGTTGTTTTCCTGAAACCTAAGTCCTGGCAGAATTTAGGGAATACAAAATAAATTTTGCATGTTGGTGCTTTTCAACGGAGTGCAAGATAGTCATTGCAGACAGTGAGGTCTTCTGTAAAGAGTGTTAAAAAAAATCTTGTTTCATATGACTTATTGATTATCTAAATGTAATATAACTCCACCTCATGTTTGTGTAACCTAGCAGATTTGAAACCCTGCCAATGTACACCACCAGTACAGTATCTTTACTTTCTCTTCACAATGTTTAACAGGAATTACATATTGCATTTAAATTGTGAATTAGATTAATGCATTTTTTTCTGATGGAAGATATTTTATAAGGAACTTAGGATGTAGGGAAATTTTTCAAAGTAAATTCTACCATATTAAGTCAGTAAATATATGTTACATTTAATAAATATCTGGGGACAACTTCCTTCCTCCAGAAAAGGGACGACAAAAAAAAAAAAAAAATAACACTGTTGATTATGATGGTTTTTGGGCCACCTTAATTACTGCCAGATTTTTCTTCCACTGATGCGCCAAGGCTTTCAGCAAATTGCGCAGGGGCTGCTGTCTGAAACATTTCTTGAAGCCCACGTAAGTAAATCTTTCATGTAGAGCTCAGATTTATTACGTATTTTTTGTATTGATGGTTCACAGAGTAATAATAATAATAAAAAAATCTTGGTTGTTGGAGACATATCTTCTATTATGTCACTTCAGCACGTTCTCATGTATTCAGATTTTCACAGTTCATATCATTAAATGGCATTAGTAAGTTTTAGACACATTCAGTTTCTTGATTTAAACAATATTTTTTCATATTGCAGAGAGTCAGTCAGATGAATAAAACTGAAGATGACCTCTCAGAATCACGTGACTTGACCCCTGAAGAGTTGAGGCTTGTGGCAGGTGAGAACATTGATTTTCGTTCAGCTTTACAGATTGTTGCCTGACTTCATTGTTTCTTGTAGGCAAGCTATCTGTTGTAAATAAAACTTATATTGCTGCTTGTTGGTTTAAAAAAATTATCAGGTCGTTAAAAAGGCATAGCACGTCCGTTAACTTTTTGATCTAAACTTCTACTGATGCAGTTTAAATATTTAATCTGTTATAAACGTGTGACAGTAACACTTTGGAACTGGTAAAAAAAAAAAAAGTAATTAAGTACCGCCAAATGGGTGTGGCAAATATTTTTTTTGCGCTTGTTTCTTGCCTAGAAATCTTGCCAAAAATTTACAAGGCGGCATCGTAAAATCAGTTATGCGTTGCATAGGTGTTGAACCATATGTGGTGGTGCTCCAGGGCTGGGGCTCAAACTGGCTAAAACCCATCTACACAATTTTCACCTGGAGGCCTGGCTGGTAAAGATAGGATTGACTTTTTTCCTTCGAAGCTGGAGTCTGAGAGGGGAAGAAAAATCAAGTCTGCACACAAAGTCAGATCAATGAGGCACTCAAGACCTCGAACAAGAGCAAAGCCCAGACGTGGACACACGACCAGGACTTACAGCCAGAGTTGACAGCAGGTGAACACAAATTGGACCCCATCTTGGGGAAAACAAGAATAGACCCTCTGCCTACCCAAAAGCATTTTGTAAGAGTCGACTAATTGGGGAGCTTCCTTTGAAGTCGGAGTGCATCTGCCTGAGAGGCAAGGAACCAACAGTCTGTATTCAAGAGAATCAGATCGGTAAAACTGATGCACACGCAACACTCAGGTTCTGGAGCAGGACTGCAGTTCAGAAGTGGACGAACAACCAGAACTTTCCACCAGAGTGTACAGCTGGTGAACGCGAAGAAGAAGAAATCAATTATTAAATTAGATTTTTTTTATAATGCAAAGAATTTGTCCCTTGCTGCACCCCACAGAGGATGACTTCTATGACAAGCTGGCCAGCAGTATCGCCCCTGAGATTTATGGCCATGCTGATGTTAAGAAAGCTTTGCTGCTGTTATTGGTTGGCGGTGTAGACAAGTCTCCCAAGGGGATGAAAATCAGAGGTTAGTATTCTGTAATACTTTTGTTCATTATTCATTTCAAGATAACCTTGATTGCACATTGGGCATACCCATAAGTGCTCCGTTCTTCTCTTAAGCGTGTTTTCACTGATTCCTATTCTGTACTAGCTGATATAACAACTTCACTCTTGCATGTTGTCATGATGCACTTGTTCCATTTGGTGTATCTAGACTTCCTAAAACTCAGAAGAATTTAAGACCAGTAGGGGTGTTAGACAAGGTGATATTCTCTCACCTTACCCCTTCATTCTTATAATGCATAATGTCATCAAGATCTGTAAGGAGAAGAGAAAGCTTGAGAAGAGAGGGTTGACCATCAGTATTTCCAAAACTAACACCATGGTGATCTCAAGAGAGGTGGGAGGGGGGGGGGGGGGACCAGATCATGATGGGGCAGTATGCTTTGGAGCAGGTCAACCAGTTCAGATATCTTGGAGTTGTAATAGACTGAAATGAAGGTATTAAGACCAAGCTGGCTACACAGAAAGCAGTTGCTTGGATACTTTTCCAGACCATAAATCCAGGGTTTCTTAGCAAAAGAGAAATAGGCAAGAGGATGAAAATGGCTATTTACCCCTCTACCTATATACTAGTCCTGACTTACAGGTGTGAGTCATGGATAATGACAACAGCTCACAGAAGCCAGCTTCAGGCCTAAAAAATTCAGATATCTGCGAAAGGTGGTCCAAGTCACAAGAAGGGGCAAAGTCCGCAATCAGACAATACATCAAGATCTCAAAACCCAGGCCTTACAAACCCATTGGATCAGTCACAGTTAAGATGATTTAGACATGTATGCAGAATGGGAGAAAATCTGGCAGGCATAGGAGGCTAAGAACCAAGGAACCATACTTCCAAGACGACCCAGGGTCAGCTGGCATCTGACAGTCCCTGTCTGACAGAGAACTTGATTGGAACAATGCCAGAAAGAAAACTGCTGATAGAGAAACCTGACAATCTCTCTGACAAACTTCAACACCTCAAGGTAGAAGAGGAATGACTAAATAAGTAAGTATCTAGACTTCATGTCCTATCAGAGAGAAATCTTATTTGTTCATCTTCGGCTTAGCTGTTGCTTGGACATCTGTCCCCCACCCCCTGTAATTTTAAAGGGGGGGGGGAATAGGGAGGTGTTAGCCCCAGCCTACCTACATCGTCAATTTACAAGGTGGCTGTACGGCCCCTAGCCATGTGTAAACATCTCTATTTTTTTTTTTTTTTAAGTACAAGAAAACCTCATTAACATGAATTTCAACAATTGAGTTTGTATTAACAAATTTTGTCACCTTGAGGCTAATAAATGTATTTTGAATAATACATCCCTCATGTGACCAACATTTGTTTCATTTTAACTGAGCGTTAATCTTAAGTGAGTTCATATTAACAGCGTTTTACTGTGTTTTTAAAAATACATTTCAAATTCCATATACATTTTTTTGAACAAAAGCACGTAATATTAATGATACATTTGTTGCATTATTATTTTATGATATAGGTAACATCAACATTTGCCTGATGGGAGATCCAGGAGTGGCCAAGTCTCAGCTTTTGTCTTACATTGACAGATTGGCTCATCGTAGTAAGTTGATATATCATAAATTGTGGTGTAGTTTTTCATCATGTCAATGCTTTTCTTCTTAAAGTCCATGCTGTTAGGTTTTGGTAGTAGAGTCCCACAGCCCTTTTGTCTCATGTACTTTTGATCAGCTCTGATACGGATGATCCTCTATGCTGTGATTTCATACTGTTTAGACTCAACTTTTCTCCTTCTCATCACATGACCAAAGAATGTAGATTATCTTTCTGATGTGGGCGACAGTAAGTTTTTCTTTGTGAACATACTAGTCAACCAAAACTTTATTTAGCTGAAAATTTACCTGGGCCTATAGATACCTAATAGAGTCTATACCTTTAATATCATTTGATTCCCAGTTTGTTGAGAGATTATTTGGCTCTCCTCCGAACTTCTACACCCCCGCAGTATTGCGACCTGAAATATCCGTTCGGGGCGCAGTCCAATTAAAAATACGGACTTGTCGGAGTTCCCGCCGAGGAACAAATTGCGCAAAACCAGGAGTATCTTACAATGTCACGAGACGCAACATTGCAGATGATAAAAGCGACCGATGACAATGTCGAGCGTTTTCTGCAGACGATACTAGCAGATGATAAAAGCGACCGTTGACAATTTCAAGACATTACAGATGATGAAAGCGATATGGTGGGTAGACTACGCGCTCCCACGCAGATTAGCAATACTGTTCTTCCGATTGAGGATTTAGCAGCGGTAGATGTCAGACTTGTCGGCATGCGCAAAACGCGACTAAACTCACTGCCAAGCGGATGGGGGGCTAAACTAGGTGCCTGGGACTCACGGGCAAAGTAATTGGAGGAAGTTGCAGGAGATGCGGTAGCTGCCGCTCGTGAGTCCCAGCCATCTAGTTTAGACCCTATCCGGGATACCCTCTTTAGAAACAGGTCCGCAAGTAACATATCGCTGAGACCCTGTTAGAGCATTTGTTTAGTTGTTCCGAGCCAATACTAGATTTGCCACGATTTGTTCGTCAGCAGAAAGTTCGACAATGGAAAGTGTCAGCGGTCGCTATCATTATCGTCTGCTACTATCGTTTGCAGTGTTGTGTGCGTCTCTTAGAATTGTCAGGTAATCAGAAACAAGAAGAAACAGGTCCGCAAGTAACATATCGCTGAGACCCTGTTATACGGAGCCGGCATATTTTTAATTGGACTGCGCCCCGAACGGATATTTCAGGCCGTAATACTGCGGGGTTAGAAGTTCGGAGGCAAGCCGATTATTTTAGGCTCGAAAACTAAATTTCACAATTATATAAAAAAAATTTTTTTTAGTTTAGTTTAAATAGTATACCTACGTACACAAACTTCATATTCCAGGCTGGCGATTGGCATTTTTTAAAATCCATGGCAAATTGTTGTGTAGAAGCTGATTGTCCCGAGTTCTCTCCTTATGTTTTCACACCCAGACATGCCCTTGTACAAGCAGTTTTATCTTATCTTCCGCCTCTTGTAAAATAAAATGGTCAAAGTAAAGGCTGTTGCTTCGTCTATAGACTCACTTACTTAGTCTTCTACCTTAGGGGGGGGTGTTGAGATTTGCCATAGAGATCGCCAGACTTCTCTGTTAGCAGTTTTTATTTTGGCTTTGTTCCATTCCAGTCCCCCGTCAGTCAGGGACTGTTGGATATTGTCTTCCTAGCGGACCCTTGTTCACCCTGGAAGTCTGATTCCCTGGTTGTTGGCCATACATACCTGCCATTGTGGCCGATTCTCTCCCAGTCAGGACACATGTCCAAACCATCGTAACTGTGACTGGTACACTCGAGTTTGTAAGGCCTGTGTTTCAAGGCCATGACCTATTGTCTGATTGCGACCTTTGTCCCTTGTCACTTTTTCATATTCTTAAAAGCTTATTTAGACCCATATTTGTATAACTCAGTCAACACTTGCAAGATTTGATCAACATCACACCCAGATTTGATGCTGGCAGGGTCACGTTAGGTGCTGTACAAGCAATGGACCGGGCCGATATTCTCCATGATTTCAAGGAAGCAGGACAAGAAAAGGATTAAGGAAATGATAGTGGGTTAGGATTTAAAAGACTACAAGGACTTAAGGTCAAAAGAGGAATTACCAGACATGAACACTATGCGGGCAGCCAAAGAAGAATAGTAAACCAACACAGAATATGTGTTATCAGTCGCCATACGCTGAGGGACATGCTGAAGATGGGGTCCGAGCACTTAAAGACTACATCCTCATTAAGGATAATTTGTCGATTAACTTACTAACCCAAATATAAACAGATCATGATTGTCTTGTTTGGCACAGATGGGTGAGAGCTGGTTGCATTGTTTCATTTAGACGCACTGTTTTTGTGTGGGACGGTGACCAGACTGAATGTTTAGCATGGCAAATGTTAAACGCAGAAGAATTGTAACAGGAGTTGATGATCAGTCTTTCTGTTTTTCAAACTACACTCAACTATCAGTTGCTTGGAAACCCCCGAGGCTGTTGAAGGGATTTGAGAAATAAAATTACAGATTTTTATCTACTAGAAGTAAAGAAATGAAGTAGAAGAGTTCCTCCTTGTTTATAGTTTTCCCACTATCTCTTTTGCCCTGTTGGTTCTGATTAAACTGTTTTTCCCCCCGTGTGGGTTCCTGGGCCCCATTGTGGGGAAAACAAGAATAGACCCACTACCTCCCCAAAAGCATGTCGTAAGAGTCAACTAATTGGGAAGCTTCCTTTGAAGTTGGAGTGCATCTGCCGGAGAGGCAAGGAACCAACAGTCTGTATTCAAGAGAATGAGATCTGTAAAACTGATTGATGCACACGCAACACTCAGTTCTGGAGCAGGACTGCAGTTCAGTAGTGGACGAGCAACCAGAACTTTCTGCCAGAGTGTACAGCTGGTGAACGCGAAGAAGAAGAAGAAGAAGAAGAAATAGTTTCTCTTCCACATTATTAATTACGTTTGTCGTGCTATTAGTGTCGTGCTATTAGTGTCGTGCTATTAGTGTCGTGCTATTAGTGTCGTGCTATTAGTGTCGTGCTATAGTTCTGCTATCCGTGCTATTTAGTGTCGTGCTATTAGTGTCGTGCTATTAGTGTCGTGCTACTATTAGTGTCGTGCTATTTAGTCGTGCTAAGTGTCTGCTATTAGTCGTGCTATTAGTGTCGTGTTTAGTGTCGTCTATTAGTGTCGTGCTATTAGTGTCGTGCTTTTAGTGTCGTGCTTTTAGTGTCGTGCTTTTAGTGTCGTGCTTTTAGTGTCGTGCTTTTAGTGTCGTGCTATTAGTGTCGTGCTATTAGTGTCGTGCTATTAGTGTCGTGCTATTAGTGTCGTGCTATTAGTGTCGTGCTATTAGTGTCATGCTATTAGTGTCATGCTATTAGTGTCATGCTATTAGTGTCATGCTATTAGAATCTGTAGAGAAGAGACGGTTGTTTCACAGTAAGTGTTGTTTACAGGTCAGTACACCACCGGCAGGGGCTCATCTGGTGTGGGACTGACGGCGTCGGTGATGAAGGATCCCATCACTGGAGAGATGATGCTTGAGGGTGGAGCTCTTGTTCTGGCTGATGAGGGCGTCTGCTGCATTGATGAGTTTGACAAAATGATGGATGGTGACAGAACGGCAATCCACGAAGTTATGGAACAGCAGACCATCTCTATAGCTAAGGTAAACATCTTCTTTTCTTATCCGGAATACAAGAAAGCAAGAGCACACTGAAACTGTTCACAGTCTCCCCATTGTGGGGGTGGGCGGAGGGTACAGAAATAAACCAACAAAGGTGTTGAAAAAAGTGTCAAATTAAAGTTTAGCTGAAATTGGATGTGTTTGATTGAAAGAGGCATATATCGCAGCCTAGCTGAAAGCCTCTTGCTCTTTTATGTGCAAATACATAAGGGAGGATATGATATTTTGTTGTTTTGCTATAAAAAAATTATCGCATCATCAAGCCTGGAAAAGTTAAAAGTGTTATTTTTCATACAGTCGTCGTAAATATAGTATTATAACATCAGTATGCCAGATTGGCATGGACATTAGTTTTTCTAAACTATGTTTTATTTTTTATTAGGCTGGAATTATGACAAGTCTGAATGCCAGAGTCTCTATCCTGGCTGCGGCTAATCCTGCTTATGGCCGCTACAACCCCCGCAAATCGGTGGAACAGAACATACAGTTACCTGCTGCCCTGTTGTCTAGATTTGACCTGCTGTGGTTGATTCAAGACAAGGCCGACAGAGAAAATGACCTGAGGTTTGTATTTTCTAATGGTAGCACATTTGCCTGCAGTCTTTTTAGTCGTAACCTAATATTGCGATGTGAAGTAAGGGGAATCTTTAATAGATACACTTCCCTATCCACAACCTTGTCCGTAGTCTCAGAATAAATTTGACGCAGGAAATTTTTTTTCATAAATCTAGGGCATTTCCAAAATTCCAAGTTAGAAGAGGAGGCGACTAAGTAATTAATACTAGATAACTCACTGTGCGTTTCGTATGTTCTTCTTTCACTTAATCGGCTACATTAATTCAGCAGAACCCCATTAACCACGATTTCTAAAAGGCTGAAAACAAATCAAGGGTTCATGCTAAAAAACTGTGCTAACTGGGACAAATAATACACCCTGTGTTAGAACCTGTTCATGTTAACAGAGGTGTTTTTAAGTAAATTTACCTGGTGTTGAAAGTGAATATTTGGCCTTAGTTTGCCAGAAAATGTTCTGAGAAGTTTAGTCAGCTGGTATGTTTTCGTCCCACAGTTTTTCTAGAATGTTGATTGGTCTTAATAAAAATGGAGATAGCCCAGTTTGCCTGTTTTTCTTTCTTGTTTCGAAAGCAAAGTTTGTGAAATAAAAGGAAACGGTGTGCAGAAATTTACTGTTGTAGCTGATTTCATTTCCAGTCAGCACAAATATGGCTGTAGCAGAAAAACACTGTACCCTTGTTAGTTTTTTTTTAACAACCGCTTTCAGGCTGAGAAATTATGAAAATATACATGAAAGACTAGGAAGCGGATGAACATCGCTGCGTGCAACAAAGCCTTACATATGATCACAACGTCTAAAATGAGAATGGAGGTGGAGGCAGTAGCTGTAGCCTTTTGCTGGCTTGAGAATCAGCTTTACACACATGCTGTGGTTGTAACTGACTCACAGAGCAAGTTGAGAAAGGTGGAGACTTGCATGATCTGTGCAGAGTGGCAAGCATCACTTCAAAGTTCCGGGGTAGTTAGCATCCTATGCCGATGTGTTAGGAAATGAGTTGGCTGGTTCCACACCGATTGGTGAACAATTGATGTATGACAGGCTAGATATTGTGAGGGCCCTTTGGGAGCAAGTGAACAGTGCAAAGGCACAGATAGATCATTACAGTCTGAGGAGAATGGCACTGCAAAGAGTTACCAGGGGTCTAGCCGACGCTCAGCTGTCAAGGGACCGGTGAGATGGATATGCAGTCAGACAGTTACTGGTACCATTAGAACTGGAACTCTTTGCTTGCTGCTGAAGATGGGGTCGGAGCACATATGGGATTGTTTCAAGTGCTGTGATATCGATTCCTAATTCAACATAAAAAAGTTAAGTTAATTCCATATCCTTGACAGGATGTTGCAGAACCAAAACCCAACATTGTGGACTGTTGTGGGTTTTCTAGGCAAATTTGTGTCCAGTAGTTTGCCATTGCTTTCTGGACAGTCCGCTTCTCGACATTGCGAAGCGCGATCGCAACGCCTAAGCCACAGACGGCGACAACATAAGGAAGCAGACACTAATCAAATGCTAGTTTAAGTTGGGTGTCCGGGGTCTTTGTGCACATGCATAGTCAAATGTTTTGGAATATAAATATCACTTTATAACAAATTGGTTTGCATTCCAGTAATTTTTTTGTTCCATGTGTGTTTTTATATACCACAGATTCTAACCATATTGTTATGTAATCACAGATTCTAACCATGTTAATTTTAATCACAGATTGTTGTTTTTTATTTAATCACAGATTTAATCCATTCTAACCATATTGTTGTTATTTAATCACAAATTCTAACCATATTGTTGTTATTTAATCACAGATTCTAACCATATTGTTGTTATTTAATCACAAATTCTAACCATATTGTTGTTATTTAATCACAGATTCTAACCATATTGTTGTTATTTAATCACAAATTCTAACCATATTTTTGTTATTTAATCACAAATTCTAACCATATTTTTGTTATTATTAAATCACAGATTCTAACCATATTGTGGTTATTTAATCAACAGGCTGGCCCAGCATATCACTTACGTTCATCAACACAACATTCATCCGCCTCTCACATTCCAGCCACTGGATATGAAATTGATGAGGTTCGTTTTGGTTATTGTATTCATTTATTTGGTGTCATTTATTCTTTATTTGGTGTCATTTATTATTTATTTGGTGTCATTTATTATTTATTCGGTGTCATTTATTATTTATTCGGTGTCATTTATTATTTATTTGGTGTCATTTATTATTTATTTGGTGTCGTTTATTATTTATTTGGTGTCGTTTATTATTTATTTGGTGTCATTTATTATTTATTCGGTGTCATTTATTATTTATTTGGTGTCGTTTATTATTTATTTGGTGTCGTTTATTATTTATTCGGTGTCATTTATTATTTATTTGGTGTCGTTTATTATTTATTTGGTGTCGTTTATTATTTATTTGGTGTCGTTTATTATTTATTCGGTGTCGTTTATTATTTATTTGGTGTCATTTATTATTTATTTGGTGTCATTTATTATTTATTTGTTGTCGTTTATTATTTATCTGGTGTCGTTTATTATTTATCTGGTGTCTTTTATTATTTATCTGGTGTCGTTTATTATTTATTTGGTGTTGTTTATTATTTATTTGGTGTCATTTATTATTTATTTGGTGTCATTTATTATTTATTCGGTGTCGTTTATTATTTATTTGGTGTCATTTATTATTTATTTGGTGTCATTTATTTATTTGTTGTTATTTATCTGGTGTCATTTATTATTTATTCGGTGTCTCATTATTTATCTTATTTATTTTTTTTGGTGTCATTTATTTTGGTCCCATTTAAATGGTGTTTTATTTTGGTCCATTTGTTAGAAAACAAAGAATACACCCATGGTCCAATAACAAGCATTTTGTTGGAGGCAGCTAATTGGTAGTCTTTCCTTCAAAGTTGTAGTGCATCTGCCTGAGACACACAGAACAGTCTGCATATAAATAAGCTAGATCTGTAAAATGGATTTGCACACAAAACTCAAGTTCTGGAACAAGACCAAAGTCCAAAAGTGGACGAGCCACCAGAGCATTCCACAAGTGTTTACAGCCGGTGAACGCTATGGAAAAGAGTCCCTTCCCACACAATTTGAAAAATGGTCTGTTACCAAATTTTATGAGGTAGAGATAGACCTCCACAGTGGTTTCGACTATTGAATAACAGCAATGTTTTAGATGTACGAACATAAGTATTTCATTGTGTAAAAGACAAAGTCCAAATGTCCTCTACCAATGGCCTCACTCTTTATAGTGCCGACAAGGTCCAAATGTCCGTCCCATTGGCCTCTCGTCCCAACAAGACTTCACTTGTCATATCACTGGTCTAGTGGGACCAACCAGGGAAGCCATGTCTGATGCATGCTTTTCCAATATTTTTATGGTAAGTGTCATGCAACAACGTTAATGATATCTAACGTCCTGAAAATTATTGTGCCCATTTCTGTGGTCATCGAAGTCCTTGACCTGCGGGCTGCTTCCTGTTGATCTTCAGAGGTTGTAACCCACAATGAGTGGAAAGCTAAACAAACGGAAATGAGATTAAGCTGTCAGTTTCTGCCAGAGTTTACAGCCGTGAACATGAGGAAGAAGAAGGTGGTTCGATTTCACAGGTAAATTTTTTTTACTGATGAGGTAGCTAGCTCCTGCCAACCAGTCTTAGTTTATCTTTTATGACAAACACGATAGAAGATTAAATTTTTTCAGTATTGTTTATTTCCCTTTTGATCTGTTTGTTGCTTCTGTTCTGCCACTCAATTTGTTTTAGCATTTAAAAAAAATCGCCCCTTAAATTTTTTTCTGTCATTCTGTTGCAGGCGATACATTAGCCTCTGCAAGTCTAGAAACCCTACAGTTCCTGAATCTCTGTCAGACTACATCACAGGCGCTTACGTTGAGATGAGAAAGGAAGCACGCAACAATAAAGATATGACCTTTACCTCTGCTCGTACACTCTTGGCTATACTGCGGTTGGCTACTGCACTTGCTCGTTTGCGTTTGGCTGATACTGTAGAAAAGGAGGATGTAAATGAGGCGATGAGGCTGATGGAGATGTCACGTGATTCTCTGAACTCTATGCACGAGGCTCAGAGCAGGTGCGTAGATATCACTTCTGGCGTGGCTTGTGTCAGTTTGTCTCGATTATTTATTATTTTTAATGTTGGCGAATGTATTTCTTGAGTGATTCTCAGTTTTGATACTCTTTGTTGTTTTGTTTACACATTGCAAAATAGTCATCATCATCCTCATAAACCACTTTTGCTGTTAAGTGTCGTGGGGAGGAATACTTTTACGATCCAGTGCACTTTGGCTGCCACTGGCTATTATCATGCCATTAAGGCATAGAGTGTCTTTAATGTTGTCAATCCATTTTTCCGTGGGTGTCCTCTTGCTCTTGTAGCTGATCTTCTGAGATGAAGTGCTCGTGATGGTATTTGATCTTGATGCATTCTAACGAGATGGCCAGACCACTTGATCTGCTGTTTCTCAATAAATCTAGTACAAGGTGTCGTTCTCACAGTTTGCCTAAGTTTCATTATTCACTCGATCTCGGATGGTTAGGTTGCATAATAATATTAAAAGTAAATATCCTATTTCCATGCCTTTGATCCAGTTGGGCATATTGTGCTTACCCCATATTTTTTAAATAGACTATCTGGCACTGAATGGCTGATGTGGTGGTCCATCACCTTTTACTTTTCCAACATTTCCCGTATCTCGCTTTGGTAAAAAGAGCAGAAAATTCTAACAATACAAATAAAATTACGGTAGAAACAATCCTATATTCCAGGTATGTTTAGCTCAGGCTCAAAACGTCAAAGATTGGGTCATCAGAGGCGTGAGCCCTGCTTGGAAAGATCGGGTCATCAGAGGCGTGAGCCCTGCTTGGAAAGATCGGGTCATCAGAGGCGTGAGCCCTGCTTGGAAAGATCGGGTCATCAGAGGCGTGAGCCCTGCTTGGAAAGATCGGGTCATCAGAGGCGTGAGCCCTGCTTGGAAAGATCTGGTCATCAGAGGCGTGAGCCCTGCTTGGAAGATCGGGTCATCAGAGGCGTGAGCCTGCTTGGAAAAGATCGGGTCATCAGAGGCGTGAGCCCTGCTTGGAAAGATTCTGGTCATCAGAGGCGTGAGCCCTGCTTGGAAAGATCTGGTCATCAGAGGCGTGAGCCCTGCTTGGAAAGATCTGGTCATCAGAGGCGTGAGCCCTGCTTGGAAAGATCTGGTCATCAGAGGCGTGAGCCCTGCTTGGAAAGATCTGGTCATCAGAGGCGTGAGCCCTGCTTGGAAAGATCGGGTCATCAGAGGCGTGAGCCCTGCTTGGAAAGATCTGGTCATCAGAGGCGTGAGCCCTGCTTGGAAAGATCGGGTCATCAGAGGCGTGAGCCCTGCTGGAATTTGATCGGGTCATCAGAGGCGTGAGCCCTGCTTGGGAAAGATCGGGTCATCAGAGGCGTGAGCCCTGCTTGGAAAGATCGGGTCATCAGAGGCGTGAGCCCTGCTTGGAAAGATCGGGTCATCAGAGGCGTGAGCCCTGCTTGGAAAGATCGGGTCATCAGAGGCGTGAGCCCTGCTTGGAAAGATCGGGTCATCAGAGGCGTGAGCCCTGCTTGGAAAGATCATTAGGTGACTTGCATGCTATCCCTGAGGTCTTGGGTTCACATCTGCAATAAAGATGATTTAAAAAAAAAAAACACACACACCAAATAATTGACCTAGACTGCCAGGTCAAATCAGTCTGTAAAGAACAGCAAGCAGTGTCCCAGACGGTAGAGCCGGCCAACATGATGTAGTCGACATAACCCAGTGAGTACCAGGTCAAATCAGTCTGTAAAGAACAGCAAGCAGTGTCCCAGACGGTAGAGTTGGCCAACATGATGTAGTCGACATAACCCAGTGAGTGCCAGGTCATGTCAGTCTGTAAAGAACAGCAAGCAGTGTCCCAGACGGTAGAGTTGGCCAACATGATGTGGTCGACAGTAACCAAGTGAGTTGCCAGGTCATGTCCAGTCTGTAAAAGAACAGCAAGCAAGTGTCCCAGACGGTAGTGCTGGCCAACATGATGTGGTCGACATAACCCAGTGAGTGCCAGGTCATGTCAGTCTGTAAAGAACAGCAAGCAGTGTCCCAGACGGTAGAGTTGGCCAACATGATGTGGTCGACATAACCGAGTGAGTGCCAGGTCATGCCAGTCTGTAAAGAACAGCAAGCAGTGTCCCAGACGGTAGAGCCGGCCAACATGATGTGGTCGACATAACCCAGTGAGTGCCAGGTCAAGTCAGTCTGTAAAGAACAGCAAGCAGTGTCCCAGACGGTAGAGCCGGCCAACATGATGTGGTCGACATAACCGAGTGAGTGCCAGGTCATGCCAGTCTGTAAAGAACAGCAAGCAGTGTCCCAGACGGTAGAGCTGGCCAACATGATGTGGTCGACATAACCCAGTGAGTGCCAGGTCATGTCAGTCTGTAAAGAACAGCAAGCAGTGTCCCAGACGGTAGAGCTGGCCAACATGATGTGGTCGACATAACCCAGTGAGTACCAGGTCAAATCAGTCTGTAAAGAACAGCAAGCAGTGTCCCAGACGGTAGAGTTGGCCAACATGATGTAGTCGACATAACCCAGTGAGTGCCAGGTCAAATCAGTCTGTAAAGAACAGCAAGCAGTGTCCCAGACGGTAGAGCCGGCCAACATGATGTGGTCGACATAACCCAGTGAGTGCCAGGTCATGTCAGTCTGTAAAGAACAGCAAGCAGTGTCCCAGACGGTAGAGCTGGCCAACATGATGTGGTCGACATAACCCAGTGAGTGCCAGGTCATGTCAGTCTGTAAATAACAACAAGCAGTGTCCCAGACGGTAGAGTTGGCCAACATGATGTGGTCGACATAACCCAGTGAGTGCCAGGTCAAGTCAATCTGTATAAATAATTTTGTTGGGTTTTGTTTCTTGTCCACAGGAGCATGAACCCTATTGATCAGATCTACCAAATTATCCGAGATATGGTGCCCGCCGCTGGGGTAAAATCAATCAAACTGTCAGATGTGCTGGAGCTGTGTACCTCCAAAGGCTTCAAACCGGACCAGATACATGCATGTATCGAGGAGTATGAAGATCTGAATGTGTGGCAGGTCAACACAGCTAGAACAAGACTGACTTTTATATAAGTCTGTCAACTTTCTTGTTTATATTTCCTGTGTCGTTCAGCTCTTTGAAAATTGTGCCCTCTTCTTGAAGTACATTATATGAGAGTAAAATTTCACATTTTAAAATGTTCTTTCGTTTTATCATCTCAGTTATCTATGATCTTTTATGTAAATCAATCTGAAAAAAAATCTTGCTTGTCACGATTTTCTGTTTCACTCATCGCTTCTCAAGAGGTATCATGACTCTGCCTATGCTTTTCGAGAATGTTATTTTTCTTTGTTGTATTAAAAAAAAAAAGATGTGAACTCAAATTCAACTTAATTATATCAGCTTTTTTATATTCAGCTGATTTTTTGGCTGCTTACATTAACAGTATTTAAATAGCACATGTTTTCGTAACCTCAAAGCTGGAGAGTTAGCATCAGATGTGATGACCATTTGCATTTTAGGCAGCAACTCAGTTATCGTTTCTAGGCAACAATTTTAATGAAATCTTTGTTATCACTTTTTCTCTTGCCAGTAACACCTTTCTTGAAGCATTAGATGCATTTTTTTTGGGGGGGGGGGGGGGGGGGGGGGGGGTTCAGTTTCCTTTGTTTCAGGCGCAATATACTCAATTTAGCTGCCACTTATGGTACCATTTGTTCAATAGGGCACATTTACTTAACTTCAAAGGTGGAGAGTTCATTTGAGTTAACAACTTTTAGGATATTTTCCATAGTAAAAATTGGCTTTGAGAAGAAGGAAGAGAGGATTGAAATTAGTTTACCAGGAAATGGCAAGACCTCACTAAAAAGAGCTCTTAAAATATTTTTACCTGATATTAGCAGTTAAATTGAGTTATGTGATTCTGTTAGTGGAGGAATTGCCACTTCTAGACATAGTTTCAGGAAAGATGTTGCTTGCAGCGAGCCAGTCTGGGGGGGGGGGGGGCCAGGGGGCATAAGAAGCACCAATGTTTAAATGTCTAACTCATTTCTTCCTTCCTTTTGAGTGCTTGATAACAAGAATCTTATAAAATGATAATGCCAAGAAAGCTATTTGTTTATTACAGTTACAACACTTATAGTCTTCAAACTTTCAGATTTGTTTTCAAAAATCCTTCCTAATGTAACTTTAAAAAACCTCAATGTAAGGCACAGTCCCCCAAACATGGGCTTTCTGATTATACAGAAGCCATGCTTACACTCATAAAACTGGGTTTTTGGGACATAGGATCCAATGTAATCTCGTTTTAGTGTTGTGCTGATTATAATTGCTAGTACAGTTTTTTTTTTTTTTTATTTGTAGCATGTGTGTTGAAGGATTACTCTTTATTTGATTACAATATTATTATTTAGCTGTTGTTTGCTATGCATCTCTTCCAGCATGGGTCATAAACTGGACAGTGCACTTGAGATCTTTCAGTGCCATTGTTCTTGTAGACAGTGCACTTGAGATCTTTCAGTGCCATTGTTCTTGTAGACAGTGCACTTGAGATCTTTCAGTGCCATTGTTCTTGTAGACAGTGCACTTGAGATCTTTCAGTGCCATTGTTCTTGTAGACAGTACTGAAGATCAGTGCCATTGTTCTTGTAGACAGTGCACTTGAGATCTTTTATTGCCATTGTTCTTGTAGACAGTGCACTTGATCTTTCAGTGCCATTTTTCTTGTAGACAGTGCACTTGAGATCTTTCAGTGCCATTTTTCTTGTAGACAGTGCACTTGAGATCTTTCAGTGCCATTTTTTTTTGTAGACAGTGAAACTGACTTGAAAATATTGTATCTTCTGAAATGCAAATTTTTTTTGACCTATCTTTATTTCTATTACAATTCTTCTTTTTGATGTTATTATTGCTGTTAAATATTTGTATTTGACTCGTTGGAGCATTTTTCCTTTTAATTGTAATGGCACATTTTGGAACCAGTGTTTCAGTTTTATTGATTTTTTTGAGTCATTTCTCACCCTCTGTTGCTAGTTGAACAATTGCTGCAAATCTGTTTTGCAATTTAATCTCTCATTGTATGTTATCTGCACAGCATAGACTAAATATATATTTTTTGCGACTCGTATTGCTAGAATATCTTTGATCTTGTGTTTCCCTTTAGAAATGAAAATATGGCGACATACTCATCCTTATCAAACTTCATTCTTTATCTGTTTACAATATCCATCTGTGTTTTGTTTTTGTTTTCATTACTGGTTTGCAAACTTGTCTGAAAATATTGTCTGTCTGAATAAAAAACTGAGCATGTTAAAAAAAAATAATTTTTTTTTTTTAGTGCTTTGTTATTTAATTAAATGTGTTAAGTTGCTGAGTAGTTTAATGTAATTAATGACACACTGACAGATGGACACTGACAGATGGACACTGACAGATGGACACTGACAGATGGACACTAACAGATGGACACTGACAGATGGACACTGACAGATGGACACTGACAGATGGACACTGACAGATGGACACTGACATGATGGACACTGACAGATGGACACTGACAGATGGACACTGACAGATGGACACTGACAGATGGACACTGACAGATGGAAATGTAACTGCTGTTTTATGGGTCATCAAAGTAAAGTTGTATTCTGATAGATCTGTGGTAAATTAAACATTTACAGCAAATGTCCTGATTTGGTAATATTTTTGCAGACTTTTATGTGTGTGTGTGGGGGAAATTACAGTGACTCTGCCCGTTAAGATAATTATTTAGTCTTCACATTTTGTCAGAATGATATAGTTGTGGAGTACCTGTTGACAGCGAAGTACGATATTTGCACCTTTTGACACATCCAACTTTTCTGGGTATATGTTGTCCAGTTTAGCCATCTGTGTTAGTTTCCTGGGACAGTGCACAGCCTTATTTTGTTTTGTAGTATTTGCCATCTGGCCCACAAACATTTTCTTTTTAAGGACATTAGAATATTTTTTGCAGACAGCCGGCACATACAAAACGGCTTTAGGTAGTTTGAGAACCACTGCTTTAGATGGTTGACTTGACATAATTATGATTGGCACAACTACCAGTCAACAGGACATGACACATCAGTCGTCCTTCAACATGACTGTTGATGCAGATTCACAACGTTCACTCCTTACTCTATGTCTGCTTTTATGTCTTCTTGCTCTGGGGTCCTGTCACAGAATGACTCGCTATTCAGCAATCCCCTCAGGTCTCCTGTTCTCAAGTTAGCTCACACTATCTCGTGTTTTGCTATTCTCACATCGACTTCATGTCCCTTCAAACCTCTGGCTTTCCCCAATTTTACCACCCAGTCAAACCCCTTACATTAATCTTATATTTAGCACCTGCAATTGAGGTAAATTAAAGTAATTTCGAAGCCACAGAGAGTGCTTACTGTAAAAAAAAAAAAAGTAAAGGACCCTTTCCACGCCTTTAGGCGTATAGGGCATATAGGGCTAGACATATATTTTTATAGACCAACGGCACAAGATGGGTGATGTAGTCAGCATCACGCCGGCCGCCTCTACTTCCCGGGATTGCACCCGGTACGCACTTAAGGCTGGGTCGACCTGGGAGCCAAGGTCATTTTTGAAGAAAAGTCCGTCTCCGTGCTTACTGTAACAAGGCAATAATGTAAAAAATGATATCAGGCCGCTAGATTGGTTGCTGCCACTCCTCTGAGCAGTGAGCTACTTAATGATAAAGCGGACATGGTGAAGGTTCTCTAGAATGATATCGATAGTGCAGTAGAACAGATAATCTGCACACTGGAAAAATAATTCGGAAAAGGGGTGGGGGTAAGCGTTGTAGAGGTTCTGAAAGATATTCAACACTGAGAAGTAAACAGGTGGACTTTTTAATCGGTAGGAACTGTAACTATTATTATCATGTCGATTCTCTTTTGGAAACTACTGATGAAGGAGATTGAGCACCTGTGGGAATGTATCGAACGCAGTGTTGTCAGTTCTTGATTCATTCATTACTTACAATAATATCCTGCTTGACTTGCCAGGCATGTTCACTTAAGCTAAAAAAAAAAAAAAAAAAACAAAAACACAACTTGTAATTAAATCTGAGTTTATTTGCAGAAAGTCTGTAGATATTTCATTGTATTTATGTAATTCAGTTGTGTTATGGGAAATCCTGGTAACTAATTTGAGATACGTTCCCAGTTCAGTGTTTTTTTGGTAATTAAATAGGAGTTCTGAGCAACTTGTATTGTTCTTTACGTTTACAAGCTTCTGAATCTGGTAGCAGAAATACTCATCTCATGACTCTCTGTCCATGTCCAGTGGCTGTAAATAATGCAAAAGAATGAACTCTCCTAAACTGGAAAACAGTTTTTAAGAATTACATAGGACCACTCCTGATTTATGGAGGTGAATCATAGACAGTCAGAAAGAAATAGGGAAGCTGCAGAGATCTGGTTTTATAGAAAAAACTGCGCACATACAACAATTTTATGATGTCTTTAAAGAAATTAAAGCAAAGAAGACAGATTAACAACAGCACAAGGTGACAATCTATAGTCTTCAGGTCCACGATTCGTGAAAAAACTGCTGTACATTGAGGCAACAAGAGAGGTGGAGGAGAAAAGAGGTTGAGGAGATCAACAGAGATGACATTTAAAATTTTTTAAAAAATGTTTATAAGATGTTTCCATGGATAAGACGATCTCCTAATTTCTTGTTTGCTCAAAGTCAAGAAATAAATATTTTAAATACAATCTATTTATAAGATGACTCCCAATTTCAAATTAAAAAAATTGTGGGAAAACAACTTTTACACACAAAAAATAAATATGGTAATTAAGCATGGAGAAAACCTATACATCAGAAGTGACTGCCAGTACCAGGGACAGAAGGCTGTGTACATTTATGATTACCAATACCTTATGTCACGGACTACAAGAAGAAAGAGCAGAGAAAGTTAACATATTCAGCTACAAATTCTCAAGGTGAATGAATAATACATTCAAATGTCTCTTCCTTTTCCTAAGGTCACTATAAAAAAGGTGAAGGTCCCTTTATACGCGTGGCGTACTGGGCATATCAAGCTAGACCAACCAGCCCTCAAACGGTGATGTGGTCAATATCACGCCGGCCACGTTTACTTCCCCGGACTTCACCCGGTGCCTATTTAAGGCTGGGTCAACCTGGAAGCCAATGTCATTAAAAAAAAAGATCTAGCATCATAAGCAACTAAACCCATGACCTTCAGATGCACAAGTGAGTGTCTCGCTGCTATACCATGACGGCTCCCAAGATCACTAATGCTACAAAGCAAATATGAACATAATATATTGTCGCTGATTTACAAGTAAATCATTTTAAAGGGTATTTCCATATCAGATACTACCTTTAGGCTGAAAGTATTGAGGGGCTGCGTTAGCGCAGTTGATAAGAGGCTCGCTTTTAAATCCAGCTGCGACTCGCTGCAGCCACAGTCGGTGTTTGAAACTGGGCAGTTCCTGGGGTTCACCCAGCCTCTAGGAAATGGGTACCAGAGTTAACACTCTGGGGTAAATAGAGGAACGTCGTAGCTACAGAGTAACGTGCCGACAGCGACACAGGCGGACAATTCTTATCAGCTGTCCGTACTGGTGGCAGAGCACTTATACGCTGGTTCACATCTCCCGACTTTACCTTTACCTTTTTTTAAAAATATTTTAAGCCACAAAACGTGAGTTGTTGAGAAGTTGGAGATGTTGTCAAGGCCCTGTGGGTGCAGCTGAACAGTGCAGAGGCACAATTACATTGTCATGGTCTGAAGAGAATGGTGCAACGAGGAGTGATGTTGCCGACACTTCGCACTCAATATGAAAGGCAAGGCGGATATACAAACAGACTGCAACTGGTACCATAGGAGATGGATCTCTTCACTGACTGCTGAAGATTGGTACGGAGCTTTTTTGGGAATGTCCCTAGTGCTGTGATGTCGGTTCCTGAATCTCAAACACATGAGATAATCAGTTATGTATTTTTCCGTGTATGACGCTCCCCAGTATAAGACAAACCCCTTTTTGTTTAGCCCAAAATTAATGAATAAATATTTTAAATAAATAGTGTGTATTAAGATGACTTCCAGTTGTAAACTTACAAAAATCTAGCAAAACACTTTTACACTGAAAAATATGTTCTTCTTCTTCTTCGCGTTCACCAGCTGTACACTCTGGCGTAAAGTTCTGGTTGTTCGTCCACTTCTGGACTGCAGTCCTGCTCCAGAACCTGAGTGTTGCGTGTGCATCAGTTTTACAGATCTGATTCAATTGAAAGCAGACTGCTGGTTCCTTGCCTCTCAGGCAAATGCACTCCGACTTCAAAGGAAGCTCCCCAGTTAGTCGACTCTTACGACATGCTTTTGGGGAGGCAGTGGGTCTATTCTTGTTTTCCCTACAAAAGGGCCCCGGAACCCACACGGGGGAAAAATATGTTAATATCCTCGCCAACTTTCCTTCCAAGAAAATTTCTGGAAAATTCTGAATTTTGTTTAATATCTGTTGCACTAAAATTTCCCCATTCAGTTATGCTGCAGATTTAATCATATTATTTTTTATATTTCTATGTTTTTATCCAGCATTTTCAATTTGTTTAAAATAGCCCTTTTCTCCATACATTTTGCATTTAACCTAATACAAAGTATGCAGTCACATGTTAAGTGCTCATCGTTGCTCGCTGTGGTATTCTTTTTGTGCATTAAAATTTGATTGATTTCCAGTGTTAATTATTTAGGAAGAAAATGAACCTAGAAACTTTATGTTTTGTACACAAAAGATTTAGACATTCATATTTACAGTAATGTGTGTTAATACATGCTAAATGTGTTTTCTTGATAATCTACGCTGTACAGGTACACAATTTTATATATGATTCATAGCAATGCTTTAATGATGCACAAAACAACATGGAAGTTAACGGAAAAAACTCAAGTGGTGGGAAGAAAATGTCAGAAAACAAAACATGGTAATATGAAGACCAAAGAAATCAGGACAAATGGAATATAACACGATGGTTAACAAGATAATGTGAATATAAAGACAAAGAATATACACATATAGTCGGGATGAAAGTTACATGAATAGTGGAATATAATAATAATAGAAAGATTCTTTCTTGCTAAACCTGTATGCATAGGGAAGGGGGTAGAAATATTAGGAAACATTTATATGTAACAGTAAATGTGCCTTAGACACAGAGGAGTCAGAAATTCATAGGAGATTGTCCTGTAACAGATACTGTGGATGCGATCTGAAGTGTTAGACCTTCGCATAGGAGGGCAATGGTATATGAGGTGGAGTCACCAGCTCCCTTCCTCACCTTTTTTCTCTCCCAGAAAATCCTGGATATTGTATGGTTTATGAGGCAGGGTTTGCCTTAAAGCCTCAGTGATTGACGACAATTCCTGTTGATTATGGGGGATTTGACCCAGACCATAGCCTTGTTAGCCATGCACACTAATCACTATGCTGTTTAGAGAAGGGGGGGGGGTGGAGCTACTTTCCCCTAACAAGCATGTCATACAAGGCCACTAATTAGAGGTGTTTCCTTCAAAGTCAGATGCTTCAGTTGTTGAATTAGATAGCATTCAAATTTCTGTTATTACTGCCAGATAAGAATTTAGCCACTGCTTTAGCATGGTCTCCAAACAAGCAGAACTGACAGTGTTAAGAAGATCCATCTTGCTATAACAGCAACAGCGAATGTGAAGATGCTTCTTGTTATACTGAAAAAAAATTTCTATGTATGTTCTGGAGCCCCATTGGAAAGGACGGGGGGGGGGGGGGGGGGGGGGGTATAGACTTACTGCCCCTGAACAAGCATGTCCTAAAAGATGACAACTAGCTAAGGGCAAAGAAGAAGATGCCAGAAAGAAAGTAAAATTTATATGAATAATTCAAAACAGTAGCACCAAAAAAAAAAAAAAAGCAATAAAACTTAAGAGTAAGGGAGTGCCCGGCTCTCTAGCGTAGTTGGTTAGTCGGTGACTGAGTGACGAACTCCTTGTGATCCGGATTCACTCCTGGGGGTAGGCAAAAAAGCCACATTCCCCCCCCCCCCCCCCCCCCCCCCCAGATTTATGGTACCTATCATGGAATCAAGGCCGAAGGGTTGCAAAATCCATAGTACCGAGCCAAAGGGTTAACAACTCATAGTTTCTGGATATAAAAAAAGTAAGGGAGTGAAAATACAGGAGCACATAACAAAAACATTAAATTTCTCTTTATAATTACATACACTTGCTCACGACAGTGAACATGAGCAAGCAGAAAAGCAAATAGCACATCAGAAAACAGTGAACATGCAATTTTGAAAGACTTTGAATCAGTCCCTCGTCAGTTTGATGTACGGTTTTGTCCACAAAAGGACGATGACAGCTTTACCACTGCAAGTTAAAAAATGTACACACGCCAAAATGTTTTTTAAAAAAATGTTTTTTTTTGTTTGTTTGTTTGTCTGTTGAAACAGTTTCTATAACTGAATAATTGATACTGTTTCTTATGGAAATCTGTAGAGCTGAGAAAATTAATCAGTTTATTTCAACATCTTTACAATAATTAAAGAAAAGATACTGTCCGGGATTTCCCAAAGGCATGCATTTTGTGACCAGCACAATGCTGGCGTTGGATAGGACACACACTGAGAAAACAGCATAACTAGAATGTCTTTGCATTGGAACCCACAGGGGCATAGGAATAAAGGAAGGCCAAAAAACACATGGAGAAGAGACATGGAGAATGAAGTTAGAAAGATGAGAAGGACATGGGAAGAGCTCCATGCAACGGCGAAGGATAGAACGACTTGGCGTGAGTTGGTTGAGGGCCTATGCTCCATTGGGGGATAGAAAGGCAGAAGAAGAAAACGACTGGTGCACGATAAAATCGTTTCCTACACTTTTTCCCCAGGAGTTAAAAAAAAAAAAAACAGCTGCATGCTGGCACATCACACTAGAAATAAATCCTTTTGCCTCACAAGAGAGCTAAGCTCACAAAACAAACATGGACAAAACACTTGTGCCAATGATGTCTTACTAACATCTGCTTGTAGGACTTTGCAGCTTGGATTTCTTTCTGTCTAACCATTCGATTGTTAAATGAAACAATGATGCAATGAAAGTAGCTTATAAATAAAATGACTTTGTAAGTGTTTACAACCATTTCATTGTAGAGAACTGTTTGTCATTTTTACAAACAAAAACAAAAGGTTGGCTATAAGTGCACCCTGCGAACGTTTGAAGCTGAACTCAAGGATATGCGAAGGACACAACTGGAGATAGGAGGATGGCTCAGATCGAATTCACTGGCGACAGTTTGTCTCTGCCTTATGTGCCTCTGGGCACGATGAGGACTGATTGATAGTGAAACCACTGCTGTATTTTGGAATAATACACAGTGATGCCTCAGTCACAGTTCTTAGAACCAATTCTAAATTACATATTAGGACAAAATAAAATGGTTTGGCCACTTACAGAGATTAATACCTTGCGTCGCCAAGTATACAAGGCTAAAACCAAATGAGAAGGACACAGGGCAAAAGGTAGACCAAGAACAATATGGAAAGATAAGATCAGAGAAACTACGTGCTGTGTCTATGGTTGAGGCTGCCAGAAGAACCAGAAGCAGAACCTTATGTCTCCCTCTAGATCCCAAGTGGTAAAAAAGGAAGTGAAGCTGAAGAGATACCACAATCTCTACTAAAACTGTCCTTCGTACCACCATCTGAAAGCCACAGAAATTGTCCCTTGAACAGAATTAAAACATCCACCAGAAAAACTGAACTCTTGTGTGTCGAGCATTGTGAAACGCATCCACTAACCTCTCAGCCATACAGAACAAATCATACATCTGAAAAATGTTATTTTGGTTGTATAAAATCATCAGGCTAGCCATTCCAAAGCCAGATTCTGAAGCCATCAGCTTATGTCATAGAGCAGGGTTTTTTCAACTAGTGGCCTGCGGAGGTATAGCTGATGGCTAGCAGATCATTACCACTTGTATTAATGATCGCCCTGTGTGGGTTCCGTGGCCTTATTATAGAGAAAACAAGAATAGACCCACTGCCTACCCAAAAGCAATTCATAAGAGTCGACTAATTGGGAGCTTTCTTTGAAGTCCGAGTGTCAGATCTGTCAAACAGATTCACACACAACACTCAGGTTCTGGAACAGGACTGCAGTCCAGAAGTGGATGAACAACCAAAACTTTCCACTAGCGTTAACAGCTGGTGAACGCGAAGAAGAAGAAAAAAAAATTTAATGTTCTTTCTGTGCTACAGATTGGGCCACTGGTCCTTGTTGATCCCCATTTTCACAATTTTGTCTCCTGTTTAAACTTAGTTGAATAGCCCTGTCGTAGAGTGTCCCATTATAACTGTTTTATATGGCTGAAGGGGATTTATGGGATTTCTTCATGTAGTATTCATATTCAAGAGCCGCTGGCCGAGTGGCTGAGAATGCTGGCCTCTCAGACAGGAGCCGCAGATTCTAACCTTCAGAAAGGTTGTGGATTTTTTTTGTTAGGGCAAAAATAAAATGCTAACCTGCATAGTCCGTCAGGACTGCTCTAGCCTTTAGGCTCTGAATCCTTAGGCTCAAAGAAACCCCCCCCCCCCTTCCCCAGTATTCACATCTGAATAGTGACTCTTTAGAACTGAGTGTCAATCATTAAGACAGCAATCCTGGATTTAAAAAAAAAGGAGCGGGGATCAAGGGGGAGGTATCCCACTCTTTGTCTCCTGCTGCTGTCAGTTATTCTCTGCAACTCCAAAGTACTTTGTCAACCGAGATGAGAAAGAGAATTCTTAAAAGGATCTTATCTTGTTATATAGAAGTGAATCATGGACAGTTGGTAGATTAGTGAAACATTTTTTGGAAACTGGAGATGTGGTTTTGTAGACAAATGATACCCTCAAATGACCAAAATAAAAAAAAAATTAAAAAAAAGTAACAAAGATGTTTTGAAAGAAACTGACTAAAGAAAGAGAACTGATTGCCTACATCAGAAAGAGACAATCTATATTCTTTGGTCATGTAACGAGAAGGAGAAAACTGGAGTTCATTGTCACAATAGAAAAGTTGGAGGGTAAGAAAGGAAGAGGGAGACTGAGAAAAAAGATGTTTAACAGTTTGACATCATGGCATGGAGGATCACCTGTATCAGAGTTGATTACGAGACAGAAGGTTGTGGACAGACATGACTACCAACGCCACATGGCATGGACTTTAAGAAAAAGTGCCAGGTAGTTCCCAGTGTCATCTACTTCACATCATATAAAAGTGTTTCATACAATCTTCAAATAACAACGGTTTTTCACACAATCCTCAGATCGCACAAAGGCCTATTTCAAAGAACTTTATTGTTGAAATTTGATGTCAAAACTGTAAGTTTATAATATATTTAACAAAACCATGAGCGGCTGAAAAAAAAAAAAAAAGGAATGACCAAATGAGCCATCACATGAATAAATGACAAAACATGCATGAGCACAAGTGCGCACAAGTGTGCACCACAATCCTGAACAGTGAACTCCTTCATACAAATTCATTTTGCATTCTATAATTTTAAGATTTGGTTTTAAAAAAATCTATTAGTATATTTGTAGGAAAAAATATACATTCAAAACAATGTTTTCCCTTAATGAATGGAAATAATGCGAATATAAACAATACACTGCACTTTATGTCGCGATGCAGCAAAATATGCCTGGCAATAAGTTAAAGAATGTATTGTTTATATCCACATCATAACAAAATTTATTAAAAAATACAGTCATAGATATGATAACATAGAGATATATAAAGTCTGCCCAAGTCCAGATCACGTTCCTAAATATGAAAGCAAACACACCCTTCCTTGCACACTGAACGAGAAGAACTGACGGTAAAATACACATGCATACTTTGTCAGCTAGAACAATAGAACAATTCATGAGGATGAAGTTTATTAATAACTGAAAAAAATGTGGCACTTTTGAAATGAAACAAAACAATAAAAGAATAAGTATAATGTCGGACTGATCTGATCAAATATGACTGTCTGAAAAGAAAGAACCATTAGTATAAGGCATGAGCTGCAGCATAATAATATCTAGGCTGCAGATGTTGATAAAATAAAAAGAAGTAACAGGCAAATAGATGGAAACAAATAGCAACACTAAGACATTTAACATGGGATAATGTTACAACAAAATATACACGCTCAAGTGATAAATGCTCAAGGTTTCACATGTAATATATGATTTATCCTGTTGGGTAGCCATATTTCCAGCTCTTTTTCTGGTTTTGTAAACTTGGTATTGGCAGTTGTACCACACACTGGTCTGAGTAAGTGGATGTAAAATCAGCGGTTTTTTTCTTGTATTTCACCCTATCTCAGAGATTTTGTAGGGAATTCCTGGGAAAGTCCAACAGTACAGGGGTGTTAGGGTGTGAAATGAACACAACCCCCATCCCCAAACGAGTATTGGACTTTCCAGGGAATTTCCTATGAAATCTCGGAGTTCCACATCTGGGGTGAAATAAAAGAAAAGAGCATAATCAGCTAAGCATTTAAATAATAAATTTCATCAGCACATTACTTCAAAGAGGCTATCCAGCAGAGCAGTCACTGGAGAAGCCAGATTTCTTTAGAATGCTGGGACCAGGTTAAAAAAAAAAAGTTAGAAAATACATTGTGATGCTTAGAATCAAAGAGGAGAGCCAACACAGAGTTACTGCTGAAAGAGATAATAGCTATAGATTTCACATATACCACATCATAGCCTTATGGGAAAACAAAAAGTGAGCAGTTCCCTTTAAATCTAACTCACATAGAAAAATCACATTTTCAAAGGGTTAAGTATTGGGCACGTAAGCCAACCTTACATTTTGCCCCTCTGACTACACTCCTTACATACAGTGCAGACCTCATAAGGAGAACTCATTGGGAACCCAATAAAATGTTTCTCTTATCCAGATAAAAGTTCATGCAAGAAAAATTGGCGGGGATAAGCAAATTGTTTTTCACAATAGAAATTTGCCACATCTGAGATTGCCTTAAGTGGTCTGCACTGTATGATTCCATTCATACTCGAAGAGCTACCAGATTTTCTGAAACTCGTTAAATTGAAAACAAAACATGTTAATAGAGTTTTAAAACAGACAGCAGGATATGGCAACATAAAATATGGCAGACTAAGATCCTCCAGGAATAGGAAATACAAATTACAAAAAGTACTTTGTGTATCAGTTTCAAGTTTCTATCCACTCTATATTTTTAGGATCTCAACCTAACCCTTTTTTCATTTCTTAAATAAAAAAAAAAAATAAAAATAAAAAAACTGAAATTGCAAACAAACAAAAATATATAATCATTAATTTAATTATGGTATGGACATGTAATAAGATCTAACAGCCTCTCAAAAACAATACTAAAGGGCTCAGTTGAGGGAAAGAGGCAGACCAAGAAAGACCTGGATATAGAGCTTGATTGGACAGGCCTTAGGTATGAGGTCTATCTCATCTGACCGTCAAAGGTGTAAGGATCTGATCAGATACTCAGCAGCAACTGGTGATCCAAAGATACACAGTGTTACATGATGATGATGATGATGAATATAACTATCTCATGACTACATTCTCATGTAAATATCCACAATGACATTAAAAAGATATTTCTGGTTGTTAGTTGAGGCAGTCACTGTAGCTGTCTGTTGGTTTCTGAACCAGCTGCTCTCAGATATCATAAGTATAACATATCCACACAGTATACTGAGAAACAGGCATAATCTATGCAGAATAGAAGCATCACTTGGTAATTATCATCCTTAGGTTATATTCTCCAGGATATGCATGTGTGTTCGGTAATAAACAGACAGAAAGACTGGTTGGATCTGCACCACTTGGCAGCAAACTGATGTATGGCAAGCTAGATAGGGTCAAGCCCTTTAGGAGGGAGCGAACTGCGAAAGCACAGAGAATCACAGCTGGCAGGAAATGATGCAGTGGGCAATGGCCAGGGTATCTGGCCAAAACTGAAAGGGAAAGCTAGACTGACATACAATCAAACCACTGCTGTTACCATTGAAACTGGAACTCAGCATTGGCTGCTAAAGATGGAGATAGAGCACTTATGGGAATGTCCCAAGTGCTGTGATGTCAGCTCGTAATTCAAGTTAATTCAGTGAAATACCTTGTTTCTTAAATTTGTTTAGGCTGTTTGAAACATAAGCATCTCAAAAATTATAAAAGAAATCAGATAGTGTGACTGAATAAAAAATAATATTACCTATAATCAGATTGATTAGTGAACAAAAAAAAAAAAAAAAGGGTATTCATTACTATTTTAAAAAGAAAAATACTGTGCGACAAAGGTAAGTAATTGTTTGTATGTACAAATCAAGTATAAAAAAAAAAAACATGGTGACACTTTATACTTAGATGTGGGTTTAAGTAGGAAGTACATATTCATAAAAATGATGGAAGCAATTACATGGAAGAAAAATTTATCATAAATAGACAAAAAAGACAGAAAGATATATGCAAGTGTTTTTAAAGTTTTTGACTTTTTACATGTTATTCATTTCACACCAAACAGGCAATTTGGAGATTTATTTTTTCTACTGATGTGGCTACAGCATAAATACAATTTAAAAACACTCCACTACCTATTAAAAAACAATAATCGGACAAATAGTATTTTTCTCAAATACTTTTCTGTGTGTGTAGCCTCATATTAAAATTTGTTGAAAACACCCAACATTAAGAAAACATTAATTACAAAAGTTGTGATGTATGTAGCCTGTGATTAAAAAACAATTGCATTCTATAATAAAGAAGAATGGACAGAAATCATTAACAATGTCTCTAAATATTGGTGGGGGTATCATAGAAGGCACTCACCTACAGATTATACTAATTATGTTAATTTTTTTTTTCGCCCTTGGTGATCGTATGCTTTGCATTCCAATATGGGTCATAAACAGGATGGTACCCTTAAAGTCTTCCCCATAATCTCTTGTAGGGACCCTCCTGCTGGCCAGAGCTTTCTCCTTTTTCATGTTAATGAAAACTTTATTAGGTTATAACACTTTTCACACTACTATGACGGTTCGCTATAGTAACATTATACCAGTTACAACTCATTATTAAAACAGTATCTATCCTTCAAAGTCGGAGTGCACCTGCCTGAGAGGCAAGGAACCAGCAGTCTGCATACAAATGTGTAAGATCTGAAAAACGGATGCACATGCAAATTTCAGGTTTTTAATTATAAGAAGACAGTTGGCCAGTTAGCATTTGGTGGAAATCAAAATGTATAAATCACAACTGGCCAGTTAGCATTTGGTGGAAACCAAACTGTATAAATCAGTGGAAAACATAAGCAACATCACAGCCTTTAAAGGGACCTGTGGCCTTTTCATATGAAAACAGATGATAGGAAAAATGAAAAGATGAAGAGAAAGAAGAAATGGCACTGTCTACTTTTGTAAAGAAAACTTGCTATATTAACACTAGCTCTCATACTTCTTATTCTTAGCTTGCTGTGCTGTAAACTCTGACAGAAGGTTTTGGATGTTTATCCACGTCTGGACTTCACTCTTGCTCCAGAACCTAAGTTTTGTCTACACATCTGTTTTAAAGAACTGATTTACTTGGGTGCGGACTGTTGGTTCCTTGCCTCTCAGGCAAAAGATCTACGACTTTGAAGGTAAAATCCCTAATACAGTGCCTCTTACAACCTCCTAGTTAAAGGCTTCAGTGGGTCTAGGTGTAGTTTTGTAAATATTTTTGTGTATCTCCCAAAATTCCCCTGTGTGGGTTCTGAGGCTCCATGCAAGGGGGAAAAACAGATTAGACCCACCCCTTCCGCCATAAAAGCTGATTAATTAAGAATGGTTCCTGCATCACTGGAAAGCTGCTCAGTCCCATGCCAATCTTTCCACCTCATGAATCTTCATGCCCACGGTGTGTCTACGCCATCAATGCTGACTGGTCCCCTGCCTCTTCTTCACTGAATCATACCCTCCTTTACTATTTTATCTGACCATTATTGTGTTTATATTACCAAAGTATTTCAGTTTAAAAGACACAATGATAATGTTTAGGAGCCAGCCTTCAACAGTATTCAGATTGTGAACAAAGTCATAATTTTTCTCTTCTTGGTCCACAATCCAAGAATATTCGTGTTAATTGAAGTTTAATAGACCTGATTGTTGTCCATTTTGACTGCAAAATAGTTGAAAGGCTCACCTCTCAGGAAAGATGTGATGTTCATTTTGCAGTTGTTGCTGAACCTATATACTGCTTAAGTACAGCCTTGCCTACTGGATAAAATTTCTCTCAAAATTGCTACTTCAGGCCAAAGTTATGTAGACCGGATGTTTACTCACATCTTAGCACTGATGGAAGAAAGTATGTGGGTAATCTTTCGTCACAACAGGGAGACGTCAGGGTATAAAAATAATATATGGGCAAAAATATAGTTCAACAAAATGTGTGCAACCAATCACACACAGTCTTATATTCTGTACAACAACTTAGCAGGGTTGCAATAGTCTCACATTCACAGTTACTATGTACAGTTTTTTTTCTACATTTTATTTGAAAAGCTACTTTCTAGAATCTCATTAGTAATAAATCTGATTTAATCCAAGTCAAGTTTAAAATAAATTGTTAATAAAAAAAAAAAATAGTAACTATTATTGGCAAAAACAAATACTGCTTTTTTTTTTAAACTTGTGGGTTCTGAGACACCATTGTGGGAAATACAAGAACAGACCCACTGGCTCCCCAACAAGCAAGTCACGGGAGAAAACTAAATGGGGGCAACCTTCGAAGTCAGCGTGCATCTGCCTGAGAGGCATGGAACCGACAGTCTGCATGATAATAAGTTGGATCTGTTAAACGGATTCTGGAACAAGACTCAAGTCCAGAGGCGGATGAACACCTAAAGATTTCTGCAGGAGTTTACAGCTGGAGATCATGAAGAAGAAGAAGAAGAAGAAGAAATACTATCTTTGAGTATTTTTCATCTATATGTAGGGAATTGTTAAAAACAAAATAGCTAAATATTTAAAAAAAAAAGAAAAAAGATGAGGTAATAACTACCACAATAAAACACAGACAATTCACTGTAGGATTTGCGTATACAGTGCAGGTTTGATAAGGAGAACCCACCAGGGACCCAAGAAATAGTTCTTTTAAGAACTTCCTCTTATCCAGTTAAGATTCAAGCAAAAAAAAAAAAAAAAAAAAAATAGATGGGGATAAACAAATTGTTCTTTTAAACAGAAATTCACAACATCCAAGATCACCCTAACTCTTTGAGTTCCAGGGGGTTTAGCATCAGAGGCCCAAGGGGTAGTCAACAGAGATGTGACAACTGCGCATCATGTGTTCACTGGGCTTCTAGGTAAGGTCCTGTAAATGTATGATGTTTTCCCTGTGACTGAAAGAGTTAAGCTGCCTGCACTGTATATTAGAATACTCCCACATGCTAGACTAGTCGCTAACTACACCTAGTTATTTGAAGCAGAAACAAACACGAAAATGGATGCAGATAAGTGAATGTGAAATTATGTGTATGATAACACATTTATCCCACCATAAGTAATTTTCTGGTTACTGAAGTATTTTCTTACATTCAGCCATTTCAGTTTTCATTTTCCCTGCAAAGTGTGTGGATTAATTGTCTGACATAATATTAGGTGAGTATGCAAAATACATACCAGAAATAAATGTTAAAAGAAATTAACTAATGTTGATTACTAAATACTTTCAGTCAACCAAATTAACCAATCATGGCACTCACACGTTAAAATCATATTATTTGCATATATTTTGTTTTGCTGCTCTCCCCTGAGGTACAAGTACCCACAGGGCAGCCACATCTCCAGTCATTTTCAATACCAACTCACACAGACATATCTGGATACGGATTATCGTATCGGTCACGGTTCCAATTAACACCATCACTGTAACAACATAATATCTTTTATTCCTTCAACATGTGGAAATGCACCACACAGTTACTTGACTTTCACTTCACGACTTGAAAACAGGACACTTTCTGGCATCAACTTTCCTGAAAACCTGGACAGACGACACTTGCCAGGTGTGCTTACGTTATAACTGTAAGCTGGATAAGACTGTACACAGGAGTAGTACGGTAATGGACATCAGCAGGGAGGCTGCAGAATCTTTAGGTCCTCTTGTGACAGGCTTGTCTGGGCCTGGCCTAACATCCCTAGAACCTGGTACAGGCCTAACATCCCTAGAGCCTGGTACAGGAGACACACCTCCAGTGCTGACCTGGCCTCTCCTAGTGTCGCCAGTCGGACTGACTGGGGCGGTTGATCTCTCTGTCAGAAAGACAAAGCAGAGACATTCATAAATGTACATCTAAGGCTTTCAGCTAAGCTTATAAATTACACGCAGAGCTGGACAGAGAATCAGAAGTTCGGGGTGTTCGGACATGAACAGTTACCTCAGGTAGACTCATGACTGACATGCAGGCACAAAATCCCTCAGCGGTTATAGTCGGCAACAGCACACCAGTTAGGTCTTTGTATATTATTATTATTCATTCGGCAACACTGCGTGTAATGGGGTCACCCGTTGCTGTTGTTTGTCTGATCAACTCCCTCCACCTTTGGCAGTCAGATGCGATAGACTTCGTGGTTGCATGCATAAGGCCTGTCCAGTCAGCCAATTATGTGCACTTAAATAATTATAAACTCATGAACCCTCTTCCCCCCCCCCCCCCCCCACAATAGTTGATAGGGATTGAGTACCTCTAGACCCAATAACGTTTTCCTTGTACTGGTGCCCCTGAGTGCTGTGAAAAACTACTAGGATCATCCCTCTACCCATATATCTATATTCCCTCTCCGTGCCTCCACCCTCTCTCTCCGCCAGGTTTTTGACATTTGGTTGTCAACAGACGCCAGCTCAGTGCTCGGGGGACAGAAATAATATAAAATGTGAAGCAACGCAATGAAACTAAAAATTTTGAAAGCATTAACGATAAATAAACAGACAGTGAGAACAATAAAGGTTGGATGAGTAAATACATCACAACAACAATACAATAAAGTATATATATATATATATACATAATATAGAGCCCCATATAGAAGATAAAATAATATTATTAATAGTTTTAGTTATTGAAAAGCGAGTACGAATAAACATTTGCAAATGGAACAGCAATGTATTGTATTGTTTGTGTCCGCATTTTTTAAATGGAACAGCATTAGGCAGTGAAGGTAAACAAACGAAACAGAAAGGCCAAAGCTACATAGGTCATATGGTATACGTTGGCCTTTTACTTCCCAGACATTACCTGTTACCTATTTAAGGCTGGATCGAAAGGCACTTTCATACAGATTCGAACTAAAACCCTCAGGCGGGCAGTAGGTCGTTTGCCATTACATTACTTCGGTTTTCCATAAAATTAAAGTGGCTAAACTAAAAAAGGAACTGAAAAACCCAGTGAAAAGAAATACACACGGATAAGTGAACGGATAACCACCTCATTCGTAGCTTAGGTGTTCTTAACTAGTCGGTCTGTATAGTTCGCATTCCCTCATCTAATATAGACTAGACATATGCGTGTGTTTTACTTTTGTTTCATTTCTGTGTTCACTTTCATTTCTCTGCCCACTCCAACTTTCAACATTTCCATTTATTCATATTAAACCAGTATCTGTTGTTTACCAACTGTTGTTTACCGTTTATCCGTTATGAGAATTAGTTAATTTATAGATAGTCTTTCGTCTGTGGTGTAGTCGTCCTAATATTTTGCTCGGCGATAAAGACTCCGGTCTAAACACTTGCATCTTGTTTTTTTTTTTTTTTGTGTGTATTAATTTTCCTGTTTCCAGCTTCCCATCTGCTTCTGTGTTTAGCCATTTTTGACTATCTATCCCCAATTAGAATCAAGAAACATAAACAAAACGGTACTTGAAAATAAATGCAATGTAATATTAACCAAGCTGAGAAAGAAAAATAACAGTAGAGAGATTGAAATAGGTATTTCATGTCAACCCGAAATAATGAAAAATGAGAAACCTGGTATTGTTTGGACCGTACCCTTGGGACATCCTCTTAGAATTGTCTTCAGTCTGCTACAGGCGGGCACCTTCATTCCTCTTGACAGTATGACACGGCAAGAACAGAAGAAAACTCCCAACTGACGGCCATGCAGATGGCGGGAATGGAAAACTAGGACAATGAATTCCCATAAGGAGTCAACTGTCCCAACGAAGAGAGAGGGGAGAACAAAAATAAAGATTGGGTCCAATCTGGCAGGACAAATGAAGTCTCGATACTTCCCCAGATGTTAAAAATAAACCAGAATGAACGTGAGTGATGGAAAGGTTGAATTAAGAAATGTAAATAGCATAAATATCTAAATAAACCGTATGTGCGGAAAAGAAACTGGTGATAATTGGAAAAAAAAGGATTAAAAATAAAAATGTAGTTCCTTTAAGGGGAAAAGTCTATATTCTGAAAAAAAACTGAAAAAAAAAAAAAACCACAAAAAAAAAAAAAAAAAACACGCAAGTGATAAAAATGTTAAAAAAAAAACAGTCGATTAGCAGAAGAAGAAGAAAAAAGGAGAAAATTACTAGTTAAACGAATTTATTTTATTAAAGGACATCTAGAAACAACGAATGGACACAAAGGTCAAAAGTAATAAACACAGACTAAGGATTCTTCACTACCAAACCAAAACAGTGAAGTAGTACCTGGCATATTCGCAAATTAAGAAGAACTTGGAAGCAACAGAGATGTGGTTTCTGAACGGCCAGAGAACTAACAACGATTGCTTAAAAGGAGCTAATGAAAGTAGATCTCTATATACAACAATAAGAAAGAGACAAACACTGTTCTTTGGCCACATTATGAGAAGAGAGACACTGAAGAACATCGTGACAACTGGAAAGATCAGCGGAAAAAAGGGTAGAGGCAGACCAAGAGAGATGATGCTGGATGGGCTGAAACAATGACATGAGGGATATCATCAAGAGAGCTGTTCCAGGCAACCAGGTATCGTGATCTGTTGAGATGCATGAGCGCCTACGCCAGTTGGCATGGCACACGATGATGATGATATTTGCTACATGTACATCCATTATAACTCTTCTTCTTCCTCCTCCTTCTTCTTCTCCTTCTTCTTTTTCCTCCTCTTCTTCTTCATCTTCTTCTTCTTCTTCTTCTTCTGCTTCTACTTCTTCTGCCTTCTCCTTCTTCTTCTTCTACCTTCTTATTCTTGTGCTTCCTTTTCTTCTTCTTCTTTTCTTTTCTCTTCTTCGACTTTTTCCTTCCTCTTCTGCTTCGTATTTTTCTTTTCCTATACTTCAATCTTCTTGTCTCTGCTTCTTTCCGTTCTTTCCACTCCTTCTTACTTCACCCTTCTTTCTTTTTCCTCCTCCTTTTCTTCCTTCTTCTTTTCCCCCTCTTCTTTTCCATTCTTCTTCTTCGTCGTCTTATTCTTTTTGCCTCTTCTACTGGATCTTCTTTTCTATCTTGTTATTCTTCTTCTTCCCTTCTTCTTCTTCTTCTACTTTGTTCTTGTTTTTTCTTCTTCTTCTTCTTTTCTTCACACTTTTTCTTCTTATTGTCTTCTTCTTGGACTTCTTCCCCCTTCTTCTGTAGCTCTTCTTCTTCTTCTTCGTCGTCTTCAATTAACTTGGACCTTTCTTTCTTCTTCGTCTTCTTCACCTCCAAGTTGTGACGTGGTTCACACTTGGGCGGTCACTTCTGCATCTTCAGACCAAAAACATCTGATTTCAGTAAACCAATGCTTTTTGCGACAGTGGCCCTAGAAGACAACGAGTCTCCCCCCTCACTCTGTAGCTAAAAGGAACCAGAGATGCTGGAATGATAAATCTGCCACAGCCGAGGTGTGATCAATTCGCATACGTAACGTTAGCAGGTAACGATTACAATAGAGAGATGATCACCTGATATTTTCCTCCTCGTTACTTCACTGTTGGCAGTATGCCTACACAGCTAGAATAGGACGACTGTTAACTGCTAACTTTCACAGGTGACGGTTTCAGCATGCGCAGCTTAAGCATGCACCTAGCGTTCTTGTCGTTATGTTCGAGAAATGAACTGAGTGACGTTTTCTTGATTAATAGTCACATTCCGAAAAGCCTTTTTACTCCTCGGCGCATTGATTTGAGAGCTTCTTTTTCAGAAGCGACGCTAAGTCGTCTCGCTTCATTCTCTGCCAGACTTGCAAGGTGATAAGAAGGGCTTCGCCTTTGTGCTTGAATTTTGTCTTTAACAAAGTACCATTTTAATCTTTGGAGGAATCCTGAGCAAGTTGATTATAGTTTGCAAGTACCAAGATATATGTTTCTATAAAGTTAACCCGCTGCTGAAGGGAGGAAAGATGCAGCTACGAGACAGCACAGAACGAGACCGTTTTTGTTGTCCAAGTACCCACAGCCATCTCAATCAAACTTCCCCCTTTCTAGCATAGAGTTGGTACCCTAACTAACCCAATATTAATGTAACTATATTAATCGAGCAGGCTAATCGTTCTCTAACTAACTAGTGGGGAATTTGGATAGAGTCATTGAAGCCGACAGATTTAATTGGGTCAAACCACGCTTCAACGCACAGCAAAGCGACACGCAGTGACGCCAGAGGTTATTTTTAGCAGACACAACACAACACGGGGTCAACTCATGTCAGGCGGTGGGATATAATATATACATATGTGTGTGTGTGTGTGTGTGTGTGTGTGTGTGTGTGTGAGAGAGAGAGAGAGAGAGACTACAAGTGCAGAGAGAGAAGAGTTCTAGGAGAGAGTGTCTCCACTGAGTGACTACAACTGACTGCAACAGAGATACACGAATGTGTCTCATTATCACGAGGGCTGTCTTCTGAATGATTACTAATGTGGATGTTTATAAAATGTGACCCCTAAGATGACTGCTAATTCTGAGTTCCTTCTTGATACAGGATGATATCTCCTTGCAGGTCATGACGGCAGTAAATCAAAAGTCCACGGAACTACAACAGGGAAGTCATCTATGTCTAAGCTAGTTGTGGGCATAAGATTGCAAGCCACCCATTTGTTATTTATCAGATAGAATACTCCAGTTGGTCTACAGACAACATCATGGGTGATGCACCTTCACCATAATGTTTTCAGGGAGTTTGTTTGGACTCCAGCAATTGACTTTTTTGTTTGGGCTCCAGTGATTGACTTTGTGTCAGAGTATCCTCTCCAGGAGCTTGTTTGTACCTCCAGTGTTCGAGTGCCTAGTGTGGGACTGTCTTCAACATAACAACGGAGTCAAGTAACGCACCAGGGATTCAGATAAGTGTCGTCAATCAATGGTTCTTTGCCAGGCTTCACTGTTAATCGTCCACTTGATCATGATGATGATCACAGACTATCTCGAAGGGTCTCTGACTAATTCAGCAGTATCGCTTGGGGTTCGATTTCTTGATTCCAGTTGCCCTGGAACCGCTTTGCTTGAGTCTCAATGATATATATATATGTGTTACATTTATTAAATACTTTTGGAAGTTTTCATTATTGACTTGAGTGTCCATTATTCACTGTTCAAACTGTCTAGAGTTTATGTATGTTTGACCATTAATCCTAATCTGTGTCAACATGGCTGTGATATTACAATATCATAGCCTGGGGGCTTTCTTCTTATAGTAGTGGGGACGTCCAGCCAAGTTGCGCCTAGGAATATTATATATTCTGTAGTGCTATAGCTTGAGTTGCACTACTCCTGAAATAGGTTGGGTGTATATTGGCCACGGGATACCCTTTAGACCAATACGAGCAAACACCTCAACATTATTCTATTTCAGAGTGCTGTTGGTTCTTAAAGAGAAATCCTTAAAACAGGCACGTGACACGAGCGGTATGTGACACTCCCCACAATGGGGTTCTGGAACCCACACGGGGAATGAGTCGATTCAATGGAGGCTTAATTTAGAGTTGGAGTGCATGAAAGGCAAGGTACCCACAGTCTGCACACAGATACGCTAGATGTGTAAAATAGATGTGCATGGAACAAGACTAAGAGTCCAGAAGTAGAGGAACAATCGGACTTGCCTCCAGAGTTGACAGTCGGTGAACTCGAAGCAGATGAAAAAGAAGAAGTAATAGTAGAAGAAAAATAGTAGTAGTAGTAGTAGTAGTAGTAGTAGTAGTAGTAGTAGTAGTAGTAGTAGTAGTAGTAGTAGTAGTAGTAGTAGTAGTAGTAGTAGTAGTAGTAGTAGTAGTAGTAGTAGTAGTAGTAGAAAAAGAAGAAGAAGAAGAAGAAGAAGAAGAAGAAAAAGAAGAAAGAAAAAAAACAACAACAAATAACAAGAACGAACAGTATTCAAACACATTACCTCCATCCTCTGACTCATCGTCATCTTCGCCATAGTCGCCACTGCCGCTGCCGGACACCCCACCAGCAAAGTCCTCGTCGTCGATGATTGTGTCCCGCCCCTGAGTGCTGTACCCACCGCCACTGCCGACCACAGTCTTGTAGGACTCGTCGTTCAGCATCAGTTCTTCGTTGTGCAGGATGCTCAAGTTCTATAGGAGGAGACATTGTGGTGAGGGTTAGATCTTGGGGGTGACATGAAGGAATGATGGCTATGGGAGAGGAGAAAGGGATCAGAGAGAGAGAGAGAGATAGAGAGAGAGAGAGAGAGAGAGATAGAGAGAGATAGATAGAGAGAGAGAGAGAGAGAGAGAGAGGACAACAGAAAACTGCAGTTCAGGTTTTTCTTTTTTTTTTACTTCACGTTCACCCGCTATAAATTCCACCGGAAAGTTCTGTGTGTTCGTCCACTTTCAGACTTTAGTCTTGTTTCAGAGTCTGCATGTTGAGCACGAGTTGCTCAGTGTTGTACTCACATCCGCTTCACACAAATAACATATCCCTTGACCGGTCAGAGTCGTGGGGGTGTATCGATGGACGCATTATTACAGGAAGCACTAACACACACAACCCGCCATATTGTTCTGTCTTATTTGGATGCAGACTCCTGGTTTGTTGCCTCTCAGGCAGATTTACTCCCACTTCGAAAGGATTCCCCCAATTAGTCGACTCCTGCGACATGCTTGTGGTGGAAGAAGTGGGTCTGTTCTTGTTCTTTCCACAATGGGGCTCTGGAACCCACAAGGGAGCAATCAGCCATGATGCCAACTGTAGTCTTGAAATCCCCCAACATTCACATAGAAAGATTTTTCTTTAGGCGAGTTGGGCTTGCTCGTCATACTCGCCATGGCTAGGGGCTATGTTTCCATATTCCCTTACATCAGCAGTTCTCAATCTGTAGGTCACGACCCTTTTGTGGGTTGGACGACCCTTTCATAAGGGTCGGAAAACACATACTGATTAAAGTTATGAAGTTGCAACGAGAATAATTGTTAGGTTCGTGGTCGCCACAACATGAGGAACTGTTTTAAAGGGTCCCCACAACATAAGCAACTGTATTAAAGGGTCGCCACAACATGAAAAACTGTATTAAAGGGTCGCTACAACATGAAAAACTGTATTAAAGGGTCGACACAACATGAGGAACTGTTTTAAAGGGTCGCCACAACATAAGCAACTGTATTAAAGGGTCGCCACAACATGAAAAACTGTATTAAAGGGTCCCCACAACATAAGCAATAGCATTAAAGGGTCGCGGCATTATGAACGTTGAGAACCACTGCATTATAGTGTGGTTACAGAAAGGTGTTCATAATGTTAATGGGATCAATATCACCACACACTGGGCTTTCCCATACAGGCCAGGTCATCCGATGCAGGTACTACTGGCTGTCCCCAAACAAATCCGGCTTATCTCCCATCTTGACCTCAAAGACGGCATATACGTGCTTCACCAGGCTATCCTTGCAGTCATGTAATCGGGTTAGGACGTAGTTAGGTAATGATACAGGTGGCCAGCCTCACTCCTCATCACTTCCACTTCCCAGAAAATGGTCCGCTACCAATATCCACGTGACCACATTCCCCATAATTCCGCCTTGCCAGAAAGGCCGCCACCTGCTGGACACTGAAACCGAGTCTCCCCGTGTGGGTTCCGGAGCCCGATTGTGGCGAACACAGGAACAGAACCACCTGCCTCCCCAACAAACATGTTGTAGGAGTCCACTTACTGGGGGCATCATTCGAAGTACATCTGCAATAGAGACATGAAACCAAGAGTATACATTCAAATAAGCCAGATGTGTGAAACGGATGTGCACGCAACACTCAGGTTTTGGAGCAAGACTTAAGTCCGGAGGTGGATGAACACCCAGAACTGTCCGCTGGAGTTTACTCCCACCCACGTCTTCATTCATCGTTCAGAGAAAGCTATACGCAATTACTACCAACACTGCTTGGTCGCTGTGATGTGGGCCAGACGTCTCTCTTTAATCAATATCTGCTGAACCAAAGACCTTTATTTCTCCAGGGAGATTATCACGCCAAGATTATATTACCCCCAAGTCTGTCGGTCAATTTCCTCCCCTTTACTCTGACCGACTGGACACACGGAATTTTGATAGAGTGAATTGTTACATTCCTGATTTTTTTTTCATGCTTCTTTAGTTACTAACATTATTTATTCTTTTCGTAAAAAATCCATTTCACTATCATGGCCGTAAAGTTGTTAGTCAGTGTCAGACTCGTACTATATATTTTAATACCTAGGGTCAACTGCGCAATGTCTACTGTTTCGTCCTTCTTAGGATGAAATTTTTTGTTATTTGAAGCCCCACCCTGGCTTTTGCCAGGGGCCGCAATATGGACAGGCCATAAATATGGCCAATTGTCTGAACGCGGATTCTGGGACCTCTCCACGGCGATCCTCATCCACTTGGTGGCACTTTGTGTCAACGGGTGTTTATCGCTTGAGTGATGTCCTAGTGGGGTAGAAAGGCAGTCAGTCAACTGCGCTGAGGGAGTAGCAATCGTCCCCATGTCGGATGAAATTTTTCGTTATTTGAAGCCCCATCCTGGCTTTTGCCGGGGCCCTGAATATAACCGGGCAATAAATAAGGCCTAACGGCTGAAAGGGGTTTGTGGGACCTTTCCACGGGTGATCCTCATCCGCATGGTGGCACTTTGCGTCACCGGGTGTTTATCGCTTGTGTGATGTCCTGGTGGGGTACAACAAGAGAGAGAGAGAGAGTCTAAGGTCAATTTACAAACCTGAAGTAAGAATGGATAGAGAAATCAACAAACGTTACGCACACACAATACAACGTAGCCCCAATATGGGACGCAATTTTTCGTTATTTTAAAGCCACACCCTGGCTGTCGCCGTGGGCCCTAATATAACTTAACGATTGAATAGGGTTTCTTTGATTTGTACGTGGGGGATTATCATCAGGATGGTGGTACCTTGTGTCAACGGGTGTTGATCGCTCGTTGTGCGGTACTTTTGGGGTTGAAAGTCACTCATTCGCAAAACGACCAATGAGAATGGAGGTAGAGGCAGTCACTGTTGCCTTCCGCTGGCCTGAGAAGCATATGTACACACATGTCGTCATTGTAAGTGACTCACAGAGCATGTTTAGAAAGGTGGAGACAGGCATGATCCGTGCAGAGTGGCAAGCATCGCTTCAGAAATCCCAGGTAGTCAGTGTTTTTTCTCCATGTCATGCCGGTGTGTTGGGAAACGAGCAGGCAGATAAACTGGCCGGTTCTGCACCACTTGGTGGTGAAACAATGTATGACAAGCTAGCTGTTGTGAGGGTGGTTTGGGAGCGATGGAACAGTGCAAATGCACAAACGGATCCTCAGAGTCGAAGGAAGAAAGGAAGGAAGGACGGAAGAAGGAGAAGTATAATAATAATAATAATAATAATAATAATAAAGATAAGAATGTTATGCGGTTGTGGAGTTACAACAGATGTAGATAAAGAAGACGGAGAAGAAGAAACAGAAGGTTGGAAAAAAAGAAGTAGACGATTAAAAGCAGTAGTAGCATCTGCGGTAGTAGAAAAAAAAAAAAGCAGTAGCAGCAACCGCAGTAGAGAAGAAGACGAAATAGAAGACTAAAGTCACCATATCACGATTGCAACCCTCAAATAAAATGACGATTTCCGTCTATGCAAGAAGCACACTTTCAAGTTTCAGGCGGAGTTCTCACCAGCTCTGCGCAAAAGTAAAACGTAAAAGAGGTATTTTACATTAACATTGCTGCACCGTTTCTAAGCGTGTTGTAAATGTCATTAAACAAACGGTTCTTTTGTCTATGTTGTTTCCGCCACAGCTTCTAAACATTCTTTAGTTATGTTACCTCTACAAGAAGGTCTACTTGTTGTTTTTGTTCAGTTTCCTATACGGATTTAAACTAGCTAGTGAAAGACAAGTGGATATAAGGGAAAGTTCAGCCAAGAATTACCACTCGGTCATGTACAGGCTTTTAGAAACAACGCTCAGCCACGTATATAAGATTTCCCAACCTCAGTGCAGCAGCAAATGTCGATTTAGCTCAAATTTTACTTTTGTCACTTTGATGTTAACACAAGCTACAACACAGGTTAGACACAAAAAGATATGATGTGAAACCAAGAGGTGGTTCTAGGAGAAAATGGAACGATGACATTAAAGATATTTATCGACACGAAATGACAATAGCCATCGCTACCCATCAAGCAATGGATTGCAAACTGTTCCTCCCATAGCGCTTAATGGCAAGCTGATGATGTTAATGGATTGAATGCTATCTATATTTGTTTTTGGTAATCTCTTTGTCGTCAGCTGGTCCGAGAAATATTTCTCCTATTTCGCGGCCCGAAGATGCAAAAAAGAAACTACTCTTTGATGTGCCCGACCAACCACAGCCTTCGCCTGAGGTATCCCCGCAAGGGTTCCGGGGTCCCATTTTGATAGGGTCGAAATAGACCGTCTGTCTCCCTAAAATCCATATCGTACAAGGCGACTTCTTCTTTTCCTTTTCTGCTCTGTGTCCCGCAATGGCCCTCAGTCAGCTCACGCCAAGTCATCCTATCATTTGCTACTGCAAAGATCTCACCCTGTGTTATCTTATCTTTTTAATTTAATTCTCTAGCTTTCTTCTCCGTGTGTTTTTGGAACTGCCTTTGTTTCTATGCCCCTGTGGGTTCCGTGCAAAGACGTTCTAATTATACTGTTTACAGGTTATCTCAACGAGTCATATCCAAAGCCAGCGTCTGTTCCTCACCTCTTGGTTCACTGGAACTTTTGTGGTATTCTCCTAAAGCTCAACATGACGGATTCTATCATACAGGTACCATTTAATGACATATATTCTGCGCAGGTACCAGCTAACGAATGTCTGTAGTTTATTAGTAACTGTTTTAATTGTTCTCCATGTTTCCACTTCTTATACAATAGTTCTGATTTGACATTAAAAATACAATTTGTAAGTTTTGTATGAGTTTTATTTTCCGTCGATTCTAGCAATTTCCTAGTGCCATGAAAACACCTCTTGCCTTCTGTATTCGTATTTTAATATCAATCAGTCCCCCCAAACTGTTTTTCTAAATTGTACTAAACAAATATTTTCATCAAAATATTTTAAGCATTAAAAGTATCTAAAACTGTTAAATTCTATAAGCCAACCCCCACCCCTCTTTATTAAAACAATAAGATATAACTATAAATATATGTAGTATTCTTGATCTTATTACTATATCACTGGTTCTCAACCTTCATAATGCCGCGACCCTTAAATACAATTCCTCGTGCTGTGGCAACCCCCAAACATACAATTATGTTCATCGAAACATTATAACTTCGATGAATATTTGACCTTTGGTGACCCCTGTGAAAGGGTCGTTGATAAAAAAAAAAAAAAAGGCCGTGATCCATTGGCTCAGAAACGCTGTTGTACATTCTTATAAAACGAGACAACTGTAGTTATTTTTGGCGGGATGGCCGGCACACACCTAAAAAACGGTGTGTCTCGGTAAAACGGGACGTATGGTCAGCCGACATGCAGCTAATATTATTATGTAGCACTTAAACAAGGAGCTTTTATAATATGTACAAGGGTGGAGGTCCCGCCCGCTTAATGTTTTCCTTATGTCGACGCCACTTCTGTGGGAAGACACACTGAAGTCAGCGGGCTGTCAAAGCATGGCACAGTCATTGAGTATGCAGAGGCAGATGTGAATATTGCATGTTAGGAAGACTCCTCCCCCCTAAAAGGAACGCAATTTTGCCGTGTCTGCGAGGTTTGGGAATCGATGACCCACAGGATAGAAGATTACCGACAGCGCTTCAGATAATGGCAAACCCACACACACACTGATATTCTGAAGATTTCTAGCAACGACTAAGAAAATACTAGTACATAATAGCTTTCTCACAGTGGCGCAGGAAAGGGGCGGAAAAGGGGGGTGGAGGGGGGAGGGGTGGCTTGTTGGATGTCATCACGCAGGAGGTGACACAACTGCGAAAAATATGCGTGTATAAAATAAAAAATAAAAAACTTTATAAATATATATATATATAATTACACACACACATTTACCCCCCCCCCCCCCCCTCACACCTAAACAGCAAGTACGAGTTAAAAACTTAATCTGATACCCTCTCCAGTGTGAACGTTACCTGCTAACACTTACACATAAAAAATGATCGTGTTTTGCATTGCGTTTACCAACTAACAACAACAACGAATCAGGAGATTGGTCGGAAAAATCCCCCCTAAGCCATTGCATTTCATAATCAGAATTCTGGGCACATTGTAAACACGGAAGACGCATTTCAAATTATTTACACTTCTTCCAAACGTAGATTATTAAGATTTGTCGAAGCGACAGTGATAAACCGGGTTCGTCCAGAATTATGCAGACAAATATACATGCTCTTCCTCTTGCGTTTACCCTGGTGAAGCAGACAGTTTTTGAGTGTTGTCAGTTTTGTGTTTGAGTTCGAATGATTCATTCATTTGCTGCATTTACGTAATTGTTACCGTAGTAGGCACCTGACGAGATAAAGCGATAAATGCCTGGCAATAAATTGTGCAATCTATTGTTTGCGTTTTCTATTCTTACAATTAAATTTATTGTTTTTAGGAGTTCCCTTTTAGTTCACTACAACTCTGAGTGTGGTGTTGAGTTATTGGACCCGTTTATTATTCTGAATGGGCTTTACAGGGGACATTCTTTCAGGACATGTTTGCAGTTTGCTCACATATTACACTGACATAGTGGCGAATAACTCAGACGAAGATGTGCATATGCTTGTTAAGTCTGTTATGTCCTGTCCGGAGGGTTTAAACTCAACTCCTTGCAAACTTAGAAAATGCGAAATTAAAATAACAACTGTTAAAGAGCAGTGCGTGCCAGAATATGTGGGGGTACAAGGAAATGAACACGCTGATAGGCTTGCAGGTAAGGCTACTGTGATAGCTGGACAAGCTATGGACTAGGCTGATATACTGAATGCTCTATGAGAGTTAAGACGTTTGCGTGAACCAGTTGAGAACTGTGAATCTGCAATGGTCAGACTGCAAGAACAGCAAGATATAAACGGTGTGTCATCAAACAAGAACACTACGCGGGTAGCCAAAGAAGAAGAATAAACCAACACAGAACCGGTGTCGTTGGCCGCTACACGCCAGGGATTTACTGAAAGAGAGAGAGAGAGAGAGAGAGAGAGAAAGGAGGGGAGGGGGGGGGGGGGTCTGAACATTTATGGACTGGATGGTTCGACGTGCAATGCGGATCTTCTTCTTTTGTGCGTTCACCAGCTGTAAACTCTGGTGGAAAGTTGTGGCTGTTCGATCACTTCTGGACTGCAGTCCTCTCCCAGAACCTGAGTGTTGCGTGCGCATCGTTTGACAGATCTGACGCATCTGTGTGCAGACTATTGGTTCCTTGCCTCTCAGGCAGATGCACTCTGACTTTGAAGGAAGCTGCTAATTAGTCGACTCTTACGACATACTTTTGGGTAGGCAGTGGGTCTATTCTTGTTTTCCCTATATAGGGCCCTGGAACCCACACGAGGGGCAACAATGATAATATGTCGACTAAATAACTAACTAACAAGAGTAGCGACACACTCATACCAGAAAAGTGCTTAGATCCTCTTACTTACCCGTCTCATGTGTGTCAACGTGTCCTTGACCTGCAGCAAGTTGGTATCTGGGATCAGCGTGATCTTGACCTCAGAGTTATGTTGTGCTTGCGAGATCATGTTGGCTTCAGGCACAGCATGCATGTATCTGCAGACCATCGGAATCAACATTAATATTTATGAATATGATCAAAGAACATTTCCAACGGCATAAACGAGCAACAAAAAGCCCCCGCTGATATAATAATAATAATAATAATAATAATAATAATAATGAAGCGACGATTTCGAGAAAAGGAAATTCCCGCAGACGATCGGTTAAAAGAGTAGGTGCGTCTGAAAACAATACAGGTCGGGTAAATATTCATTACCACAAACTGTGGCAAATCAGTTGCGTTATCAACCCAAAAAACGTTTCTAAATTAGGGGTCGACTTAAATGGCGGGTATACAATGAGTTAGATATGTATAGGCTTAACTCCAGAATCGAGTTAACAGTCTCGAGGTCGACTTAAACACCAGGTCCAATTGAACGCCGCACTTTACGGCATTCCGGTTGTGGAGATATCAAACTGATGTTGGTTTCAACTTTCTGACCGCATATAAGGTTCGATACGTCATGTCAGATACGTAAGAGGCAAGGGTGAAGAAAGAGAGAGAGAGAGAGAGAGAGAGAGAGAGAGAGAGAGAGAGAGAGAGAGAGAGAGAGATAGAGAGAGATAGAGATAGATAGATAGAGAGAGAGAGAGATAAAGACGAAGAGAGGTGTAAATAAAGATGAGACAACCTGAGAGAGAGAGAGAGAGAGAGAGAGAGAGAGAGAGAGAGAGAGAGAGAGAGAGAGAGAGAAAACAGAAGCGCATAGATGATACAATGAGACAAACGCCGAGAGAGACAGAGACAGACAGACGGACAGACAGACAGACAGACAGGACAGACAGACAGACAGACAGACAGACAGACAGACAGACAGACAAACAGACAGACAGACAGACAGACAGACAGACAGACAGACAGACAGACAGACAGACAGACAGACAGATAGATAGATAGATAGATAGATAGATAGATAGATAGATAGATAGATAGATAGATAGATAGATAGATAGATAGATAGATAGATAGATAGATAGATAGATAGATAGATAGATAGATAGATAGATAGATAGATAGATAGATAGATAGATAGATAGATAGATAGATAGATAGATAGATAGATAGATAGATAGATAGATAGATAGATAGATAGATAGATAGATAGATAGATAGATAGATAGATAGATAGATAGATAGATAGATAGATAGATAGATAGATAGATAGATAGATAGATAGATAGATAGATAGATAGATAGATAGATAGATAGATAGATAGATAGATAGATAGATAGATAGATAGATAGATAGATAGATAGATAGATAGATAGATAAACAGAGAGAGTGACAGAGAGAGGGAAAGAGAGAGAGAGAGAGAGAGAGAGAGAGAGAGAGAGAGAGAGAGAGAGAGAGAAAGAGAGAGGGCTAGCCAGCTTCCAAGGAATCAGAAATTGAAGGAGACCAGACAGCCAAGGAAAAGATACACATTGAATAAAGCACTTATTAACATGACTACAAATATCATTTAAATGGAATCCTCATATCAGGGAAGACAGGGATACTAGTCTGTTGAAAACCGTACGATTTCCACATGTTTGCGCAGGACTTTTCTATCTCTTTGTTTTTAACAGATTCTTCTTCTTCTTATCTTTACCCCCTCCTCCTCAGCCTCTACTTCCTCCTTGTATTCTCTTCCTCCTACTCAACTCTCTCTCCTCTTCCCTCCTTTTCTCTCTATTCTAATTCTCCCTCCTCTCATTCGCCCCCCTCTCATATTCTTCTTCTTTATTCTCCTCATTCCATATGTTTCTTTCTTTTTTTTTCTTTTTTTTATCACTCCTTTGACTTATTCTTTCTTCCTTTGCTTCCTCCTCCTCATCTTCTTCTTCTGCTTCTATCTCCCAATGAAGCATACAACATCTGACAACTAACGCCGGTTTGTTTCTCTTTGGCTACCACTAAGCTTCTTTTGCTCACTTAAAAAATGAAGTCAACACAGAGCAAGAGGAAGATCACGGAGAAAATGGAACGATAGTGTCAAGGGCAGCCTTCACAAGATGAAGACCATCTTTCACAACGCATTGGAAAAAACAGATAGAAGATGCTTACAACACTTCGTTGAAGTGGAGAAGAAGCAAAAGAAGAAGAGGAAGATGAAGAGGAAAAAGATAAAGAAGAAGAAGAAGAAGAAGAAGAAGAAGAAGAAGAAGAAGAAGAAGAAGAAGAAAGAATAAGAAGAAGAAGAAGAAGAAGAAGAAGAAGAAGAAGAAGAAGAAGAAGAAGAAGAAGAAGAAGAAGAAGAAGAAGAAAGATGAGAAGAAAAAAGAAGAAGAAGAAGAAGAAGAAGAAGAAGAAGAAGAAGAAGAAGAAGAAGAAGAAGAAGAAGAAGAAGAAGAAGAAGAAGAAGAAGAAGAAGAAGAAGAAAAAGAAGAAAAAAAGGAGAAGAAAATCACAAAAGAAGAAGAAGAAGAAGAAGAAGAAGAAGAAGAAGAAGAAGAAGAAGAAGAAGAAGAAGAAGAAGAAGACATGCTTATCTCGACCCATTAGCCATCATAACATACCCAAATGTATTTATTCCACGGCTGTTCTTGTTTCATTAACCTTATTCCCGCCAAGATTTCCGGTCGAGATTTTTTAACAGCAGGGGGGAGCTCCACTAAGCCAGGGTTGGCCATTTATCAGGGAGATCCCATAGCGGAGGCTCTGCTCAATGGAGAAGCCAGTTGCCTTCATACCGAGATTAGATTATCAGGTACGTCACAATGCTTATGAATGGGCACTGCTGGGAATACGATTTGCCGCCCCAGTCCCGCTTGCTACTGTTTCTTGATCAAGTAGGCAGGGGAAAAATGGGAAACTAGTGGAAAAGGGGGGGGGGGGGTGATAGTTGTTTAGCGAGACAGGGGCAGGAAATGAATGAGAAAAGAGGAATGTATGTCTGGAGGAAGTGATAGGATTGTGAATGTAAGCGTGTGTGGTTTCTTAGCTGGGTGTGTGGGAGTGTATTTACATCGAGGTAAAACACCAAGAAAAAGGAGGAGGAGAAAGAGGGAAAATAAATAGAACCAGAGAATTCACAGGAGAATAAAGATGAAGAAGAGGATAAGGTACCAAATAAAATACAAAAAAAAAAAAAAAAAAAAAAAAAAAACGAAGTAAAAGATGACGAAGGAGAAGAAGAGGACCAATAAGAAGAAGAAGTGACAGCAGAAGAAGAAGAAGAAGAAGAAGAAGAAGAAGAAGAAGAAGAAGAAGAAGAAGAAGAAGAAGAAAAAGAAGAAGAAGAAGAGGAGTAAGAAGAAAAAGGAGAAAAAATTACAATGAGGGGGAGGGGCACACAATGGTGGAGAGGAAGAAAAAGAAGGATACGGAGCATGAGCAGGAGGAGGAAAATAAGAAGAAGAATTGGAAGAAGAAAAATAAGAAGAGGACACAAGGCCCTCCTCATAATTCTAAAAAGGTGGGAGGGGCGTTCAGTGTGACTCAGCATGTAATAATAATTATTATTTGTTTTTGCGCACTTAAACAAGAACAAAGCCCCTTGAAAGAACTAACCCCCTATAAAATTAAAGGAGGGTTGAGACTTCAACCCAGATGTTTTTTTTTGGTTTTTTTTTGGTCAGCGACTCAATGAATATGCTCAAGAAGATCAAAAAAGGTTACGTACGAAGACAATGGGTGGAGTCACTGAAGAAATCTAGGCTGACAAAAACCAGCTTTATATTTGCTCCGGGGATTTCCGGTGTAAAGGTCAATGAACGAGCTGACAGACTTGCAGGTGATGGTCACGTGGAAAACGGACTAGCAATGGACTGGGCTGACATAGTGAACACTCTCAGAGAAGCAGCTCGATTAAACGAATCAAGTACTGATTGTGAATCTGCAACACTGACGAGACTACACGAGCATAACTTCACAAGAAGTGAATCCAGACAAGAGCGGCTACACATGGGTCAACGAAGAATAGTAAACCAATGCATATGACTGGTGTCATAAGCCACTTCACGCTGAGGCAGATTCCGAAGAAGGGAACTGAGAATTTATGTACTGGATAGTTCGATGTGCGATAATGATAATCTGTCGACTAATTATTTTCTTTGTGTCCCTCCCAAATGTTTTCTTTGTGTCCGGGGCCCATGTTCAGGAGACTCAGTCGCTGGAACTTTCAGTAACTGCTCGTCTGTAGGGCGGTGTGGGACAGACCAGACGTCAACCCGTGGAGTTTAGGCCACATGACTAGTTCAGTCATCACGAACTGCGCAGGTTAGGTTTGTCACTCTATCCTTTACTGGGGCTCGAGCCCGTATTTCCCCTCTAGAAGAGTCCAAAGCTCTAACCACTCTGCCAGCCGTTCCTCTTAACAGTTGAGAACGTTTACACAGATCGTGTTTCAGGTTTCAGGAGCCCAGACAGCCCTCGACCATAAGCTCGCTGGTGGTATACTGCCAGTTTGCCCTTTCCTCGTTGGCCCTTAGACTCGCTCCCACACTCAAACACGCTCTCTCCGGCCACTCGCCCCTGATGTAAGCCCCATGAAAACGACACTCAAAACAAAGGACAGCACCACAGAGCATCGTTAGTCAAACAAAGGCACACCAAACACACCATTAAGTCGCAACACTACCAGAAGTTTGTTTTGATAATGTAAAAAAAAAAAAAAATGAACGGGGAGGGAGAATGACACACAGGGAATAAAGACTAAGGGATGTAGTGCCGTTTGAGTGTAGTAAAACAGTATTAGGAGGAGGATGGGTAAGAGGAAGGAGGATGGGTCAGAAGCAAAAGAATGGGTCAGAAGCAAAAGGATGGGTAAGAGGGGGGATGATGGATCAGAAACAGGAGGATGGGCCAGAGGCAGGAGGATGGATGAGGGGAGAGGAGAGCTTAGAGGGAGGGTGTCTGAGAGATTTTTTGCTTGTCTGACGCGACAAACGATGACCAAAAAGATTGAACTCTGACATGCGCGTGACGCAAGCGCGTGCGTAGTCATGGCGGTCGGGTGGGGGGGGGGGGGGGTGGGGTGAAAAAAAAGGGGGAGGACTCTTGGCAGGAACAAAAAATGACGTCGGGGGGGGGGGGGGGGGGGGGGGGGGGGGGGTGGGAGAAACGGCTAAAAAGGCGTGAGTGTGTTTGTGAATATTGGGAAATGCGATTCAGCTTGGACAAAGTGGGTCTTAGTGTGTGCTGCGTATGTGTGAAGGATTGGTGGTTGGGGAGGGTAAAAAGGGGGGAGGGGGGAGGTTTAATTTTCCAGGAAAAAAAAACCTAGGAATTCCCTATGAAATCTCGGAGACCCTGTGAAATAAAAGAATGGTCCCCACAGTTATGAGCGATTGTACCAACCTTGACCTCCCTCCCCACTTGATCACACCCGGTGGCCCCCCCCCCCTCTCCCACCCCTTCCTACGCCTCTGAGTCGCTTGCCAGAAAATCGTTGCTTTGTTCATTACAATTCTGACCAGCTGACCTATGCTTTGTTTTTTCTACTTCTTTATGAAACATAAACAGAAATAAATAAAATGT
>CAJHNH020005569.1:354036-414036 GCA_905116865.2 Candidula unifasciata
AGGTCCAGAAATTGATAAATTACCGTAACTTTTCGCCATAATTTCCAGCCCGTGAACGCTTAGGATGAGAAAAAAAAAAGAAGAAAAAGAAGATGAATAATAACAATAATAATAATAAGAAGAAGAAGAAGAAGAAAAAGAAGAAGAAGCAGAAGAAGAAGAAGAAGAAGAAGAAGAAGAAGAAGAAGAAGAAGAAGAAGAAGAAGAAGAAGAAGAAGAAGAAGAAGAAGAAGAAGAAGAAGAAGAAGAAGAAAAAGAAAAAGACGAAGAAGATCTGTAAAACGAATGTGTACGCAACACTCAGATTATGGAACAAGTCAAAATTCCAGAGGTGGATGAACAACCAAAACTTTGCACCGGAGTTCATAGCTGGTGAACAAGACGAAGAAGATAATAAAAATTGATAACGGCCGGTTAGACGTGGACGACTTCTCTCTCTCTCTCTCTCTCTCTCTCTCTCTCTCTCTCCTTTTCTCTCTCTTTCTCTCTCTCTCTCTCTCTCTCTCTCTCTATATATATATATATATATATATATATATATATATATATATATATATACACATATATATATATAAATAATCAGAATCGGGAGCCACCGTGGTAGTGCGGCTGCATGCTCGCCTGCGGATCGGAAGGTCGAGGGTTCTTGCCCTATATGCCCAATACACATGAAGGCGTGGGAAAAGATCCTTTACTTTAGAACAGTTGGAATCGAAATAAATCTGTATTTATCCTCTCGTTTAAAGGTTTGAGGTTTGAACACCGGAACAAGAACAAGCTCTCCGTTTTTTTTTCCTAACTTAAGTCAGAGTCCAAAGAAACTCAGCACAGTGCAAGGCTCTGTAACACCGGCGAGGATCCTGAAATACTTTAGGTAGATTTTTAAATCAAAATTTTGCTCCGGCAGCGCCGTTAGACTACCTTTTTCGGCTTTCGAGGGATTTTTTACGTGGCAACAATGCACACGGGCGTCATATCTCACTACACAGAGACACAGGGGAATTACCAAAGTCCAAGTGAAAAAAATCCCGCCCCTTACCGGGGATTGAACCCGGAGCCTCTAGCACTCGAGGCGGACACGCAGCTTCCTGGTTATCCTCTCATTTGAACTACCGGTGTACCTCTTGTTGGCTCGGCTTCAACAGTTCCCAGCCAAACCAGGGACATTTTGTGAATTCTATTATGGGTACGCGCCCGGTATGTGTGTGTGTGTGTGTGTGTGTGCGCGCATGCGTGCGTGTTTTCGCACTGAACATCTGCCCAAAGATGATGGGACTTTGAGTTTGACGATTCTCTATGAATACATAATTGTGGAATATAACACCTTCACTTCACCGAGCGCCGACTGGTCTTCAATTCTTTTTCAGATGAAAAAAAAAAAAAAATTCCACGGCTCAAACCTTCACCATCTGCCGGAAGTGCCGGCTGATTTGCTATTAATCATTCTGGTTTCTCTGATACACATACAGACGCACTCTCTCTCTCTCTCTCTCTTTCTTTTTCTGTCGCTCTCTTTCTCACACACACACACACACACACAGGGTCAGTGTCTTTCAACTGGTAGGCAGAGGGGCACTTTATTTTAAATTTACCCCAAACAAAGGAAATCCCAGATATTCCGGGAAAATCCAATATTCTAGGGGGGTTATGGGCTGCGGTTAGGGTGAGACAGTACTGGGAAGTAAAGGTGGCTGAAGTAAGTTCGAACAGGGAAAAATATATTACATTTTAACACTCTCAAACTAGCCCTTATCCAACATATTTTCCTCCTTAGCCCCATACATTCAAACTGCAAACGTTCTTTTAAAACAGCAATAGGACCTTCTACTCATCTTTCTTCCCTTCGTCTGTCTCTGATGTAATCAAGTAACAGAAAGGGTATTGATCGGCACTCATAGAAAGAAGCAGAAAGATAGAAGAACACACTAGACAACATAAAAATCGAAAACTATAGTTACCGTGCCGGGAATGGAACCTGTCACCTCCAGACGGCGTCTGCGCCTCGCCATGGATACAAGTGTACTAAGAACATGGTCAACTAGGCACCCCCCAAAAAGGTGTCTTATTGGCCATGTCTATCGTACAGCTTGAAATCCACAACTATGGAATACGGACAGAATTCATTTCAAACCATTGAAATGGCACCATAGGTTACAGAAATTTATATTAACGAAGCATATGTCGAATAACAATCACAGCAACAATTTACGAACACAATAGACCTTAATGCTTTGTCTAGAATACACAAACATTTAAGAAAGGTATTTGATTGGTAGGTTCTGGTGTGTATACGTCATTCCTATAAATGAACAGACGGGGAACCTTTGAGGCCGTTAAATATTATGAAATAATCAAGCAATAGAGAGTGTATTGATAGGCATTCATAGAAAGAAGTAGAAAGATAGAAGAACACACTAGACAACATAACAATCAAAAGCTATAGTTACCGTACCGGGAATTGAACCTGTCACCTGTTTACATTTGTTTTTGTACCCTTGCGCCTCGCCATGGGTACAAGTGCACTAAGAACATTGTCAACTAGGCACCTCCTGATGTGCAGTGTCTGTTAGCGGATTCCGCACTCTCTCTCTCTCTCTCTCTCCCTCTCTCTAACTCCCTCTCTCTCTCTCCGTCTCTCTCTCCGTCTCTCCCTCCCTCTCTCTCTCTCCCCCTTCTCTCTCTCCCTCCCTCTCTCTCTCTCGATCCATCATGGAGGAGATCATGTGAGACAGGCCCATCTCAGACGACATACTCAGACAGGGTAAGGTCAACAGAGTGTTGCCGCGTCAACTTAGTATTGCCGTCACTTTCTGTGTTTGGTCAGCTATCAGGTGGGTCGCGCAGCAATCTCCACTGTTTGAGTGGGGGCCCTATGTGTAAATGGGTCGATAGACACTGCACAAGATATTGCATGCAGTATATCTTTCTGTGGTGTCTGTCCACATGGGCAGAGTTCTACATCCCAAATTTATATATATATATATTATGTTGGCATCTGTGCCTTAGGCGTTGCGAATGTAATGCCGGGATGCCGAGTTAGATCCGAGCTACGGACAAATCGTCTTGCGTTGGTTTCGACAGTGGTATGGAGAGCTGACCGTTAAGTTGCAATGGCAAACTACTGTGCGTAAACTTTGGTTACAAAAACCATAACCGCCATAACATGCTGGGGTTGGTTCTGCAACAGGAAACGCAACTAACCTATATATATATATATGAGAGCTGATAGACTGGCAGGCACCGCATTAATTGAAGATGGCCGGCCCATGGATCATGCAGACATTGTCATTGCCCTCAGAGAGATAGTACGTTCTGAGGATTTTGGAAGCAACATGTCCACATCGCTTCTAAGAATACGCGAATTGGGAGTAAAGATCGGCACAGTCAAGCATGAGAAGCACACTGGACGCATCCGAAGTCTTGTTAGTTAACCAAAATAGGACTGGTACTATTAGAATATGTTGAGAGGGGATTCTGAGCGCCTTTGGATGTGTCCGGATTGCTGTCAAGATAATCTAACTCATACCTCATATATATATATATATATATATATATATATATATATATATATATATATATATATATATATATATATATATATATATATACACATATATATATACACACACACACACATATATATATATATATAATACTGCTACAGACTCTACTAGAGCCTTCACGGCCTCTTTAGGTTAAATCAGAATCACAGTTTCAACATCATGAAGTATATTTTAAGATCAGTAGTTTTACTTGCTCATATATTGTAGACTGCTCCATTCTAAATCACCTGGAAAAAAAAAAAAAAAATCTTATTTTTCACTTCTCCCAGCAATGTCACAATTTGTGCACAAATCGAACATTCCAGGTGCCCGTGCTACAAATATTTCAAAGAGATTCTTTCGTTTCGCCCGAAGTCAAATAAACTGCATCGAGAGTATTGTTTTGTGTGTTAACTCCATGTTGCGTTTTAAGTTCCCTAAACGTTCCGAGAGTTTTTGTCCGAGTCTTTAGATCAGAGCAGTGATTCTAAAACTGTGCGCCGTGGAGCCCCGGGAAGCTGCGACCTTTTCACAGGGGCGCCGCGAAATATTCGAAGATACGGTAGTTAATTTTAAAAAAAAATCTTTTACATACAAATAGTCATACTTTTACTTAGGTTAGGGCGCCGTGGAATTTCCTTTGAAAAAAAAAAAAAAAAGGGCGCCGCGACTAAGAAAATTTTGAGAAACACAAGAGTATCTACTTCTTTTTGTAGTCCATACAGTGTGGCGTTGGTAGCCAAGTCTACCCACAACCTCCTATCTCCTTTCAAACACTTCCTCATACAGACGATCTTCCATGTCAAACATTTCTTACCCCCTCCTACTCTCTCTCTATTCTACCTTCCAGCTTCCACATCACTCTCCCACCCTCTCTGTACCCCCATCTCACGCGCCGCCTTCCCATCCTTCTCCTCTGCCACCCTCCTGTATGGATTAATTCCCGCAGCACGTCTATTCTGCACAGGTCGCCGTGACACAAGCCCGGAGTGCCAGATTGGCCAGAGATTTGTAAACCCGCTGAACAAAATCCAGCTCAGCGTTGGCTTTCCCTCCCGCGCCCCTTCCTTGGCTTGTCCAGAGCCAATCAAATCAAGGGGTTGCGATCCCACCGTCTGCTCGCCGGGCAGGCCTTTCATGCTTCCAATTTCATGCTTCGTCTAGAAGAGACTTAAATACAGGGGCGCCGAAGTAAAGAAAACAGGTCGGGTGTGGGGGGGGGGGGTGGGTAGGGTTGGGAATAATCTGCAAACTTGCAATGTTTTTATTGACGAAAAGGGAAAGGGATCGTTTAACCCTATATGCCCAATGCGTGTGGAAGTGAGGTAGAGGGTCCCTTATACACATATATGTGTGTGTATACATAGTACATAAGTGAAAGTTAAAGACCATATTCCATACCTTTAGATGTATTGGGTGGATAGGGCTAGGCCTATAGTTTATAGACCAGTCGGCACTTGGTGGGTAATGTGGTCAACTTCACACCGACCGCCTTTACTTCCCAGGACTGCACACGGTATTCACTCAAAGCCGGGCTGATCTAGGGGCCAAGGTGCTTTATTTGAAAAAAAAAAAAAATGGTGTCGTCAGGACCCCAAACCACGACCTTCCGATCCACAGGCGAGCATCTAGTTGAAATATCACTGTATGATGGTGTGTGTGTGTGTGTGTGTGTGTGTGATTTTATACTAAAAGTTAGTTGCGTATCCTTTACAGGACGTCGCAGAACCAACCCCAGCATTTTGTGGCTATTGTGGTTTTTCAAGGCAAATTTACGTCCAGTAGTTTGCCACTGGTCGGCTTCTCGGCACCACTGTCGATACCAAAGCAAGGAGCAAGGCCCGCAGCTGGGATCAAACCCGGCTACTTACAAAGTGAAATTATGTACGGAGCTAGAGGGACACTTAGGAACATTTCACACTGTGGAAGGCACAATTTATTTTAAGGGGCCCTAAAGGTCTGAGATCTCTCAGATTACGGCGCCCCTGCTATGCATAAAATTCAGTTGAACTAACTTGAAAAAAAAAAAAAACACTTCCCAACACTTCCATACACGTTCAATTGGTTTATTTGTTCCTTTTCAAAGACAGCAATCCTGAAAGTTTGAGGGATTAGAATTCTAGGTCAAGGTGACGGATAGGACACGGACGTAATGAAATGAGGGATTTTGTTAAGATGGTTGATAAAGGGATTATGAGAAATTTAGTAACCATAGAAATGAGATGTCTGAGAAGGGCTACAGAAGTGACCGGAAGAGATGAAATGAGGAATGAGGGGATAGGAGAAAAAGTCAGCATAGAACCAATTCTGGGATATATCCAATGACACACGTGAAATGGTTTGTCCGCTTACAGAGAAAGCCTTGGGGCACCATACCGTATATGGAATACAGAGGAGAATGACGTAGATCACAATGTAGACCAAGAACCAGATGGTTTGTTTGTTTTAGTATCCAGAAGCCATCAGTTGTTAACCCTTAGGTTCGGTATTATGGATATCACAACCTTTCGGCCTTGATTCCATTGTAAATACCGTAAATCTGGGAGAAATGTGGCTTTTCTGCCTACCCCTGGGAGAGAACCCGGACCACAAGGAGTTCGTCACCCGCTCACCGCGCAATCCGGTTTAGCCAACTACGCTAGAGAGCCGGGCAGAACAAGATGGAAAATTAGGATCAAAGAAACTCTACAACAGCACAATGTGTCTATGGCCGATCGGCCAGAAAAGCTAAAAGCAGAAACTCGTTTTTCTCTAGACGCCTGAGAGAAAACAGAACAGAGGAGGCGAAAGAAGAAGCAGAAAAGAAACAGAAGAAGAAGAAGAAGATAATTTGCCTGTGTGGCTCTGTGGCTAAGTGAACGCCCTTTCACAATCCTGTAATAAATGGTTCGACTTTCAGGGTCGGGCAGATTAGAAAAAGATTGTTCTCGTCGCTTTCGAACATTGGTACGAGAGTTGCACCGAAGGATAAATCGGCGACTGACCACGTGATATTCACAAAGACAAGTAGTGGATGTGCCTAGCTCGACTTGTGTACATTATAATATTGCATATTATACATTTTATTTTGTTTGTTCGATTTATAACTATCCATGCAAATGTTAAGGGATGCGAATTGCCAACACCTCTTCTTGTTCTTCTTCTTCTTCTTGTTCTTCTTCTTGTTCTTGTTCTTCTTCTTCTTACTAGCTTCCCCTAATATGGGACATCTTTTTGGATTAACATCCACACTCCGTCTGTCAGCGGGGGCCCTAATATAACCTAACGGTTAAACAGGGTTTCTAGAACGTGTGGCCTGGTGATTCTTATCCGAATGGAGGTAATTTGTGTCACTAGATGTTGCGCGGTTCTAGTGGGTTCAAACCTGCACTTCTTCTTCGTGTTCGCTAGCTGTAAACCACAGGGAAAAGTTCTGGTTGTTCGTCCCCCTCTGGACTTTGGTCTTGTCCCAAAACGTGAGTGAGTTTTGCCAGCATTTTCATTTTACAGGTCGGTTCTCTGGCTAAGTCGATGCGAACGCTTCGTAATGCCGGGATGCCAGGTTCGATTTCAGCTGCGGGCCATGCGCCTTGCGTTGGTTTCCACAGTGGTATCGAGAAAGCCGACCGTCCAGAAGCAATGGCAAACTACTTGATGTTAATTTGCCTAGAAAAACCACACAAAAGCCAGGGGCTGTTAGGATTGGTTCTGCAACGTCCTGTAAAGGATACGCAACTAACCAACATCCATTGTACAGATCTAGCTTATCTGAAAGCAGAATTGTCAGTTCCTGGCCTTTTAGGCAGACGCACTCTGACTTCAAAGGACACACACGTAAAAGGTCGACTTTTACGACATTCTTGTTAGAGTAAGACAGTGTCTATTCTGATTTCTCTGGAAAATAGATCCCCGGAAAACATTCATAGTTTTTAGCTATTATCCGAGAAGGATAGTTTTTATCTATATTCCTAGCTTCGTGGGGACAGTTATGGGAAGGGGGGGGGGGGGGAGAAATCATACCTGTGAGATACTTAGTTAAAACTGTGATGGGACAGACGACAGCCATATAGATAGATTGACAGACAGACAGACAGACAGACAGACCGACCGACCGACCGACCGACCGACCGACCGACCGACCGACCGACCGACCGACCGACCGACCGACCGACCGACCGACCGACCGACGACCGACCGACCGACGACCGACCGACCGACCGACCGACCGCGACCGACCGACCGACCGACCGACAGACAGACAGACAGACAGACAGACAGACAGACAGACAGACAGACAGACAGACAGACAGACAGACAGACAGACAGACAGACAGATAGATAGATAGATAGATAGATAGATAGATAGATAGATAGATAGATAGATAGATAGATAGACAGATAGATAGATAGATTAGATAGATAAATAGATAAATAAACAGACTAATAGAGAGATAGATAGATATAGACAGACGGACACATACAGATATTTAAATAGATAAACAGACAGACCTATAGGCATATCAATAGACAGATAGACATTTAGATAAACAGATAGCTAGACAGAATGATAGATAGATAGACAGACAGGCAGATAAATAGACAGACAGACAGGGAGGAAGACAGGCAGACAGACTAGCAAGGAAGACAGGCAGACAGACAGAAAGATAAACAACCAGAAAGACAGACAGTCATAGATAAACAGAGAGAAGAAAAACAGATAGACAACCAAATAGACAGGCTCGCGGATGGTGCCAATGGAATGTGAAACCAGGTGCAACATTGGAAAAGTGCCTAAAATCGACACGGCAAATGAGCACATCGACAGGTGGCAAAGGGTTATTTCTAACTACAGGACAGGTAGACAGCCTAGCAGAAAGTGTCGGGAAGCAACACGGCGCCTAGCGGTCTTTACTCTCTCTCTCTCTCTCTCTCTCTCTCTCTCTCTCTCTCTCTCTCTCTCTCTCTCACACTCTCGTAGGCAAATTTAACATAAAAACATACCATCGGGATCTCTATCACCAGCATCGCTGCCATATGAGCGCAAAAAAAAAAAAAAAAAAACATTAAAGAAATATGGTTCGGTGCTTCCAGGGGTCGTTTAAGTGCGTAATAATAATAAGAACAGATAATGTGGTTCGGACATGTGCCCAGACTTCTACCAGACAGTGAACCACAGACAGTCCTGTTGCTTGGGGGTAACGGAAGCAGAACTAGAGGTCGACAACGGTAGTGATGGGTAGATGGAATATCTGAGGTCGTAAATACTAGCAGCTGCGTAGCACATACCAAGGTTAGCACCCACTGTCCTTTTAAAACGTGAAGCTGAAAGGCAGTACAGGACTAGATAATAATAATAATAATAATAATAATAATAATATTAATAATAATAATGTTTTTGAACAAAACGAGAACGTTGCGGTTATGAAGCCATCATCAGCACATACATAAATAAAACAATACCGCACATAAATCATTAACTCAGTATTTCGAAGTAGCCAGGTGGATGTCTTGTCAGTAGACTGGCGAGACACGTGAGACAGTAGAATAAATTACCCCCCAGGGATTTGCCAGGGGCCGTTACTCGAGGGTTTTAGATACAACTGTGTGGACAGTTTAATCTCCGGAGATTTTAGATAACGCTGTGTTGGCAGTTGAGTCTTCTAGGTGTTAAATTGCCTAAAGTGAAAACAGTGCGATTTTTAAGAGAGTTGCGGGCAGTAGGTCTAGTCTTGTTTCCCCTATAATATGGTCCCAGAACCTACATTGGGAAAATCGTGCCTTAAAGTTTCTCTGTCTTTAGCCCATGACTATTTAACCAAGTTTACATAGGGGCAAAATTTTGAAAAAAAATCTGGATCTTCACGGGCCAAAGGCCCCAAACCCAGCTTAGAAAATCATGCATACAATACAACTGGCAACGATCCACGGGCCACTTGCTATGTCTCTGTGGGCCAAACGTAGCCCGTGGGCCGCCTGTTGAAAACCCGGTTCTAGCCAGTTCTCCAGCCCTTTGTGCTGTCATACAACCCAATGTATCTTCAATGTTTTGTGATCATCTACGCCGAGGTGTGCATCTATCTCGTTGTCATGGAACTGCACAGTGTTGCCACTTTTCTTCGACAAAAAAACCCATCCAAAACGGAGTCAAAAAATATCTAAAAACATCTAAATTTGCGTTAAAAACATATAGAAAAAACATCCAAATGGAAAGAGTCACAAATTACATAGCAGTTGATATGACTAACCCTATAGAATCATGTCCTCATCTTTACTGAAGTCTGGCTTACAAGATCCACAGGATAAACTTAGCTTGGATGATGAAGTTGAAGCTTCAGATCCAAAATGACTCTGGTATGCTTTAGCTGTTCCAATTTCTTTTAATACCCAATCAGGGAGCTAATAAGTGGAACAGCCTTTTCCTACTCTTATAAGGCCGAATTTTATTGTCAAGATAGCATTTAGGAGGTCAAATTTCATCCTGTTTCTTAGGTTACATTTGATAAATTCACTCCAAATGAAAAACAACTAGAAAGACATCTACCATCTAAACGTCAAAGACGCTATCTAAATGCAAGGGAACACATCTAAATCTGGATGTAAAACATCCAAAGTGGCAACACTGGAATTGCACCCTCCATCACAGTCATCCCTCAAACACAACATTAATGCATACAGCACACAAGGGGCTAACAATCTACTTACTCCCTCTTACTGCTCATTCGTTATGCCAACAATCATAATATTATCAACAGATAACAAATATTATTCCCTATGTAAAGCAAATATCCCTCTTGTCCCAAACACCCCCGTAGCCCAGTAAAAATGACAAAACATATACAAATAATATTTATCTGCACCGGGGTCTTCATTATGTCAAATTGTCACAGTGCATACGCTCGTTGCGGACGTCACAACAAAGGGGTCATCTCAAAGGCCATACAACCGAGCCTAGTACGGAAAGGGAGACAATTTGATTCAACACCTGCGATATTCATTATAAAAATCATATTTGACAACAATTATGTTCAGTAAAAAATGTGCAATTTGATAATGTGTTTTTACAAAATCGCGCCTTTACACTTCAACGAATATCTCGAAAATTTCTCTACGGATCAACATGAATTTTTGCATGCAAACTTGGATTTTCCACATCCTAATGATTTTATAATTCACAATTGCACAGGTGCTGCTGTTTTCTTAGAGCTGCGAATTTCTTTGATCTGTTTGACTAATAATTTGTGCACCCGCTAAAAGAAAAAGACACAGTAAATGTTCCATGCGCGAAGTTGTCTGGAAATCAGTTAAAATGTGCAGCGATGGGTGATATATATTTTTATGGCCTATTCCGCAAACAATGAAAAATTGTGTACTTGTTACTTACAGGAGATTGAAGCTGGAGATAACTTCCTAAGAGTGAGACTCAATGAAATGCGTGCAATCCGATGTTTTAAGAAGTTCCGGTTCTTTCGTAATATCCTACCCCAGGTAACGTCACAGGACAGACCAACATTTTAGAGGGCGGTAAGACTTTGTTTCCCGGCTTTCTGATGCTTTTAACGACCCCTAAACATCTGGAACTGGCCCTAACCCTAACGCAACAACGTCCCACGAGAGAGTGCAGCCTAGGTCCCACGACTGCATGCCGCCTATCTACCACACCTAATTGAATATTAATTTCTGCAGTTATCGCAGCCTAATTCCTGCAGTTATAGCAGGTTAATTTCTGCAGACATTGAAGCTTAATTTCCCACACATCGCAGCCTAATTTTCGCAGATATAGTCAACATCACACCTGCCGCCTTTACTTCCCACTACTGTGCCTCATTTCCATTTAAGGCTAGGTCGACCTGAGAGCCAAAATCACACACATACACACACTCCCCCCCCCTTTTTCCCCATTTCCCCCCCCCCCCCTCTCCCTTTTCCTGCAGCATATGTCATGGGAATTACCGATGCAGACAAAACAACCTAGGCATCTGGTACAAAACACAAGTAGATGAGTGAGACAAGCCCGTTCCCAGCGACTTTCCATCCGTGTTGGCTAATACATGAAACAACAGATGCAGGAGAGACGTGTTAGGTATCTATGACAGTGGTCTCGCAAGGTCAGAAGCGGTACACTTCTCGTCACCCCAGCCCGCGCCTCACAAACAAAATATGTATTTTTATTTTGGACGAGCTGTTAGAAACACTGGACTCTCACTTTGGGAAACCCAGGTTCGGATTGTCGGTGATGGATGGATTTTTTTTTCTGTTGGAGGCCAGCTACGAAAAAATAAACTGCCATTTTGACAACACCCCCCTTCCCAAAGTGTTGTCCCATGGGGCCACCAGCACCCCTCTTCCTACGCTCTGGACTACAGTAAATCAGAGATGCTGCCCCATTGATATTCTCGTGACTGTGTTTTTGTGGTTATGGCCAATATTTTAAACGGTATTTCTTTGGTATATCAAAATAATAATAAGGGGCGGTGGTGTTGTGGTTGCGGTAGTAGTAGTAGTAGTGGTAGAAGAAGAAGAAGAAGAAGAAGAAGAAGAAGAAGAAGAAGAAGAAGAAGAAGAAGAAGACGAAGAAGAAGAAGAAGAAGAAAAAGAAGAGGAAGAAGAAGAAGAAGAAGAAGAAGAAGAAGAAGAAGAAGAAGAAGAAGAAGAAGAAGAAGAAGACGAAGAAGAAGAAGAAGAAGAAAAAGAAGAGGAAGAAGAAGAAGCAGAAAAAGAAGAAGAAGAAGAATAGAAACAGAAAGAGACGTTCAATCCCAACCAGAGCGCACAACGAGCGATCAACAACCGGTGACACAAAGTGCCACCATTCGGATGAGAACCCCCCTGGCACAAGTCCCAGAAACTCCAGTCAACAGTTAGACTATACTAGGGCTCCCGACGACAGATGTGGTGTCTCTAAAATAAAATAAAAAATGGCATCCCATATTGGGACGGATATTTAGAGTAGAAAAAAAAAAAAAAAGAAGAAAAAGTATTCTACAGGCGACTGATAATAAACACTTAAGGCAGTGGAGCAGCAAATCTAAACAGGAAACGTATGCTCCTTACTTGAGCCTTAAAAATTACAAGTGTGCAAATCACCAATGTCTGACAAACACTATTCTTCTTTCTTCTTCCTCTCTTAGTCGATTGAAGACATGGGGAGGAAGGAGGCAGAGGAGGTAGAGAAGGAAAGCGAAGAGAAAGGGAAAATTTAGAGGGAATGAGGCCGGGGTAGTCACTGGAGAAAAGTTTACGCCGTTGGCATCATGCTTCTAAGACGCCTTGAACTTCCTAACCATTTCTTCTTCTTCTTCTTTGTTGAGCGGCTTTGAGCTCCAGCAGAAAATCCTGGCTCTTTGTCCATCTGGACTTTGACTTTGAGCCAGGGTCTGAGTTTTGCCTGTACATCCGTTTTACTGGCTTATTTGTGTACAGCTGGTTGTTCCTTGTCACTCGGGCAGAAGCATTCCGACATCGAAGGAAGTCCCCAATTAGTCGACTCCTATGACATGCTTGTTGGAGAGGGAGTGGGTGTATTCTAGTTTTCCCTCCAATGGGGCCCCAGAGCCCACATGGAGACAACCTATTTAAAGCCGGAGAGTCGCGGCACAGAGCGGTGATCCAAGGAAAAAGCTATCTGTCAACAATTAAAGGTTCTTTCTGACCCCCAAGATGACGTCACAGGACAGTCCAACCTTTTCGAGCGTGGTGAGACTGGGTTTCCCAGCTTTCTGATGCCTTTAACGACCCCAAAACATCTAGAACTGACCCTAGCCCCAATCTACCTACGTCCCACAAGAAAGAGCAGCCTAGGACCCACGACTGCATACAGCCTATCTACCACCCCCTGAAATATTAGACTGTCCCGTGATCTGCAAATTTCCCCTGCTTGGGATAGGATATTAATAAAGCACCCAAATAAATCGACTGAATACTTATCTTTCGCCCCCGAGTGATGATTTACACAACCCAGGTGGAAGAAATAAACGTAACAAAGAAACAAATGTTTTCTTCTTCTTTTTCTTCTTCTCTTCTATCATTTACCTCAGCGAGGTTATACATCAAATGTTATGTAATTCACGCAAATATCTAATATAAAGTTAGCAGTCTTGAATACCAGACAGCACATATTATACCAAATTACCAGACCTAAAACTATACACTTTCAAAGGCATTTCTTCCCCTTTATCTCGGATTGAAAATCTTTTGACAGCAAATACACGGATTCTTTATAAAGTATATCTTTTTTTAAGCAGCTTATGCATTTGACAAAAATAAAAAATAAAAAGGTAGTGTTAAAATACACATTTGAATTTCAAAATAAAGGAAATAATGTTAACAAATATAAATATGAACGCAGCTTCTGCTTTTTCTTGTTGTTGTTGTTGTTGTTGTTGTTCTTCTTCTTCTTCTTCTTCTTCTTCTTCTTCTTCTTCTTCTTCTTCTTCTTCTTCTTCTTCTTCTTCTACTTCTTCTTCTTCTTCTTCTCAGCGTCCAGCGGCTGTAAACTCCGGCGGAAATTTTTAATTTTTATCTCCACTATTTGACTTCAGTCTTGTTCCAGAATCTGAGTGCTGCGTGCACATCCGTTTTACAGATCTGGTTTATTTGTTTTGCAGATTGTTGGTTCCTCGTCTCTAAGACAGAAACACTTCAACTTCCAAGATAACACCCCCTAAAAGGTCGACTCTTACTTGTTGGGGGCAGCGGATGTATACACTAATGGGACCCCGGAACCCCCAAGGACCCCAAAACCCCCAAGAAGAATGAACACATACCCTTTATAGGCTTAGCCACGACCGGATCCAGCTGCAGCTGGAGTCTGCCATGGTTCTGTAGTCTCATTTTAGGGTCAGAAACAGAAAGAATAGAACCCCCCCCCCCCCCCCCCCCCCCCCCCAACCCCCCCCCCCCCCCCACCCCCCCCCCCCCCCCACCCCCCCCCCCCCCCCCCCCCCCCCCCCCCCCCCCCCCCCCCCCCCCCCCCCCCCAACAAGCACGTGGTAAGAAAAGCTAGTAACTAGGGTTTCTTGAAAAGAATCTGATGTGCTGGGTCGAAAATTGTAGATATCGCATCCAAGCTATAAACCACAAACACCGTGTTAATGATTCTTTTAAGGACGAACACAGGAGAAGAAGACTCTACCTTTGAAAAGTCTATTATCCCCGTGTGGGTCCCGGGGTCCTGTTATAGGGAAAACAAGAACTGACCCACTGCCTACCCAAAAGCATGTTGTACGAGTCGACTAAATGGGAGCTTCCTTCAAAGACGGAGTGAATCTGGCTGAGAGGCAAGGAACCAACAGTCTGCATGCAAATTATTCACATCTGTTAAACGGATGCACGCGCAACACCTGAGTTCTGGAACCTGATTGCAGTCTAGAAGTGGACGAACAACCCGAATTTTCCGTCAGAGTTTACAGCTGGTGAACGTAAAGAAAAAGAAGAATAGTTTATTACAGGACAGACCAGTTCAGCCATGTTTTTTGTGTCAGCTAAAAATACTGCCATTATTTCACCGATTTCTAGGTCGATGTAAGGTCGGGCAGAGCTGACAGTCATTAGTCTGAGGATTTCGAACTGTAAAGCTACTGCTGTTATTCCCCCCCCCCCCTTACCGAAAGAAAATGTTTTCTAATGAAGATTCGAACCCTGGTTTCCTTAATGAGCGCCCAGGGCTGCGACACTTCGGCAAGAGTTTTCTTGACCCGTCCCTCGCCTTCCTTTCCCATTTACACCACCATATCTGCTTTACAACTTGTTTAAAAAAATAAAAATCAGCTGCATATTCGGTATACGACGTTGCAGAACAAAGCGCATCTTTGAGTGAGTGGCTTCTTTTACGTTTTACTGATGAATTTTACGTCCAGTAGTTTATTTATTGCCCAAGAACCGCTGGCTCTCGACACCTCTATCGAAACCAACGCAAGGCGGTATGCTGTCAGATCGCCCGCGGTTGAATTGAACCGAGTACGTTGAAATTACGAAGTGCATTGACCACTCCGAAGCCTGAGACTCCGAATAAAAACTGTCTGTTAAAGACTCTTTATGTCCCAGGGACAGCAGGACTGGGAATACCCAAAATATTAACAATCAGGTATCACTGCTTAACGTGGACACACACATCCTCCAATGAACGTAAAATTGTGACAACAGAGATGAAATGCCTTAGAAGAGCTGCAGGAGTTTCAAGGAAAGATAGAATACGAAATCATGAAATCAGACGAATGCTAGGAATAAAGCCAGTCTTACAGATCATCAAAGAACAACAAATGATGTGGTTTGGATACCTAACAAGAATGCCCTGGTACTATCTGCCACAGCGAGCCACACTAAAAAGTTACAACGGGTTTAGAGCGAGTGGAAGACCTCGAAAAATATGGAGTGATGGCATTGAGAACAGCCTTACAGAAATGAACATCAGTCTTAATAGTATTCTTGGCAGAGCTCATCAGCGAACATTACATTTCCCCCCGACACTTCGATGAGGTACAAGGTGGAAAAGAAGAAGAAGAAGAAGTTAAACAATCAGGCTCAATCAATTGTCTGTCTCTCTCTTTCTCTGTTTAGCCGTCGAGCCTTGCAAGTCGCCGGTCGAACGATCCAGCACCAAAAAGTGATTAGCAATTACCAAGCAGGCATGCGGATGAATAGACTAACTTTTGTGCACGTGCCTGGAGATCTCTGGCGTCGGATTATGCTTCTGCATGTGCGTACATGCAGTCGTCTGCCTGTCGTGTATGTGTGGAATGCGCGCGTGTGTAAATGTGTGCACGAGTGTATGGGTGCGTGTCTGTCCACATGGAAACGCCGTATCACCCCCGCCATGCTAAGAGTTTCACTTTTATTTAGACGGTTTGCACGGAAAGCCAACGTTTTGATGGATAGATACAGATTATCTTGATAACGTCCGTCAGGCTTTGGGTGGGGTCTATGTTTTGTTCAACATTCCTCTAGCCTTCCCTGAATTACAACAACCCCGGCATAAATGAGTTTGCATAAACTTGTATTGTTTAAAGCAGGGTCATGGAAACTGATTGTGCACCCTATATAAGCGATTCTAAATCTTTTTGTCGCCACGGCACCCTTGTCGGGCTAAAGAACATTTCGCGACACCCTTTTCGGGCTAAAGAACAATTCGCTGCACCTCTTCGATTAAAGCGGTTTAAATACTTAGGAAAAGAAGATACACAATACAGCGCACACGTAATGCTCATTTGTCTCAAATGCGATGAATGAGACTGTTTAGACTTATCGACTGCACCGTAACGAATGCAGTTAGATGATCGATCGCAACTCGAGATTAATACAAGGACAATTCTTAGCACGTTGCGATTGGCATGTTATTGCAAAATAAAGCATGTCTGAATGTGAAACACAGAATAAACTCTTTACAGCAATGGCCGGGGAAGTCAACTTAAATTTTTACTTTCTAGTTCCTACATGCCTTATTTAATAATTTCCCAATTTTGGCCGCGGCTCCCAGTTTGAATACCGCTGTGCCGTATTATTTCCTCTGTCTGTCGTTGGCTCTTGATGTTCTGTACATTGTTGCTTGCTAGGGTTTGTTGTCTGTTGGCAGTCGAGGTAAATGGCCGAACCACGTCACCTGTCGAAGCTCCCTCCACGTTCCTAAAATGTAACTGGCCTGGTATATTTATTGAAAGTGGCTGTGCCTTACTGAACGTAGACTGGACTGACTCAGACGAGTCCGCGGGACTGATGTCACGTGATTTGTATGACATCACGTGCTCCATGTCACATCTCATGTCGTGGGATTCTGTTTTGGAATGTGTGGAGTGGTCGGGGAAGAGAAGAGAAGAGAGAGAGAGAGAGAGAGAGAGAGAGAGAGAGAGAGAGAGAGAGAGAGAGAGAGAGAGGGAGAGAGAGAAAGGGGGGGGGGAATCAGTGACCGGCTGGTCGTTAGACGACTTCGAGGCCGTATTTCGGTCTGCCTTCTGTGCTCGCAGCAACACTGCAGGAGTCCTTTTCAGGGCTCTTAGTTGCGTGTAGTGCTAAGCCGTTTTACATGGCGCACAAAACCGAGTCACAATTATAACTTAAAGCTGCAGGTTCAGTGTGTCGATTTTTCCCCCAGAAAAGAACCAACCTAAGAAAGAAAAAAAAAAAAAAAAAAAAAAAAAAACTGCAAGGAATACACAGACGTTCATACACACATATTTAAAAAAAAATATTGTATTGCCTATTGCTAATTTATAATTGCAGAGTGTCCTATAAGTTTCCATACACCATTACAAGCGTAGGTGTCAGCATTCAGCCTTAGACGACACGCACTGAGATGTGTTTTGCTGTGAATGGAAACTTGTGGGACACCCTGGCGTATGTTCGCCCACTCTCCGCAAATATTTATTCTATGAATCCGTCTATGGCGCTATCTGTCTGTTCATCACTCTGTGGACCTGTCCGCGAGGTTCTGGTTCTGTCGACAGTTGTGTTGATCTGTCCGCGAGGTTCTGGTTCTGTCGACAGTTGCGTGGATCTGTTCGCGAGGTTCTGGTTCTGTCGACAGTCGCGTGGATCTGACCGTGAGGTTCTGGTTCTGTCGACAGTTGCGTGGATCTGTCCGCGAGAATCTGGTTCTGTCGACAGTTGCGTGGATCTTCGACAGTTGCGTGGATCTGTCTGCGAGGTTCTGGTTCTGTCGACAGTTGCGTGGATCTGTCCGCGAGGTTCTGTCGGCAGTTGCATGGATCTGCCCGCGAGGTTCTGGTTCTGTCGACAGTTGCGTGGATCTGTCCGCGAAATCCTGTTTCTGTCGACAGTTGCGTGGATCTGTCCGCGAGGTTCTGGTTCTGTCGACAGTTGCGTGGATTTGTCCGCGAGGTTCTGGTTCTGTCGACAGTTGCGTATATATGTCCAAGTAGTTCTGGTTCTGTCGACAGTTGCGTAGATATGTCCACGAGGTTCTGTCGACAGTTGCGTGGATCTGTCCTCGAGGTTCTGGTTCTGTCAACAGTTGCGTGGATCTGACCTTACTTGATTAGCTTTGGCACATCTCGAACTAATTTCTCTGTCCAGCATGCCGTTAAAGGTCACTAATTCAGGACATGCTGAGGTCAGGTGTGTTTGACAGAAAGGCGCGTGTATTGCAGCCTAGCAGGCGAACGAAGAAAAAAAAAACCGTGCGTCTTCCAGCTGAGTGCACCTTATCATTCCAGATGACCATGCAGCCATATGTACAAGAACTTCAAGGCTGGGGATTCAATATCGTGCCCATGGGGCCAGGCACAACAGAATATTCAACGTGTTCTGCGGATATTTTCTCTTCATGCAGTAGTAAGATCACAGGTTTGGTCGGTGTGCATGGCAACTGACTGACTTTCTACCCCAGAAGAAGAAGAAGAAGAAGAAGAAGAAGAAGAAGAAGAAGAAGAAGAAGAAGAAGAAGAAGAAGAAGAAGAAGAAGAAGAAGAAGAAGAAGAAGCAGAAGAAGAAGAAGCAGAAGAAGAAGAAGAAGAAGAAGAAGAAGAAGAAAAAAAGAAGAAGAAGAAGAGGAAGAAGAAGACTATTTCTTATGCTTTGCCAGCAAGGGAATAAGGTATTTGTTTGCATTGCTAAACATTAAAACATTGGCAGAAATTGTGCCTGGCCTCAGAAATGTGCAAGAGAAACAAGTGGTCAGCAGTTTTGGAGTGGCAGCCATTTTCTGTGTGACTCGCTGTGTCATGTTTTGACATTTCCAGACGTGTCTATCTATGTATGCTGACTGTGCTAACGAGCATGAGGCGGGCCAACCGTTGGCTATTTGGACTGTTCTTTTGACATGCCTTGACACGTTTCGTCTAGGGGATCAGTCTCTGGGGGTTTTATGAGACGGGCTGCACTTAACTAGTTCTCTGTCAATGGACCAGTAGAATATCGCGACGTGAGTGCATTTTTGCAGCAACTTCATTTTAGGTTATCGTCGTCTTTTCGTTCTTGTTCTTCCTCCTCCTCCTCCTCCTCCTCCTCATTGCAATGTGCTCTACTCCCATCACAGTTGCCGCCACCACCACCACCACCACCATTTACATGAAGATGGGCTACACCGGAGATGTGGTTTTACAGAAGAATCCACAGAATCTCTTGCACAACCAAAAAACGAGCAGTAAAGATGTGCTGAAAGAGTTGAGGGCTACAAGACAACTGATCGGAAACACCAGAAAGAAAGTTATCATTTTTTGGGTCATTTTACTAGAAAAGGGAAACTGGAACATGTTGTGACCACTGCAAAGATTTGTGGAAACAGAGACACAGAAACACAACACGAGATTATTCGTCACAGCCTTTTGTCATGGCATGGAAGGGTGTCAGCGTAGGAACGGGTACACGCAGTTCCACATTACAGATTTTGGACAGGCATGTTCGCCCATGCCAGTTGGAAAGACACTTGATATGATGATGGTTAAAGGGCATGTTTTAGGGGTAGATCAGACATATGATGCTATACGCATTTTCTTCGATCAGTCAGCTTCTAACAAGTAATGTGGTCTACATAACGTCGGCCGCCATTTCCTGGTATTCACTTTTGTGTGTGGCTGGGTCAACCAGGAAGCCTGGGTCAATTTTGGAGAGGGGGGACAAATTAGTTACGTAGCGGATTTGAACCCAGTACCTTCGGACAGACACTACATTATCGTAGCTCCCCAACAGCAAGTTAGTTGCGTATCCTTTACAACAATGTTCTTCAACCTGTTTACAGACGCCGCCCACCAAAAACCGAGGAACTTGGTTCGAGGCCCAGCTGATGGCTAACCAACACAGAAACCTAAGCGGATGGCAGTAATTTGGTTAATTTCGATATCATAACATTACGATTTTTATCTAATGCGGCATCTGCGGCTGCTTAGATGTCAAATCTGATAAAATATGTGACTGGAGCGAGGTTTCTGATATACGAAGTGCTACAATAACATCTGAATTCGATGTCTCCGGAACGTCTTTTCAAACAGATAAAAAGTCCTTTGGGTGTTAATCCTACAGATTAGAACAGGAGGAAGAAAACCTACCCTACCTCGTGACATGATATTTGAAAAATGATATGACTGGAGCGTTGTTTCTGATACACGAAGTGCAACAACATCTGAATTCGATTTCTCCAGACCGTCTTTTCACACAGATACAGAGTCCTTGAGGTGTAAATTCTACAGGCTGAAATAGGAGAGAGAGAAAGAGAGAGAGAGAGAGACAGAGAGAGAAAGAGAGAGACAGACAGAGAGAGAGAGACAGAGTGAGTGAGAGAGAGAGACAGAGTGAGTGAGAGAGAGAGAGAAGAGAGAAAAAAAAAAACCTACCCTAGCTCGTAAAATGATGTCCATGGCCCACAATGACCTGTCCGTGGCCCACAATGACCTTCCGTGGCCCACAATGACCTGTCCGTGGCCCACAATGACCTGTCCGTGGCCCACAATGACTTGTCCGTGGCCACAATGACCTGTCCTTGGCCCACAATGACCTGTCCGTGGCCCACAATGACATGTCCGTGGCCCTCAATGACCTGTCAGTGGCCCACAATGACTTGTCCGTGGCCCACAATGACCTGTCCGTGGCCCACAATGACTTGTCCGTGGCCCACAATGACTTGTCCGTGGCCCACAATGACTTGTCCGTGGCCCACAATGACTTGTCCGGGGCCCACAATGACTTGTCCGTGGCCCACAATGACTTGTCCGTGGCCAACCGGTGTGTGCTAGAACCCAATGAGTAGAGAACATACGTAACATGACGCTACAGAAGCAACGCCAGCATTTGTTGACTGGTTGGGTTTTAACCAGGCAATGTTATATTCAGAGGTTTGCCATTGCTAACTAAACGGGCGGCTTTCAATACTATTGTCGATATACACGCAAATCGGTCTGCTGCCAAATCAGCCGCAGCTGGAATCGAATTGAGTATCTCGGAATTACTTAGCGACTTCGCAACGTGTAAGCTGCAGACACCGACTCCACGGCAAAAAAAAAAGTCTCTGTACACGCCATTGGCGCATCGGGCACATGAGCCCAGACTCCGAGTTTTGTAGATCTCGATGGGTGAGGTCATAAACATTCCGCCGGCTGCCTTTACTTCCCAAGACTTAACCTAGTACCCATTTAAGGCTACGTTGACTTGACAGCCATTCGCAACGCCTAAGTCACAGACGCCGACTCCCTGCATAGTAAGTAAAATAATAAAGTAAAGATCCCTTTTTACGTCTTTAGGCGCATCGGGCATATTGGAAGAGCACTAATATTTTTACAGACCAATCGGCACTAGGTGTGTAATGTGGTCAGCATTACGCCGACCGTCTTTACTTCCTCAGGACATACATACTGGTATCCATTTTAAGATGGGTCGACCTGCGACTCCCCATACCATGATAAAATTCACGCAGCCAGCAGTGGGATTCGATCACGGGAAGTTGGAATTACGAGTCAGACTCGCAACGCCTAAGCCACGGACGCCGTCTCCACAGAAGAGATCTGAGCACAAACACAAGAAAGAGTTTGTGGCCAAGTTATGGGAAGAATGAAATTGGAATATGTTGTGACAACTGGAACGATCTATGGAACAAAAGATAGCGAAAGACAACGCCAGCAAATTCTTGACAACCTTTTGTCATCAAATGGAGAGGTGCCAGCACGCAAACTGATGCAGGTTATTGGAGGTCGCAGAATGTTGCTGACAATAAAATGTCAAAAACACGACACAAAAAGTCATACAGAAAATGGCTAACTAATATGTCAAAAATGCTGTCTAAGCATTTGATATTTTCGAACAAAACAAAAAGAAGAATTCAATACATATATTATGAGCGTGGACATACCGTGTTCCCACGACGCAATAAACGATCGCTTGACCTGGTATTTGGCATGTACTAGGGCCGAGGCCGGCCCTCTCTGAGTTATTAACGTGCTCGAGTCGAGAACAAACGGTAGTTGACTCTCCGGGTGAGTGGTGCTAGGGGTATGGTTTCGCTAATATTGTTATGGCAGGGAGAAAAAAAGGGGGCGGGGGAGGAGAATGAAGATAGAAGGAGAAAATAGAGGAAGGAGTCGGAAAAGAGACAAGAGAGTGGAAAGCCAGAAAAAATACAGAAAAGAGGGAGCAAAAGAGAGCAGAGATAAAAGGGAGAGGGGGACGAAAACCGACACAGAGGCAGACAGACAGACAGACAGACAGACACACACAGACAGACAGACAGACAGACAGACAGACAGACAGATAGATAGATAGATAGATAGATAGATAGATAGATAGATAGACAGACAGACAGACAGACAGACAGACAGACAGACAGACAGACAGACAGACAGACAGACAGACAGACAGACAGACAGACAGACAGACAGACAGACAGACAGACAGACAGACAGACAGACAGACAGACAGACAGATAGACAGATAGATAGATAGATAGATAGATAGGTAGATAGGTAGATAGGTAGATAGATAGATAGATAGATAGATAGATAGATAGATAGATAGATAGATAGATAGATAGATAGATAGATAGATAGATAGATAGATAGATAGATAGATAGATAGATAGATAGATAGATAGATAGATAGATAGATAGATAGGTAGATAGATAAGACAGACAGACAGACAGACAGACAGACAGACAGACAGACAGACAGACAGACAGACAGACAGACAGACAGACAGACAGACAGACAGACAGACAGACAGACAGACAGATAGATAGATAGATAGATAGATAGATAGATAGATAGATAGATAGATAGATAGATAGATAGATAGATAGATAGATAGATAGATAGATAGATAGATAGATAGATAGATAGATAGATAGATAGATAGATAGATAGATAGATAGATAGATAGATAGATAGATAGATAGATAGATAGATAGACAGAAAGAGAGAGATAATTATAAACTTGAAACATGAGATAGAGAAAGAGATAAGAGACACAGAGACAGATGAGAGAGAACTATGGGAGGAATCGAGAGGGGAAAAAGGAGAGAGAATGAGAAAGAGAGAAGTCATAGATGAAAAACAGGAACTACCGTAAAGAGGGTTATCTAGTTTTGGCACAGGAGAGATAAATGGCACGCACGCGCAGACACACGCACGCACGTGCAGCAGCACAAGTGACAGAAATGCAGGATTCATCAGCGTGGAAGTGTTAACTTGCCAAGCCATTTGTAGGATTCGATAAATAATGCACGACCTGATGAAACAGCCACAACAGACAAATACACACACAAACTAGGAAACTTCGGCTCGAAGGTATAGGGAACGTGTTTTTGTTCCTCTTTTAACCATTGTATTGCAGTTTGTCGCCCTAAGGACAGCAGTCCACAAGGATCAGCACCCGAAGGATGAGAATCCTGCACGTTAAAAATTCGTCTAAGCCTCGTTTAACCGTAGGGTTAAAACTGCGACCCCGGGCGGTTAGGAAGTATTTATCGGAAAGGGATGTAAGTTTTGCCAGTAGATCCATCGGTCTGTTCTTTACCACCACCCCCCCCCCCTTTCCCGACCTCCTAAAGATTTTCCATACCACCATGAGATTTAACAATCTCTTTTCCATACCACTATGAGATTTAACAATCTCTTTTCCATACAACCATGAGATTTAACAATCTCTTTCCCATACCACCATGAAACTTAACAATGTCTTTTCCATACCACCATGAGATTTAACAATGTCTTTTCCATACCACCATGAGATTTAACAATCTCTTTTCCATACCACCGTGAGATTTAACAATCTCTTTGTGGATGGCCGACCTACAGGTCCCAGATACCCCATTCAGCCCCCAAAAGAATTATAACTACAGCCGCCGCAACAGCTACAACAGCAGCAGAAGGAAACCTGCAGTTCAATGCGCACAAGAACGTTTCCACCAAGACCACTGCCGGCGTCCCGTTGACCACATCACCCACCAAGTGCCGATTAGTCCATCAAATATAGGCCTAGCCCTATATGCCCAATAGCCTGAAGGCGACGAAAAGGGTCCTTTACTTTACTTACCAAGACCATTTGGAGATTCGTAATATCCTTTGCAGGCCACACAAATTAAAAACTTCGATCGATCGATCGGCGTGTACCCTGCTCCCTGTTACCTAATGATCTTCCTCTACCATCCAGAAATAATCATAAAAGAAACCTCAGTCTGGGTAGCGGACCAGCAAAGCAAATCGCAGAGAGCCCGTTCCACCCCACAGAGGCTATAAGTAGGGCACCCGCAACAGTGACATGAATCAGGTGTCACCTGCAGACATATGTGGGTAAGGACTTTGGTTTTAGGGAGTCGCCGTTTCAAACACGATCTTGGCTCCAAGGTCCACCCAGCCTTAAGTGGGTACTGAGTGCAGTGCCGGGAGCTAACACAGTTAAAAATTAGTTGCGTATTCTTTACAGAACGTTGCGAAACCAACCTCAGCATTTTTTGGGGGCTGTTGTGGTTTTTCTAGGCAAATTTACATGCAGTAGTTTGCCACTGCTTTCTGGATGGTCGGCTTCTCAATACCACTGTCGAAACCAACGCAAGTCGCAGGGCCCGAACCTGGCACCCCGGCATTACGAAGTGCGTTTGCAACGCCTAAGCCACAGACGCCGACCCATACACAGGTTGGAGGTTAGTTGCGTATCCTTTACAGGACGTTGCAGAACCAACCCCATTAGCCCCTGACTGTTGTGTGGTTTCACTAGGCAAATTTACGTCAAGTAGTTTGCCCTTGCTTCCCTGGACGGTCGGCTACCTGATACCATTGTCGAAACCAACGCAAGGACCCATACACAGACATGTTTTTAACTTCTAACCAAAACCAAACTGCGGCGTCCGTGGCTAAGGCGTTGCGAGTCTGACTCGTAATCCAACGTACCGCGATCGAAACCTGCGTGGGCTGCGTGGATTTTTATCGTGGTATGGGACGTCGCAGGTCGACCCAGCCTCAAATGGGTACCAGGATGGGCTATCCTGGGAAAGTAAAGACGGCCGGCGTAATGCTGACCACATTACCCACCGAGTGCCGATTGGTCTGTAAAATATGGGTGCTCTTCCCAAATGCCCGATGCGCTTGGCGTGTAAAGGGATCTTTACTTTACTTAAAACCAAACTAAGCGTCTAGAGGGTACTTTGACATGGCCGACACAGAGAAATTACACAACTGTTTCTCCCCGGCCCCTCTTAAATGAAAGCGGACAGAAGCATAAATCTTCCCTGCTGCGACAGAAAGCTGTTTATTTTAAGATAGATAACTCTGATGGTGTTTAACTCCCCCTTCTTTAACCCTTGATAACAATGTTGTGTTGAAAAAATATATATATATAATAAATAGTTGTCTGGCAAGGTTGTTTCAGCATGAGGCCACGGTGTTTGTTTGATGCAATCTAAATGTGCTATCAGTAACAATGTCTGGGTAGTGGTTGGGGGGGGGGGGGGGGGGGGGCAACATGTTAGAAAACTGGAATATGAATGCGTACACTGCGATACAAAATTTTTAAACAGAGAGAAAAAAAAAAGATGAAATAACAGAGATAGAAAATTAAGTTGGGAAGGGAGCAAAAATTAAAAAAAAAAAAAAAAAACTAATGAAAATGGAAGAGGTTATTTGAAATAGGGTCTTGCCATCTATCTTGTTAAATATTTTTATGTTTAAGGAGGACAAGAAACAAACTAGGAGGAAAAAAAAACTGAAAAAGCTTTCAAAAAGAGAATACAAAAAATACATTGGACAGCAAAAAAGAGTAAACTTGATGTTTTGAGAGACGGGAAAGTCTGAAGACAACGTATCACCGACATTAGCAGGACACTGCCATCATAGTTTTGCCATGTTAAGAATTTGAAATGGAGCATGTTGCGACCATCGTCATCATCATCATGTACCTTACCAACTGGCCTAGGCGCTCATGCATATCCACAGATCACGATCCCTGGTTGCCTGGAACAGCTCTCTTGATGATATCCCTCCATGTCATGGTTTTAGCCCATCCAGCATCATCTCTGTCTGTCTGCTCCTACCCCCTTTTCCCCAATGTCTCTCTTCTCATTATGTGGCCAAAGAACAGCGTTTGTCTCTTTCTTATTGTTGTATTTAGAGATCTACTTTCATCAGCTATGTTGTGACCATTGGACAGATTTGCAAAAAGAGAAACAGAGGGTTTCATCCGAGAAGACTCGGGACAGCGCCTAGTTCTGGCATGGAGGACTGGCGGCACATGAACTTATACACGTTGTAGAGACAGACATGATCGCCCATGACAGTCGTCAAGGCACTTGAAGATCTTGATGATGATGATAACATACGAGCTGCTTTATCGACCCCGTTTTTATCCGTTTTTTTTTTTTCGGGCACTGGCTGACTAGGTAGCCTTCCAAGAGTCTCTCCTCTACGGTATTTATGTGGGATCTAGTCATCAATGCAACCCCTAATATTTCTATGCTGACGTTATTTCTTTGAATTCCCTGACGATCTTGAGGAGAGCTTAACTTCAGGTAGGGCTTATATTAAAAGCGTTATGAAAATCGTGCCTAAGTTTTGTGTGTGGTGGGTCTTATATTTGGCGGAAGATGGTAGGCAATTTTACTTTCAGTAGTCAGTTAAAGCTTTCTAAAGGTCGGCGTTCCATACCACTGTCGAAATCAATCCAAGCAAAGCAGTCTGCTGTGCGATTGTATGCAGCTGAACTGAGTGAGGTATTTCAGAATAACTAAGCGAGTCCGCAACACCCGGGCCACAGACGCCTGTTACCCAGTTTCAAGTGATGAAATTTAAAGATAAAAGATCCAGAAAGATAAGAGATTCTCAGTTCTAAACATGCGTGGATTTATTAAAGAATTATGTTCCGTTCCTCGGGTTTCCAAGCGCAACGCTCATAACCCCCTGCCCTCTTTCCCTCTTTCCTCTCTCTGTCTCCCCTTCTTTCTTTCAACGCCGATAAGTAATCTGGCCTCCTTATCTTCCCTCGTCTCCCCCGCATGTTGTCTGTCCCATTTTCTGGTCTATCCAAGGGTGTCGCTGATGTAGATGTATACACCCTGTTAGTTGTTCACTATTTTCTGTGCACGTCTGGGAAAAGTCTACATGCTAGTTAAGATGGCAATTTTCATAACAATTTTTTTTTAAATTTGTTAAAATCCAGAACCCATGAGATGTAAACCCTTTAGCTCCGTACTATGGAAATCGCAACCCTTCAGGGTTGATTCAATGATAGATAACGTAAATCTGGGAAATATGTGGCTTTTTTCCCCTCTTCCGAGCGTTAGCTCAGACCACAAGGAATTTGTCACCCGGTTGCCGTGCAGCTGGTTCATTCAACTTAGCAAGCGCGCCGAGCTTAATAATGAAAAAATAAACTCGATTTTAGGAATCACTGCAAATACATTTAATTTAACATATTAACCACTGTACTTATTGTCCCTCTGACAGAGATTCACTGGTCCTAATGACGTAAATAAATCGTGAGCCGATATAATTAAAAACTGCAACATAAATTTACTTTTCGTACGAAACAAAGGTGACTTTTGTTTGGTGAGGAAGTCAACACTCCGTTACGACACTTCTCGATGTTGATCTCCAGATCATTTATCAGCCTTTCCAGACGATTCACCAGCACTTTTTTTTTTTTTGTGTCGAAGGAAGTTACCCAATGTTGTTTGTTTTGGTTAAGTGTGTGTGTGTGTGTGTGCGCGCGCGTGCGTGCGTGTGTGTGTAAGTGTGCGTGTATGTGCTTGTAATTCTCTGACATTGTTTAACCTCATCGTGATCAATTGGACTGATATGCTGATTGACTGTAACGATGTTTGGGTGCCACCTCTAAGATGAAAACCCGCATTCTTTCCCCGAATAAACTGTCATTCCTTACATTTCACCACTTGAAACTGTCCCATCATATTCTTTGTCCTCGTCTAACTCGTCGGATAAGTCGGAGGAGAGAGGTATATTAACTATTCGGGCGAAAATCAAACACAATTTTCAACAAAGAAACTGGAGAAATAAAAAAATTTCATGGACGAATATTGCCGTTGCACTATATCAGAAATAGATAAACAGACAGAGAGACACAGAGATAGACAGTTAGACAGAAAGACAGATAAATAAATAGATAGACAGACAGACAGACATATAACAAATAGACAGACAGACAGATAACACATAGAAAGATAGATAGATAGACAAACAGACAGACAGACAGACACAGACAGACAGACAGACAGACAGACAGACAGACAGACAGACAGACAGACAGACGGACGGACAGACGGACGGACGGACGGACGGACGGACGGACGGACGGACGGACGGACAGACGGACGGACGGACGGACGGACGGACGGACGGACGGACGGACGGACGGACGGACGGACGGACGGACGGACGGACGGACGGACGGACGGACGGACGGACGGACAGACAGACAGACAGACAGACAGACAGACAGACAGACAGACAGACAGACAGACAGACAGATAGATAGATAGATAGATAGATAGATAGATAGATAGATAGATAGATAGATAGATAGATAGATAGATAGATAGATAGATAGATAGATAGATAGATAGATAGATAGATAGATAGACAGACAGACAGACAGACAGACAGACAGACAGATAGATCAAAGGGTCACAAATTAGGCACTATCATCTTTGTCTCATATCTGTTAATAATAGTGGTTGCCCTGACATTTTTCAGATTTCTTCAACCCTCTTAAATGAATCTCATTTTATGTTGACAACTCAGGCCTTTGTTGTCCAATGCATTTAACTTTTATTTTATGTCTTTTCTGGACCAAACTTTTTTTCTTCAAAACTTACCTTGACTGCCAGGTCGACCTAGCCTTGAGTGGGTACCGGGTGCTGTCCCGAGAAGTAAAGGCGACCGGCGTCATGCTGAGCACATCACCCATCTTGTGCTGACTGGTCAATAAATATATAGGCCTAGCCCTATATGTCTAAAGGCGTGGAAAAGGGACCTTTACGTTTGTTTACATGTCTTTTGTGCTTCTCCAACCGTCACTAGCACATGCTAAAATTGAAATAACATTTGAAGTGAACATTGGTAATCTGCTTCTAAAACTAAATAATCATCCTCTTCTTCAGCATTCCGAGTCCTTGTGGTTCAGTGCTGCAGAAATCAGCCGCCTCCACTCACCTCTCTCGTTGGCCTTCTCTTTCCAGTTGGTGACACCAAGTGTTTGCAGGTCTGTCTGGACATGATCTCTCCATCGTCTTCTTGGTGTGCCTCGTGGTCTATAAAACTATATAATCTTGAATTCCATTTTTACTTGGTCCTAAAAAGGACTCTTGCAGTAGAGACGCCATGATGGGGGCTGCGTGTTCTCGAGGCACGGTGTCCGCCTGGAGGGCTAGAGGTTCCGGGTTCCATCCCCGGTAAAGGCTGCGATTTTTTCACGTAGACTTGTGGCCTTCAGGTAATTCCCCTAGCCTCTGGGTAGTGACATCGGACGGCCGGGAGCATTGCTGCGAACGTAACAAAATGCCTTTGGCAGTTGGAAATCGAAAAGAGTAGCCTAACGGCGCAGCTACGGCAAAATTTGGAGTTAAAAATCTACACACGTATTTCAGAATCCTCACCGGTGCTACAGAGCCTGTGCACTGTGCTGGGCTTCTTGTGACTCCGAATTGAGTTAGAAGAAGAACAGAGCACTTATGGGTTACTACCCGTGTGCCATGATGTTGATCGGGTGTTCAAATTTCAAACCTAACGCGAGGATCAAACGCAGCCAGCAGCTCCCCGACCGGTGACGGAAACGCCCACTGGCGGACCAACAGATGACTTAGTTATCGATGCGAGAACTTTAGGGGAGTAAGAGAAGACATAGACAAATGTAAACAGATTGTGGATAACTAACTGTATACGTTCTTTGGCTCGCTGGGTTAATGGAAAACTGGCATTTTAGCACCCCGGACAACAGAGAGATGCTCCATCTCTGTCAAGAAACGTTGCAAGACGTAAACTGAGGAGTGTTTCGGACATTGTCGACGTACGCGGGTCTCTCTCTATCTTTCTCTCATTAAACAAACCACTGTTCCCCATACACACAATCGGAAAGTATCTGAATATTATCTGAACAAAGATTACATGTCAACTTAGAAGATAAAAAGTATTCCGACAATAGCTTATTTTTACTAAAACTACTATGGTTTCCCGCGGTTAGAAATCTTAGGTATATTTCGAGCTCAGCAAGTGCTGGGATATAATATTTACATGTTGCTGATAAACCTTTATCATTACATGTGAACAGACGTATAAAACACATAATGTATAAAAGCAGGAATATTACATGGCAGAAGATTAGATGTGCACAACTCTCAACCTTTGAAAAAAAATATAGCGTGCTTGTATGTTCTCTCTCTCTCTCTCTCTCTCTCTCTCTCTCTCTCTCTCTCTCTCTCTCTCTTTCTCTCCCTCTCCCTCTTGCATTTATAGGTTGCTTTCTGATACCTTTATCGAGTCAATGGTGCGTCTTATGAGGCAAATCGGCACTTAGTGACTGATGTAGTCAATATTACGTGAAAATGCATGCGAGTACACACACGGCGATACTAAAATCAGTTTCAAAATTCCACAGGAAAAAAAAAAAAAAAATCAAACAACAACAACATAGGTGCTATGCTGAGACTATGGTATAAATCCTTCCTTATTCACAGTAAAAAAAAACTTTCCACGTCCATAGGCGTACTGTGTTTACATTACTAAGCCCATATTTTATTGGCCAATCGACACTCTCTAGGCAAAACCACGGCAGCTCCCTTGGTTCACACTGTTAGTTAGTTCCCAGCTGGGATCGAACCGGGCACTCTGGCATAACAAAGCGCGGTCGCAATGACTAGGCCACAAAAGTAGTTCAGTGATAAAGAAAGACCACAAACGTTTGCAGCGGCGAGTATTTTGTTTTCGTTTTTTGAGGGGGTTCTTCCGTGGGAACAAGCTTTCTTGCACATGACTAATGTTGACACTTCAGTCAGTCCACGGAATCTTGGGTTACGGTGTCTTAAAACTAATCCCCCGCAAAGACAAGAGTTGTTGAGTTTAGCGTCCGATCTTCACGCCTACGGTTCGGACACCGAAGAATGTCCGTAGACAAACAAGAGCTTCAAAAGAACTAAGCAATAACCGTCACTCAGGAAATCCCCGATATGCTTGGTGAAAACACTGTCCGCATAGGAAGGACATCAAAATGAGCTGCTGTTGTTAGATTACAATCATCACTGGTGACAGGGAAAAAAAATCCCTTCCAAACTGGGCAGTAAGTTAAGTATTTTATTAAACCTGAGTGAGATGTTATCGTTTCCCAAAAAAACAGATCATTCGGCCACATTAAACGGGTTGGTGTGAATAACAATGGAACGGGTGGACACTAGACACAGAGAGCAAAGGAAGGGGAGGACACTAGACACAACGAGCAATGGAAAAGGTGGACACTAGACACAGAGCAATAGGAAGGGGAGGACACTAGACACAACGAGCAATGGAAAGGGTGGACACTAGACACATAGAACAATTGAAAGGGTGAGCACTAAATACAAGGCGACTGTGATAGCCTGGAACTAGATAGATGTACCATGAAACAGATAAACACAAGACGTAAGGAAACAATATATTGACAAAACATAGCCGTTAACAGACTGTTACGGAAAAACCAACCCCCTCCCCCCCTGCCAACACATACGATCTTTAAACTGTCATAATAACGTAACAGTATTTGGCGGAACCCTAATGTAAATATGCTTGACACCCGTGACATCCTCAACAGCAATAATGACAGTTTACAACACAAAGACATGACTATTTTAATTTCCATATTACTTTTACAATTTTCATTTGAAACCTCCTAGCAATTAAAGGCAGAAGTAAGCTAAGATTTAATTGAAATAATTTCGCATTCCAAAAGAACTCTTCATCCTGTTGTGCCTGTGCTGACTATAGCATTTCTGGACTCTCGATTCGACAGAGCCTATCAGTTAATAAAGCTGTCAGCTCGTCTGTACGTCTGCCGCAAAACAGCACCCCAAGACACACCGCAGCAGGCGCCAGATATTTTAACGCAAGTAAAGCAATCTACAGAGACATGCCACAGCGTCAGACAAGGCCCATGTCAGCGCTTCTCGTGTTTAGCGCTGTGTCTAATAATGACTTCGAAATGCAGTAATACTGGCCAGATAACAAGTACCCGGCCGAGGGCGGAAATCGACAGATGAAACGAGACATGGCTGTCTGGGAGACCTGTAGGTATATCCACGTCTTTCAAATATGGAGGACATTGACAAGGTGGTCTTCGGTGTTTGGTGGTGGCATATAGTAATTTGAGTCAGTAATTGGGAGAGTCAGTTTTCTAAAGATTAAATGCGTTCTGAGAGAAATAAATGTTTTTTTTTACAAGAGTATATGTTTGTTGTTATTGCTTTTGCTGCTGTAACTGTTGTTGTTCTTGTACTTCTTCTTCTTCTTCTTCTTCTTCTTCTTCTTCTTCTTCTTCTTCTTCTTCTTCTTCCTCTTCTTCTTCTTCTTCTTCTTCTTCTTATTTTTCTATTTCAAGCATTCCTAAATCACGATTTATCAATATTTATATTGACAGTTCCCCTTAGTTGTTTGCCTAACTGCTTACATTTCTGGTAAATATTTTAAAGCTAAACCTACTTTAGTGTTTAAAGAAAAAAGAAAAAAAAAATTTCCTCCAAGTAAGACATTAAAAAAAAAAAAAAAAGGGGGGGCCGGGAAAGCAATAGAAGACAAACAAGAAGCTAAAACATAAGGTTGCAATTCAAATGTGTGCGGCAGATACCCGAGAAGCGACAAGTAAAGGGAAATGTGAGATGTTATGAAGTTACGCGCTAGAGAAGATGTTTCTCACCAAACAGCTTGGAAGCTGGGGGTTGTCATGTTTGAAAATGTTTCTAAATTACAAACTGAAGTTGAACATAAAACAGTTATTTTGCAGTATTCCTTTTTTTTTTTTTCCCCCTTCTTCTTTTTTTCCTTGTTTGCTCATAGCTCAGGAAAACAAATTATGAGGTCAAAGATACATAAAATGTTGTAGTCAATTCTCACCGTTTGCGCACAGCGTTTTTTTAACACTAAAAGTGTCTTTGTCTGGTATTCTTTGTTATTTATTCTTGAATGTTTTTCTGAAAAGACATTCCAGTTTATGACCCACAGTGGATTATGCGCATGACCAGAGATCGCTAAAGATGAATGTTTTTCTTCGTGTCTTTAATTTCTTGCGTAGGTACTTCAATTTTAATTCATCCTAAACAAACATGGTAGATATATATAAAAAGTAGCTATACCTAACACGTGTTAGGTTTTAAGGTTGAGGTTAGGTTCCGAGTTTGGGTTATCAAAACACATATTATCCAAAAAATACTGAAATAATTGGATTATATCGGGAACTCCCGGATTTCCTCTGCTTTAAGTAAAATGAAAGTACCCTTGTTTATCAATCTCATTTAAAAACAAAAACAAATGAAAGAGTGGTGATCTTGAATGCCAGGATAGTCAATCCAAAAGTTTTAAGTGCCAGCTCTGTGCATATGGAAACGGGGAAACGGTAAATGGGAATCCACTCAATAGGAAATCTGTCCAGCTTTTATCACTATCTACTTCTTACTGATCCGCCTTCATATATCACTATCTACTTCTTACTGATCTGCCTTCATATATCACTATCTACTTCTTACTGTTCTGCCTTCATATATCACTATCTACTTCTTACTGTTCTGCCTTCATATATCACTATCTACTTCTTACTGATCTGCCTTCATATATCACTATCTACTTCTTACTGTTCTGCCTTCATATATCACTATCTACTTCTTACTGATCTGCCTTCATATATCACTATCTACTTCTTACTGATCCGCCTTCATATATCACTATCTACTTCTTACTGATCTGCCTTCATATATCACTATCTACTTCTTACTGTTCTGCCTTCATATATCACTATCTACTTCTTACTGTTCTGCCTTCATATATCACTATCTACTTCTTACTGATCTGCCTTCATATATCACTATCTACTTCTTACTGATCTGCCTTCATATATCACTATCTACTTCTTGCTGATCTGCCTTCAGCTTGTATCACGATTTACTTCTTACTGATCTGCCTTCAGCTTGTATCACGATCTACTTCTTACTGATCTGCCTTCAGCTTGTATCACGATCTACTTCTTACTGATCTGCCTTCAGCTTGTATCACGATCTACTTCTTACTGATCTGCCTTCAGCTTGTATCACGATCTACTTCTTACTGATCTGCCTTCAGCTTGTATCACGATCTACTTCTTACTGATCTGCCTTCAGCTTGTATCACGATCTACTTCTTACTGTTCCGCCTTCATATATCACTATCTACTTCTTACTGATCCGCCTTCATATATCACTATCTACTTCTTACTGTTCCGCCTTCATATATCACTATCTACTTCTTACTGTTCCGCCTTCATATATCACCATCTACTTCTTACTGTTCCGCCTTCATATATCACTATCTACTTCTTACTGTTCCGCCTTCATATATCACTATCTACTTCTTACTGTTCTGCCTTCATATATCAATATCTACTTCTTACTGTTCCGCCTTCATATATCACTATCTACTTCTTACTGTTCCGCCTTCATATATCACTATCCACTTCTTACTGTTCCGCCTTTATATATAACTATCTACTTCTTACTGTTCCGCCTTTATATATCACTATCTACTTCTTACTGTTCCGCCTTCATATATCACTATCTACTTCTTACTGTTCCGCCTTCATATATCACTATCTACTTCTTACTGTTCTGCCTTCATATATCACTATCTACTTCTTACTGTTCCGCCTTCATATATCACTATCTACTTCTTACTGTTCCGCCTTCATATATCACTATCTACTTCTTACTGTTCCGCCTTTATATATCACTATCTACTTCTTACTGTTCCGCCTTTATATATCACTATCTACTTCTTACTGTTCCGCCTTCATATATCACTATCTACTTCAACTTGTATCACGATCTACTTCTCTATGATCTGCCTTCAACTTGTTACCCCTCCCAATTTTCCACCTTTTCCCTTCCATGCATGACTGTTATGAGTTTTGTGTCTTGCAATGTGACTAGAATATTTGACCTGTCTCTTTTTATTTCTCTCAACAACTTTTAAATCTTCTTCTTCGTCTTCGTGTTCACCAGCTGTAAACTCTAGAAGAAACATGTGGTTGTTCATCCACTTCTGGACTGCAATCCTGTTTTAGAGCCTGAGTGTTGCGTGTGCATCCGTTTTACAGATCTGATTCATTTGTACGCAGAATGCTGGTTCCTTGCCTCTCACGCAGATGCACTCCGACTTCGAAGGAAGCTCCAAATTGGTCGACTCTTAGGACATGCTTTTGTGTAGGCAGTGGGTCTATTCTTCTTTCGCTATAACAGGACCCCGGAACCCACACATGGAAACTTTCTAATCATGCTGAGCCTCTCCAAAATATCAATTTTATTGTTGTTTTTAGTAACATTGAGCAAACAACAACAAAAACAACATCAACAAAAGAAACATTAACGTTCAAGACACACATGCACCAAAACGCAGCTCCATCCACAAAAACGACATGTACCGGATGAACCTACCGGCCAACAGCGGATCCGTTCCAGCATTTGTCACTCTGCATCTCTTGGTCGTAGATGACTGATTTCCGGCACAGCCCATCGGCTATTCTCTGGAAAAATCCCTTGGAGTCTTCCAGCTGGGTGATGAGGGAGGTTATGTCTCTCCGGATCGAGTATATTCTTGAGCTTGGGTGGGAAACTTGGCTGGTTTCCGGGGCGAAGAACTTTCTAAACAAAGACGTCTCGCTCTCGGATTGATTTGATTCTCGGCACAGGCTCGTCACCTGATCGGGAAGAATAAGTCAGTGAATACAATCAATAAATGACCCTTACACCTCGTTCGGCTCGTTGAACATACAGTGCAATAGCCTTATTTTTAGTGACCAATAGGCACTCGGCGGGTAATATGGTCAACATCACACCGACCGCCTTTACTTCACTTGCCATTACCTGGTACCTATTTTAGGCTGAATAAAGAGAAACAAAAACAGAGTCAACCACACACACAGACTAAACTGACCTACGTCGACGAAGAGAATAAAGAGTATTACCACTAACAACTAATCACCGACGCCAACCAGTTGGTATCTATTGCCAATTAACAAGCAATTTGTATCTATTGTCAACTAACAAGCAATTTGTATCTATTGCCAATTAACAAGCAATTTGTATCTATTGTCAACTAACAAGCAATTTGTATCTATTGCCAATTAACAAGCAATTTGTATCTATTGCCAACTAACAACCAGCTGGTATATAGTGCCAACTAACAAGCAATTTGTATCTATTGTCAACTAACAACCAGCTGGTATATAGTGCCAACTAACAAGCAATTTGGATATATTGCCAGCTAACAAGCAATTTGTATATATTGCCAACTAACAAGCAATTTGTATATATTGCCAGCTAACAAGCAATTTGTATATATTGCCAACTAACAAGCAATTGGTATATATTGCCAACTAACAATCAGCTGGTATATAGTGTCAACTAACAAGCAATTTGTATATATTGCCAGCTAACAAGCAATTGGTATCTATTGCCAACTAACAAGCAATTAGTATATATTGCCAACTAACAAGCAATTGGTATGTATTGCCAACTAACAAGCAATTGGTATGTATTGCCAACCAACAAGCAATTGGTATATATTGCCAGCTAGCAAGCAATTTGTGTCTATTGCAACTAACAATCATTAACAAGCAATTTGTACCTATTGCCAAGCAACGAGCAATTTGTATCTCTATTGTCAGCCGGCAGGCAATTTCATATTCTGTCAACAAACAAGCAATTAGTTTCTTTTGCCAAGCAATAGGCATTATGAATCTATTTCTAAACCAACAAGCAATTTGTATCCTTTGCCAAACAACCAAAACTTTTAAAATATTGCCAACAAACAAACAATCAACTGACTAACTTCCACCAATGGGCATTCAATGAAAAGAAACACCTAGAATACTGGTGGTTCATCACCAGAAACCAGCTCCCCGACCACCACCAACTACCCCCTATCACGAATCACATCCCGGGAACTCCCCAGGTCGCCTCTCAAATATTTCACAAGACAAGTTAACGCTGCAGTTTCTCCATAATCTAACTGCCATCTGTGCAGTTCCTCGTTTACCGAACCAGACATTTCTTGTATTCTTAACAAACTGGAAAACAGGCTCTGTATCTTAGCGCCCAGCGTTGTCTGCCAAGCATACACAAACGAAAGCGAAGATCCGACCAGAGGAATGTAACACATTCTATGCCCATCGCGTCTCCCCGTTGCCGTGGTTACAACGCGCGATACAAGATGTTTACTGTTTGATGCTAGCGAAGCCTAGACACAAAAGGTAGTTTAAAAAGTTGAAGACAAGAAAGCAATCATCGCCACTGCACGAAACAAACACGATCTTTTAATTTAATCTGAGTGGTTTTCAAACTGTAAGTTTCGTTTCTCTCTCGTCTGAAAAAATGGATATATGCTTTTTTTCCTGATTATGCTCATTTTTATTTTAATGCTTTTCTTTGACACAAAAGTGTGTATGTAAAAAGTAACATTGTCAACATAATCCTGCCTTGCCCACAGGCGTTGGCGATCATCACTTTCTTTATTTTACGACATAATGTATCAGATCCTGTGTTGCTCCCCCACATCCCTCTTTCCACGCCTTGACAAAAGGTTGTCTTACATTTTCTCATATATATAATATACATGTGTGTGTAATATATATGAAAATGTGATGTGATATATATATATATATACACACACAAACACAAACAACTCTCTCTCTGTATGTAAGGGGATGCGTGGTCCCGAGGCATGGTATCCGCCTCGAGTGCTAGAGGTACCGGTTTCATTCCGTGGTAAGAGCTAGTTGTTTTTTTACGTGGACTTCTAGTAATTCCCCCTGGTCTCTGGGTAGTGAGATCGGACGCCCGTGTGCATTTTACACACGTAAAAAATTCCTTGGCAGTTGGAAATCGAAAAGAGTAGCCTTACGGGCACAATTTGGAGTTTAAAATCTACCGAAAGTATTTCAGGATCCTCGCCGCTGCTACAGAGCCTGTGCACTGTGCTGAGCTTCTTCGGAGCACTTATGGATTACTACCCTTGTGCCATGATGTTGATCCGTTGTTCAAACCCCAAACCTCTCTCTGTATGTAACATTTACATCACCCAGAGCCACGTTTGTTACACATTTTCGCTACATGTAACCGCAGCAAGTGAAATTCGCCGACGTTAAGCGCTTAGCTCAGACTGAAACATGTTCAACACAATGAGCGGAACGACAGTGGAAAGTCATTCAGAGAGATAAACCAGAAAAACAATCCAGATTTAGTGTAGTTTTCTGTCGAGATAAAGTTTACACAACAATTTATAGCCCCAGTCCACGGGTACGAATGGCAGACTACATAATATAGCTAGCAGAATGAATCTTAACCCACTTAGGAAAGAAGGGTATGTATACCAGGGTGGTATTTGATTCAGACTAAAAAAAAAAAAAAAAACTGTGTGCCGTCTTCACAATATAAGTTGTCTATATTGTCCCCAGTGCTGTTTTGGGGAATATTATATGATGAGGCTACAACCTCTTTCTCGATGAGCTTTTCATACGGTCGTGAAAACAGGAAGAACAGTTTTTAAAAGCTTTTATTAGGTTCGCTTTTGTTTCTATGTTTATTAGGTATAAACTTTGCGTTTGATTGTTATATCCACAATTTAGAAAAAGCCAGGAAGACAACGATAGAAGGAACACATGGGGACAAAGACAGAATGGAGCGGTCTGTCTTTGATGACAGGAATATTAAGCCAGACATGCCAGAATCTTAGCCACGAAGGTGGCGGAAATAAACCAGACCCCAAATATAACTGGAGCCTGTTGGCGGCTTGTTGCCAAAAGCAGGTTCAACTTGACTGATTTTTTTTTCTAGACGCAATCCGACCAGTGGCTTATTGGGACTTTTTATAGACCAATCGGCAATCGATGTGGTCAGCATCAAATCGACCGCCTTTGCTTTCCATGACATTACCTGGTACTCGACCTGAGAGCCGGGGTCATCATCATCAAGTGCCTTGCTAACCGGCGTAGGCGTTCATGCATTTCCAAAGATCTCGGTCTACTGTGTTCTGGATCAATTCCACTGGTAATATTCCTCCATGCCATTGTCCTAAGCCATCCATCATCATTTCTGTTAGTCTGTCTGCATCTTGTACCCGAGATCTTTCCAGTCGTCACGATATTTTCCAATGTTTCCTTTTCTCATCACATGACCACATAACTTCTCATGGTTGTATATAATGTTCTACTTTCATTAGATATTTACAGGCAATCATTGTTAGTTATTCTGGCAGTCCAAGGTATTCGCAACATTCTTCTCTTAAGTCCAGGTGAGTTTCAAAAACTAATTCGGTGCGAATTGGAAGTTAAGACCTCGGGGAACGACAGGCTATCGTCTTGAACTCTAAGAGGACAGACGATTGTCTTCCTCCTGACTAGACGCGGGAAGACACACATTTAAGAGTGAAGTTCTTCTTCTTCTTTCGTTCCCCTGGAAAAGGCGAAATTCTCTCTCACTCTCTCTCTCTCTCTCTTCTCTCTCTCTCTCTCTCTCTCATCTCATCTCATCTCACCTACCTACCTACCTACCTACCTACCTACCCTACCTACCTACCTACCTACCTACCTACCTACCTACCTACCTATCTATCGATCTATCTATCTATCTATCTATCTATCTATCTATCTATCTATCTATCTATCTATCTATCTATCTATCTATCTATCTATCTATCTATCTATCTATCTATCTATCTATCTATCTATCTATCTATCTATCTATCTATCTATCTATCTATCTATCTATCTATCTATCTATCTATCTATCTATCTATCAATCAATCAGTCAGTCAGTCTGTCTGTCTGTCTGTCTGTCTGTCTGTCTGTCTGTCTGTCTGTCTGTCTGTCTGTCTGTCTGTCTGTCTGTCTGTCTGTCTGTCTGTCTGTCTGTCTGTCTGTCGATCGGTGGCTCGATCGGTCTGTCTGTCCATTCGTTCACCCACCCATCCATCTGCCTGTTTTTATGTCTGTTTATCTATCTACCACACACACACACACACGCGCGCACCTTCTCGTTACTCTGTAGACCAGTTTGCAAAACATAACAAGGCCTTGCTATAGATTACAAAGAGTTGGCAGCAATCAACCTCACACCCCCCCCCCCCCCCCCCCCCACCCACATTTTTCCCAGAGAGGAGATCCATACAAATGAAAAGTTTCCCATCACTACGGAGAGTGATAATCACCTAGGACAATTGTAAATAATGCAGCTTTCAAGGCGAAATAGGAAACATTATCTCCGGAGAGTGTTGGATTACGGCTGCCTTGAGTTTTCCCGGCAAAGTTCACTGGATTTTTCCGGCCGTTCTCACAAACAAGGGCAAAAACAGATTTAGTTGCGCCAGACAAATGGCGTTTAATTCTGTTCCATGTTAGTCTGCTTTCAACATTCGTTGTCTGTTTTCTTGAAAACTTTCAGTCAGTATTTATGTGCGAGTGTAATCCCACACCATAACGTGGATAGGTATTTGGGGAGAAATGTTGATAGAGATGTGTGGGGGTGGGGGCGAGGGGATCTGATAGAGACATTGAAATACAGAGGGCAAGAGGGTTGGTCCATCTGGGAAATGTGTGGAGGTCAAAAGAAATTAAAACTTAAAATTCTTAATCTCAGTGTCAATTCAGTATAGCGCTCTTTGGATCTTTTCTCCAGGCTATGCCGACGTGGTGGGGGAATGAACAGGCAGACAGACTGGCTAGATCTGCAACACTGGGTGGTGAAATGGGAACAAGTAACGAGGTCAGAAGTGAAACATCTCCGTGTGGGTTCCAGGGCCCCACTGTGGGGGAAAACAAGAATAGACCCACTGCCTCCCCAAAAGCATGTTGTAAAAGTCGATTAATTGGGGAGCTTCCTTTGAAGTCGGAGTGCGTCTGCTTGAGAGGCAAGAAACCAACAGTCTGCATTCAAGTGAATCAGATCTGTAAAACTGATGCACACGCCACACTTAGGTTCTGGAGCAGGACTGCAGTTCAGAAGTGGACGAACAACGAGAACTTTCCGCCAGAGTGTACAGCTAGTAAACGCGAAGAAGAAGAAGTAAAGAGACTGAGGCACCGGGATGTAACTAGAGGGTCTGAGCGGATCACTACACTCAAGAGGAAAGGCAAGACAGAAATATAACCAGATTAAATCTGGTAACATTTGTATTGGAACTCTGCGCTGGCTGCTGGGGATGAGGACGGAGCATGCATGGGAATGCCTCGAGTGCTGTGATGTCATTTCTTGACTCAGCTCAATCAGTAAAATAAGCTTTATGGAGCGGGAACAGGTAGAGCAATAGCACAATTACTAATAAACTACAAACATTCATTAACCGGTGCCTGCACACACACACACACACAAAACCACACATACACAGAATGCCATCGCACTGGAACCCACAGAGGCGTGGAAATGAAGGCACATCGAAGGAAAAGCATCCGGAGAAGGGAGCAAGAGAATAGAGTTAAAAAGATGGGGAGTACATGAGGATGAGCTGCATGCAACAGCAAAAGATAGGATGATTTCGCGTAAATTGGGTGATGCTCTATGCTCCGTTGGGGAATAAAGAGCAACGCTCCGTTGGGGAATAAGCGCCACGCTCTGTTGGGGATTAAATGGCAACGCTCCGTTGGGGAACAAAAGGTAACGCGCTGTTGGGGAATAAAGGGCAAAGCCTCGGTGGTGAAAAAAAAAAGGCACCGCTCCGTTGGGGAATACAGGGCAGAAGTAGAAAGAAGGGTTGCCTGGTCGGGACTTCGGGTTAACTTAGTAACCTCTGGAAGCGTTAGTATGGCCTTATGGTTACAGCTGACTGTCAATGAATGAACCGCCAATACACATAGTAGACGAGTCGGGACCTGGTACCCCCCCCCCCCCCCCCCCCGCTCGGCAAAAATTTCAAACTTGGAACCGTCCGGAAAGGTATATAGTCCCTTATATTGATCTATACCTTTATCGGATAAAATAATAATTTCTAGACCTAGTTGCTTTGACTTATCGTCATTTTCAAATTTGCACCTGTAGGTTGACGATTTCTAGGGTTTTATTTGAATACTCCTGGAAACCGGTTTACTCCTTGCTCATGTATACAGGGGACTTCTTTCTACTGACGCCAAGCGTAAGTTAGAGCGGGCATTCTTCTGCCTGCATTCCTAGACATCCCTATGTGTTCATCGGCGCCTCGTAAATTTATACTTTGAGAAGGCGGCCTGTAGTGTCTAAGACATTTCCTAAGCTTGGGTAAGTTACTTATAGTTTACGAGTACCTTAAATGATGTCTTGGTAAAAGGGTCACTGCTGTAGATAGAGCGGTATCGGTTATGTGATCGCACAAAGTTCGACCGTTCTTGATGTCCAGAGAACCGGATCCAAACCTTGGACCTTCTTCTGTACAGACTAAATAGTTTGTGCTCTAAATAACCCACACCATTGGTAAAGATATTGAACCCTACAAGTATTTATCCTTTGAACTAGCAACAGAGGTTTGTGCAGTACTAACGGGGACGGAGAATGTAGGTCAGTTTTATCGGCAACTAGCGCGTTGCTTTGAGTGTGTTTGACACAGATCAATGGGTGTGTAGTGAATGGCCTGAGAGACGGACAGGATAAAACCTCTGTAGAGAGCGGGCAGATCAATCACAGTCCTACTAACAACTGCCAACCAACCACCAGCTAAACACCAGTGAATGTACCTGGCAGTAACATGTCGTGCCCTATACGCCACTACTTTAACATGGCCAGAGTGTGTGTGTGAGCTCCAGGGCGAGTGAACATTTGCAGAGATTGTGTCTGAATCAAGTGTACCAGTCTTCAGGAGCTTGGTTGAGCTCCGAGGCAACTTTGTAACTTGACCTGTGGGAGAGACTTGTTGAGTCCCTATACAGTTTCTGTGTCCTCGGTGGTGGGACACTCCTCTGTAACCAGATCAACTTGAGGCAGAGCTACCAGAGTCAACTACAGTGGAATCACCATGGACTGAGGGGAGCATCAACATAGGAACTCTGATAAGTGACAGTTTTGTTTCATTATCATGCTCTATTCCCCACAGCTCCACATATTCCGGTGATGACATTGAGATACTCTTCTAGACGATCTGGCTGTTTCAATCTCGGAGTCCTGATTCTATGAACATTCTGGGACAGTATTCTTCAATTTGTGTAGATAATGTGTACTTATTACATACATTCATTTTCATGGTTGACTTAGGGGTCCCTATTTCACCTTTCTTAATTGTTTAGCATTGATGTGTGTGTGAATAATAAGTGTTATATGTGTTAACATGGTTATGATAGTAGACTATCATAACCTGGGGGCTATCTTTTTATAGCAGTGGGGGTGTCCAGCCAAGTGTGCCTAGGAATATTATATATATATATATATATATATTGTAGTGCCAAAACTTGAGTTGCCCTACTCCAGAAATAAGTTGAGCGTATATTGGCCACGGGGCATCCCTTAGACCAATACAAGATACGAGCCAAACGACTCAACGTAATTATTCCTGAGTGCTGTTGGTTCTTAAGGAGAAATACTTAAATCAGGCATGTGACAGGAGTGATATGTGACAGGGACTTACCGGGATTTGTACACGTCGAATTCTCATAATTAGGGTGCTAATCCTGTGGATTGCAATCTTGGAGAGAACAAAGGGTACTTAATTTATAACTTACCCCTGACGTCACGACAACGTCACGGGAGACATTCCCAATAAATTCTAGGGTTTTCAGGTTGTAGTTTCTCTCGATTTATCTACAGCAAAGTTTAGGGTTAGGGTTAGGGTTAGGATTAGAAGACACTAGATGAACACTCAAAAAAAAAAACACACTTCCACCCCTTTAAATAATGGACTGTCAGGTCAGCTGTGGATTTCCCACGGGGATTTCGTGTTTGGGGTACGTTATAAATTAAGAACCGAACAAAGTGTTGTGTAGCAATGATACACCCGCCTAGGTTTATCTGCATGGCACTTAACGACGATGAGTTTCTAGAAAACCTTAAAACCGTCTCTATTCCGCACGATTTTGTGAAAAACAAAAAAAAAAAACTAATCTTGTGTGAGAGTAGATTAGAGGTAATTTTAACGCCTGGCTGGAGTGTCTGTGTTTATGATGGCCACATTTAGATATAGCAGTCTTTCGTTTCTGGCTTATTTCTTTTTCCGTTTTTAGCTCTTCACGCATGCGTGCACGCTTGAAAGTTAACGCACATCCTTTTTTGCCGAAACTTTTTTTTTTTTTAAAGGAAATTAGTATCAAATTTATTTAGAAAAGATACCAAAACGCACCAAAAGGTCCCACTTTTTAAAATTTTAAATAAAAAAAAAAACGTTCAAACGTCTTTAAACACACACACACACACACACACACACACACATATATATATATATATATATATATATATATATATATATATATATATATATATATATATATATATATATATATATATATATATTCTGTGAATAAGTGTTTACATGAAGGAGAACAGATATAGAGGAGAAGGAGGACAGATATAGAGGACAAGGAGGACAGATATAGAGGACAAGGAGGACAGATATAAAGGACAGATATAGAGGACAAGGAGGACAGATATAGAGGACAAGGAGGACAGATATAGAGGACAAGGAGGACAGATATAGAGGACAAGAGGACAGATATAAAGAACAGATAAAGAGGACAAGGAGGACAGATATAAAGAACAGATATAGAGGACAAGGAGGACAGATATAGAGGACAAGGAGGACAGATATAAAGAACAGATATAGAGGATAAGGAGGACAGATATAAAGAACAGATATAGAGGACAAGGAGGACAGATATAAAGAACAGATATAGAGGACAAGGAGGACAGATATAAAGAACAGATATAGAGGACAAGGAGGACAGATATAGAGGACAAGGAGGACAGATATAGAGGACAAGGAGGACAGATATAGAGGACAAGGAGGACAGATATAGAGGACAAGGAGGACAGATATAGAGGACAAGGAGGACAGATATAGAGGACTAGGAGGACAGATATAGAGGACAAGGAGGACAGATATAAAGGACAAGGAGGACAGATATAAAGGACAGATATAGAGGACAAGGAGGACAGATATAGAGGACAAGGAGGACAGATTTAGAGGACAGATATAGAGGACAAGGAGGACAGATATAAAGGACAGATATAAAGGACAAGGAGGACAGATATAGAGGACAAGGAGGACAAATATAAAGGACAAGGAGGACAGATATAAAGGACAGATATAGAGGACAAGGAGGACAGATATAGAGGACAAGGAGGACAGATATAGAGGACAAGGAGGACAGATATAGAGGACAAGGAGGACAGATATAAAGGACAGATATAGAGGAAAAGGAGGACAGATATAGAGGACAAGGAGAACAGATATAGAGGACAAGGAGAACAGATATAATGGACAAGGAGAACAGATATAGAGGACAAGGAGAACAGATATAGAGGACAAGGAGAACAGATATAGAGGACAAGGAGAACAGATATAGAGGACAAGGAGAACAGATATAGAGGACAAGGAGGACAGATATATAGGACAGATATAGAGGACAAGGAGACCAGATATAGAGGACAAGGAGAACAGATATAGAAGAGAAGGAGGACAGATATTGAGGAGAAGGAGAACAGATATAGTGGAGAATGAGAACAGATATAGAGGAGAAGTAAAACAGATATAGAGGAGATGGAGAACAGATATAGAGGAGAAGGAGGACAGATAGGAGAAGAAGGAGAACAGATAGAGAAAAGGAGAACATATATATATATAGAGAGAGGACAAGGAGAACAGATATAGAGGAGAAGGAGAACAGATATAGAGGAGAAGGAGAACAGATATAGAGGAGAAGTAAAACAGATATAGATGAGAAGGAGAACAGATATAGAGGAGAAGGAGGACAGATATAGAGGAGATGGAGAACAGATATTGAGGAGAAGGAGAACAGATATAGTGGAGAAGGAGAACAGATATAGAGGAGAAGTAAAACAGATATAGAGGACGGGACAAGGAGAACAGATATAGAGGACAAGGAGAACAGATATAGATGAGAATGAAAACGGACATAGAGGAGAAGTAGAACAGATTTGGAGGAGAAAGAGAACAGACATAGAGGAGAAGGAGAACTTACATAGAGGAGACAGAGAACGGACATAGAGGAGAAGGAGAACGGACACACAGGAGAAGGAGAACGGACAAAGACTAGATTGGAGAACCTATATAGAGGAGAAGAAAGACAGATATAGATGGTCGCTCTCCAGTTTCAATTCTGAGAAAATTGAAATTATGCAACGTTCGTAGGGAAACGGAGAGAATGAACTGTTGAGCCAGCATTCTGGTAATCTGATTTATCTGCCCATTGCTGAAGACGGGATCTCCGGGTAATCGAATCATGGAGAGACCTGGATCGAGAGACCGCGAAAGAACGGATAAAGTGGAAGTATATGGTTAAAGGAATAGAGGAGAAACCTTTCAATAGGGATTTGGAGAGAGGGGATGGGGGTAGGATAAACAGGTTTAAAAACACAAATAGGGTGGAGAAGTAAGTGCTGATAGAAATCTGGAAGGGAAGAGTTGAAGGTTGGAAGTACCAAAGCAGAGAAACTACATCACGGGTCGTTAGCCGCACAAGACTGCAGGTTAGATCTGGCTGATGTAGTCTTCAAGAGTGTCGTAATAAAAACCTCTGGAGGCTAAACGGTGTATTTGGCAGCTGCCTTGTCGGTCTGAGATGGACTTTTCTTCAAAAATGACCTTGGCTCCCAGGTCGACCCAGCCTTGAGTGCGTACCGGGTGCAATCCCAGGAAGTAGAGGCGGCCGGCGTGATGCTGACCACATCACCCATCTTGTGCCGTTGGTCTATAAAAAAATATAGGTCTAGCCCTATATGCCCTATACGCCTAAAGGCGTGGAAAGGGTCCTTTACTTACTTACTTTACTTGTCGGTCTGCCGTCCAGAACATAGCCCTTTCCAACAACCCTCACTAGGTTCTATAGAACCGATCCAAGGGAAGAGTTTTGGTGAAATTAACATTTCTTAGCCGACATAATTGGCACAAAGAAACCAGACCACAGTTATAGCCGATACTGCTCGCAGTAGATTAAACATGGTCGATTTGTTGTTTTGTTTTTCATAGATGCATGGATGGGTAGATGAATGGATATATGGATGAATGGATATATAGATTTGGACATATGGATGGATGGAGAGATAGATAAATATATAGATGATTGGATGGATATATAGATGGATAGATGGATGGATGTATTGATGGGTAGATGGACGGCCAGATGGATGGTAGCAGGATGGAGGCATCCAACTGACCGATCAGTCGATCGAGACCACGAGGAAACGATGATTACTGAACCAGCAACGGATGACGCCAAACCATAAAAGAGGACATGAAGAGCGAAACTTGATATTTAGTTTACAGAATCAGAGGCAGAAAATGAGAAAACAATCAGAAGCAACTTGTTGAAGAAGGCTCACACAAAGGACCCAGACATACAAGGATGGAGAATACTAAACACAGATAGATAAACACAGACAGACAGACTGACACACAGAGAGAGAGAGAGAGAGAGAGAGAGAGTAGAAGAAGAAGAAGAAGAAGAGAGAGAAAGAGAGAAAGAGAGAGAGAAAGAGAGAGAGAGAGAGAGAGAGAGAGAGAGAGAGAAGAGAGAGAGAAAGATAGAAAGAGAGAAAGAGAGAGAGACAGAGAGAGAGAGAAGAAGAAGAGAGATAGAGTGAGAGAGAGATAGAGTGAGAGAGAGAGAAAAGAGAGAGAAAGAGAGAGACAGAGAGAAAGACAGAAGTCTAGGCCAATAACACCAAAAATCCAATCTGAGCCATTATTTAAACGTGGCAAAAATAAACCAAATCCACAATCATAACCAAGGCAGGAACTGGAATATCACCCCCCCCCCCCTACCACGTCCAACCACACACGACATTTGTTTTAGGAATATATTATGTAACAGTAACATCTACCATCGTGGACGAGAATGAAACTGTTACAACTCCCCGGAAAAAGCCGTTCAACTGTCCAGATCAGTTATATCGGGATACTCTGCTGTTACGAACTTTAACCTGCATTCCGTTGTTGGCGGAGACTTGATTCCCAATATAAAATAATACATAGACACAATACATTAACACAAGAGGTTATTTAACTGGCGGTCCGCTGGCAAAAATCTAGCCTAAAGGAAACCTAGCAAGTAGCCCGCAAGGCATTACCAGTTGTGTCGTTTTAATGATCTTTCTATCTCTGTGGCTCAGATGTATGACCCTTGTCTGTCCCCATTTTATACATTGCGGACCACTGAGCAAACGTTGTTGAAAGGCCGTGCAATGAGGAACACGGCGTCCGTGGCTTATATATATATATATTAGGGCTGTACCGAATATTCGCTTCGTATTCGCTTCGGGGCCGAATAGTGGACCTAACAACTATTCGGTATTCGGCCGAATAGTTGCGGTCGGGCCGAATACGAATAGTGGTTACCTTACACCCGTTTCTGGACTGGTGGCAAATAAACATGTCAAGATTTTATACCTTGGTTCATACTGTCCAGCGTTACCTTTGTGCACCAACTACGAGCGTACCAAGTAAAAGTCTATTTAGTCCAGCTGGAAATACCTTCAGTGAGACAAGAAGCTGCCTTAATGCTGAAAACATGGAACGATTTTTTTTTCGAAAGCTAATGCCGCTTTCATGGATTAACTAAGCTGTTAGTGACAATTTACAAGTTTAGTTACTTGTTTTAAAACTAAGAATACTTTCATTTCTAGGTATTAGTTACCACAGACTGACTGACTGAAGGATGCAAAACATGAAATGTTTTTAAATATTTACTATTCTGGACCACATTTTGCGAAGTAACATTTCAGCGTACATTTGACATTATGAATGTTTTTCTAAGATCTATTTTATTTACGAAAGTGGACGAATGGGCCTCAGTTTGAATAGTGGGAAGACAGAAGTAATAGTGGTATCAAAGACAATAATTATTCCTAAATGTGTAATAAAAGTCAATTGTTTTATTTTGGGACAAGTACAGAAAATTAAGTATCTGGTGGGCACATGGATAACATCAGAAGGAAGATGCATTACTGAAATAAGAAACAGAATATGACAAGCAAAAACTGCATTTTATAAAATGAAGAACATCGTATGAAATATATCTTTGTCATTGAAGGTTAGAAAAAGAATTCTTGCTTGCTACGTATATATAGTTTTAACATATGGCTCTAAGTCCTGGACAATCGGTAGTCAGGCCAAACAATTTATTGAGGCCTCAGAGATGTGGTTTTACAGAACAATGCTTAAAATACCTTGGACAGCCAAAAAAAAAAAAAAAGGTAACCAAGAGGTTTTGAAAGAGGCGGGATCCCGAATACAAATACTCACAGACATCAGAAGGAGACAGTCATTATTTTTCGGCCATGTTATAAGATGAGGGAAGATGGAACAAGTGGTGACCACTGGAAAGATCTATGGAAGGAGAGATAGAGAAAGAACGAGATAAGATTCTTGACAGTCTTGTTGCATGGCGTGGAGGTGTGTCAGCACACAAACTAATACATGCTGCAGGAGATCGCAGATTGTGGCGAGGCATAATCGCCCGATGATGATGATTCAATATTCGTATTCGGTCAAATAGTTGGTCCAGCTATTCGTATTTGGCCGAATAGTGAAAATCACTATTCGGTACAGCCCTTATATATATATATATATATATATATATATATATATATATATATATATATATATATATATATATATATATATATATATATATATATATTTTTCAATTATTACATTCATTCAGAAACTTTCATGGCTGACTTGTGTGTCCCTGTTTCACTATTCTAACTGTCTAGCTTTTATGATTTTGTGATTAGTAAGTGTAATCTGTGTTAACATGGCTATGATAGTACACTATCATAGTCTGGGGTCTATCTTTTTATAGTAGTGGGGGTGTCCAGCCAAGTTGTGCCTAAGATTACTAGATATTCTGTAGTGCCAGAACTTGAGTTGCCCTACTCCTGAAATAAGTTGAGCGCATATTGGCCACGGGATATCCCTTAGACCAATTCGAGCCGACGCCTCAACATTATTTATTTCAGAGTGCTGTTGATTCTTAAGGAGAAATCCTTAAATCAGGCATGCGACACGAGCGGTATGTGACAGTCAGTATGAAAGCACATTAATGGTCGTAGCACAGTGAAAGTCACAGCACAGAAAATGTCACATCACAGTGAAGGTCGTACCTTAGTGAAAGTCACAGCTCAGTGGGGGGTCGCAGTATTTGAGCTAGTTCTCTAAGAGACAGAGGAAAAGTCTAATTTGATTAGGGAGTTTAGACGCAGAAAGTCAAGATATTCTAGACCTGTCACCAGAAGGAATGCATTCGAAAAGTTGTTGACATCTGATAAACCTGATAGGGAAAATAGCAAGGAGATGACAGAGAGACAAACACTCGTACTTACTCGTGAATAGATTATAGGCCCATCATCCATGGCCTGTAGTAAGGCATCCGTGATGTTGCCATCTAAGTAAGACAACAACTCTTGTGCGTTGTTCTGCTTGAACATCCCCAGGTGAAGATTTTCAAAGGCCACCACTAGCTCGTCCCAGGAAGATGATATTTCAGAAACACCTGCCAAGCAACCCCTCATAACATTCAAACAGAACCCTCGACAGGGCTTCGTCTCCACCTCTCCACTGCACAAAGAACAAAACTGCAGACGAGTAATGGCTTTTCTGCATTCGTTGTCTACGGCGATGTTATCAGTGGAGTCTATTGTACTGATCATCACTTGCAAAGTCTCTGTGAAAATCCGGGCTCTTCTAAAAGCGTACTGGATTTTCGTTCCCAGATGCTTGGGAGCGTTACCAAATGGTTGGATACTTCTGTAGTTTTCTGTCAGACAGTTATGAAAGTCGTCGTTAGCTATTTTAGGTTTCGATGGATCGCTGAGCACATAGTCAAAGACTAAGGGGAAAAGGGTCACGAAAAAGTTATCGATGATGTTGGTAAGGCTTAAGTCGTTGCTCCCCAACAGATAACGGCTGAGCTGTTGGAAGAAGACGTCCAGGGTCCCACTGTGGACCTCCTTGGGGATTTTGTACAGCGTAGCAAGGGTGTCTGCTGTCTTGTTGTGGGCTTCTTGCATTGCCAGTTTAAGGTGTTCTGAAATTGAGTAAAAAGTATACATAAGAACTGTTCAGGCAAAGATAAACAGAAAGAGTGAAAGAGGAAAAGACAGAGGGATAGAAAGAAGAGGCATGGAATTTGAGAGAAAGAGATGAGAGGAGAAAGAAAAAAGAGAAAAGAGAAGAAAGAAGAGAAAAGAAAGAAAGACAGACAGACCAAGGGGTGGATGGGTGAGTGGATAGGTGAGTGGGAGTGATGGGTGGGCTGGAATCGTGGGTGGTTGGTTGTGAGGATTGGTGGAATTATAGTTGGATGGATGTATGGGCGGACGAGAAGGGGAGAGAGAGAGAGATAGAGAGAGAGAGAGAGAGAGAGAGAAGGAGAGAGAGAGAGGCAGAGAGAGACAAAGAATGAGACAGAGAGAGAGAGAGGGCAAAGAGAGAAACAGAAGCACAGAAAGAGGCAGAGAGACAAAGAAAGGCGGAGAGAGAGAAAAGACCCAAATAAATCTTAAAGTATCATGGTAAACCAGGTAACTAACCTAAGAGAGAAACCCCAGCCCAATCTTACAAATTTACGATCCCCCAAACATAAATTACCCCAGTCTGGTATCTTTATCTCCTGGAGCTAACCTAGCGTCTCATTCCATAAACCCGAATCTAGACATTTCCTTCTCTGTAAAAACCACTTTCAAGCCAGTACATTTACCAGAAAGGCAATAACAGATTTCATGGTGATTTCACAACCAGACGAGTATAAACACCATTCCTTGTAACATATTTGGCTTTTATCTAAGACTGTAAAGTCAGTAAAACGGACAGACCAAACTGGCAGCCCACGGGCCACGCGCGGCCCTTTGCAAGCACACCTCCGGCCCATAGAAATGAAATTTTGTGCAATAATTTTTATTAAATGACTTTAATCAACTGTTGTGTGTGGCTAAGACAACACAAAATGTGACACATACGGCAGGGGTGAAAGGAGGGTGGGGGTGGGGGTGAACCATTTTGACTGCAGTAAGGGATGCTGTCTCGCAGCGGCGCCTTATGCATATGGTGCCAAAACATATTATATAAAGCAGTCAGATCTTGAAGAGTGATGGGGACAACATCGTGTTAACTACCTTTACTTTCCAAGAGATTTTGCAGACCCCATTTCTTCCCTTACTTTCTTTTTTCCTTGGCTATTTACCTGTTGTAAACTCCGGTGGAAAATTCTGGTTGTTCGTCCACTTCTAGACCTGTTCCAGAATCTGAGTGTTCCGTGCACTTTCGTTAGACAGTTTAGACTCATCTGTATGCAGACTGTTGGTTTCTCGCCTCTCCGGCAAATGTACTCCGACTTTGAACGAAGCTTCCAATTAGTCGACTCCTACGACATGCTTTTGGGAAGGCAGTGGGTCTGTTCTTGTTTCTCCCACTATGGAGCCCCGGAACCCACACGGGGAAGACCCCGTTTAGAAAGAAAGGGGCGAGAACGAAAGAAAAACAGTCGGAACCACAAACAAAAACGGAATTAATGAACGAAAGAATGAAATAACGACAGAGAAAATATGTGTGCCTTTCAATGCGCCATTGGGGGAGGGGGTGAGGGGGAGGGGGGGGGGACCCACTGCCCTTTAACAAGCATGTAATAAAAGTCGACTAATTAGGGGTGATTCCTTCAAAGTCGGAGTGCATCTGCCTGAGAGGTGAGGTACTAACAGTCTGCTTACAAATAAGCCAGATCTGTAAAACGGATGTGCATGCAAAACTCAATTTCTGGAAAAGGCTCAAGTTCAGAAATGAACGAACAACCATAATTTTTCGCCCGAGTTTACAGCTGGTGGAGGTGAAGCAGCAGCAGCAGCAAAAGAAGAAGAAGAAGAAGAAGAAGAAGAAGAAGAAGAAGAAGAAGAAGAAGAAGAAGAAGAAAATGAAGACGAAGAAGATGAAGAAGAAAGACAAGAAGAAGAAGAAAAACAAGAAGACAAACAAGACAAAGAAGACATTATTTCAAGCATTTCGAAATGATAGCGACAATATCTTTAGAGTTTACCCCCACTGAAACAGATTACTTGGTAAACTCAAACAAAAACCACCAGTAGTGGCAGGTGATGTTTTTCTTCGGTAAATGATCGGCTCCTGTAATCACTCACTTCTTAAGAGACAAAGAATCGATCCTGACCGGAAGCTGTTTCAGTCAAGAAACGTTCAAGGCTAGCGGAACTAACTGGCCCAGCGTTGTCAATATTTGCACCAGCGGACAACAGTGTGTGGGTGTTTGGTGGGCTATCATTGTTGGTGAATCTTTTAAAATGTGTGAGATGTACACTTCAAACAGGTTTTATTTTTTGCTACGTAGTTTCCTGAGTGGGTTCTTTAGCTCCCTTTTGGTTCTCACCACGGTCTGTCACGGTCTGCCTGAAAGATGCTAGATTTCTCTCCAGCTTTCTCGCCTCGTGAGCTTTCCTACCCTAAAGGTAAAGATAGTTGCGTATCCTTTACCGGACGTTGCAGAACCAACTCCAGCATTTCTTTTTTTTTGCTGTTGTGGATTTTGTAAGCAAATTTTACGTTCAGTAGTTTGCCATTGCTTACTTAAAGGTCAGCTCTCGGTACCACTGTCGAAACCAACGTAAGACAAACTGTACGCAGCTGGGATCGAACCTAGCACCCCGGCATTACGAAGCGCGTTCGCAAGCCTAAGCCACAGACGCCGACACCCTAAAGGTATATCACTTATATCCTGTGCCCAGCTTCGCGCTGGTCGGCCCTTGCCTCTCTTTCCTGGCACCATGTTTACTACTAATCCCCCCTCCCTCCCCCCCCCCCCACCCCACTCAGTCTACAGTAGCGCGTAATATGGCAACAAGATTTCAGTTTCCGAGACAAGACTTTTGTTTACTAACAAATCTTCCTTTATGTTCAGATCTTTCACCACTTCAGTATTCTTTTTCCCTCTTCTTCGTCCATCGTATTCTGCGAATCTTTCCACAGCATGTAGCTCCTACTTAACATACATGTCACGTAAATGGGGACTAACTAATAAGTTGTCGATATATCCAGTTTCGTCCTTTTTAGGACGAAATTTTTTGTCATTTGAAGCCCTACTCTGGCTTTTGCCAGGGGCCGCAATATAGGCAGGCCATACATATGGCCAAATGTCTGAACGCGGTTTCTGGGACCTCTCCAAGGCGATCCTCATCCGCATGGTGGCACGTTGTGTCATCGGGTGTTTATCGCTTGTGTGATGTCCTGGTGGGGTAGAAAGTCAGTTCAGTTCAACTAATAAGAGGTTTGCTTAAACTGAATGTGTTTGACCGGAAGGCGCAAAAATCGCAGCCTCTCTGTTCACCCCTACATATCATTTACACTTCCCTTTCTAAAAGCAAAAGCAGAAGAAGAAGAACCACAAAGTCAGTGAAGTAAACCAATGAGGTGTCGTCTTCGCGATTCTCAAAACAGTCTCAAACAAGCTTTTTTAAAATGCATTTCAGTCGTCCACGTGTGTTTCAGAATTTGTCAAGAAAATGAGGCATCGGACACGGCTAACAACACCGTAGCACAAAATTGACACCATTGTAACAGATTCACTATCATACTAATAAACAAACTTATCGCCAACACACTCTGTTTCTCGAAAAGAATAAACACTATCTGAGACTGAGGTCGCCCATCTATAAAAGTTTTCCATCCACTTGTACGATTGTCTGTCTACCTAGTGCTCCTCTGGCTTCATCATTTTCCTTCAGCACGATTACGCATACTATTTTAATGTAATTTTTGTGGCAGACATCTAAGGCATAAACACACACACACACACACATACACACACACACATATATACATATATAAAATGGTGTCGTTGTAGCTAGACACTTTGCTTGCCAGTCCGAAAATAGAGGGTTCGAATCCGTGTCGTCAGATTTTTAAATGTTTTTGGCTACCTGGTCGGCCCAGCCTGAAATGAGAAGTGAAGAAGAAGATGAAGTAGCAGCAGCAGTATAAAAAAAAAGAGGAAGTAGAAGAAAGAAGAAGAGGAAGAAGAAGAAAATGAAATAAAGAAAGAAAGAAAGGAAGGAAGAACGAAAGAAAGAAAGAAAAAAAGAAAGAAAAAAAGAAAGAAAGAAAGAAAAACAGATAGACAGACAGACAGAAAGAAAGAAAGAAAGAAAGAAAGAAAGAAAGAAAGAAAGAAAGAAAGAAAGAAAGAAAGAAAGAAAGAAAGAAAGAAAGAAAGAAAGAAAGAGACTACGTTTTGCTAACAATCTGGCCTAAATCCTCAACCCACTCAGCAGCCAAATCCTGCAGCTTCAACAAATCTGCCAAACAAAACACTCAGCGTCAAACAAACGAAAAAAAAATTTTACAAACATCTCCCGGTTGCAACCGCGACCTAACGCACCAGCCTTTTGATTTCCGTCCAGACCGACAGAACTCTAACTTATAATACAGCGGTTTATGAACTATTAATTTGTCTAGCCAACGTTGTTCCCTAGTGGGGCGCAATTTTTCGTTATTGTGAAGCCCCATCTCGGATGTTTGTTGCCAGGGGCCGCAATATACCCTAACGGTTAAAGGCGGTTTCAAGGACGTCTCCATGGATGGTTCTCATCCGAATGGCGGCACTTTGTGTCACCGGGTGTTTATCGCTCTGTGTGATGTCCTGGTGGGGTTATATTATACCTACTTACTATTAATTTGTAAACCACCATACTATACCATACTTACAGCAGAACCCTGCACTACGAACGATAGGCAGAAAAATAGAAGACTGGGAATTATAGTAAAGAGGGAAAAGTGGAGGAGGTGGGGAGGAGAAAAAGAAAAAGAAAAAGAAAGAGGACGAAGATGTAGAGAAGGGGAGGCAGAGGAGAAAGTATGAGGAAGAGAAGGGAATGAGAAGAAAAAGCAGAAAACAGAATGATGATTGATCTTTGAGCGGCCATTGACGATTAGTTTCAATCTTGCACGTCGCACCCGAGCTTTCTTCTGCAGCACCAGATGGAAAAGCCCACTCTACTATGGTCCGTTTCACAAGTCGTGCTTAACTTTTAAGAATCTGTAACTCAGGAACCGTTTGGTGTAAGTTGTTCAAATTCGGCATGCAACATGTTATTAATCATGTTCTTATAAAAAATCTTTTTTGTAACGTAAACAAACATTTAGGTTTCATTTTGCATTATTTGCGGTAGATGAACGGAAGAAACAGACACGATTCAAAGCAGCCAGGATGCTTGCAGTCAATTTTCAAAACATCAAATTCTATGTGTGTCATAGGCGTTTCACCCTCAGGTGGTCATCTCTTGCAATAGCCTCATGTAAGTTAGATGGAAACATTTTTTATTATATGCGGGATAGGCTATCAAAACAATCACAAGTCATCACTGCGTATATGAACTGTTTCCAAAAGAAATCTCACGCTTTGTCACTAACTGTATATTCTACTTTTTTAGGGGTAAACACATTATTAGTCAAACAAAGTCACATGCATTTTCCTCTTCAAGACAACAGCAGCACCTGTGCAATTGTGAATTATACAATCGCGTGGACAAGGGAACACATCTAAGGCCATATGCAAAAATTCAAGTCGATTCGTAAGGAGTTTTCGAGATTTTGCCTAAAGTGTGAAGGCCCGACTTTTGAAGCAGACTATAACTGCACCGAAACCGTTTGGAAACTATTTAGACATAACTCTCGAGAACCCCAGCGTTTCAAATGAAAAAAATAAATCGCATGGCTTCAGGGGAGGAAACTCAACAATGGAAAGCAGACGTCAGAATGGCAACTTCCGGAAGAGAGGCAGAAAAACAAATTATATTCTGTAGCAATAGCTCAAACGTGGTAAATAGAAAACAAACTGGAGCTAGAAGGAGAAAAGGGAGAAAGGAGTGGGCAGGGACAGCAATTGAAAACAGGACAGAACACAAAAATACGAATGCATGTTCTGATTTGTAAAACAATTTTATAGTCTCTTTTTTAATAAATTTACTATAGCTCTAATACTATAGACAGACATACAGACAGACAGACAGATGACAGGAGGACAGACAAGTAGATGGAGGGACGGGCTGACAGACAGACGAACAGGAGGACAGACAAGTAGATGGACGGACGGGCGGACGGACAGGCAGACAGACAGGCAGGCAGACGAAAGCACAGACAGACGGATAGACAGACAGACAGGCGGACCGACAGTCAGAGAGAACGAATGAACTTTTTTTTTTTTCAAAGGGTGAAGGATTAGGTACGCTGACCGGTCTAACACGCATCTGTCTGGTTTGCTCTACTCACTGTCAACACGTAACAGACAGACGGACAGACAGTTAGATAGATGAACAGAGAGAGATAGAGAGATTTAGACCGACCGACCGACAGATAGATTAGATAGATTAGATAGATAGATAGATAGATAGACAGACAGACAGACAGACAGACAGACAGATAGATAGATAGACGATAGACGGACGATAGATAGGATAGATAAGACGGACGGACGGATAGACAGATAGACAGACAGACAGATAGACAGACAGACAGATAGATAGAGACAGACAGACAGACATAGATAGACAGACAGACAGATGAGACAGACAGACAGACAGACAGATAGATAGATAGATAGATAGATAGATAGATAGATAGATAGATAGATAGATAGATAGATAGATATAGATAGATAGATAGATAGATAGATAGATAGATAGATAGATAGATAGATAGATAGATAGATAGATAGATAGATAGATAGATAGATAGATAGATAGATAGATAGATAGATAGATAGATAGATAGATAGATAGATAGATAGATAGATAGATAGATAGATAGATAGATAGATAATCACACAAATTATAACAATAACAAAATTTGCTGAATGGCAAATAACAATAATATGTTTGAAATAATACCAAATGTATGAATAAACCCTTGTAAATAGAAGTGCTATATATGGGTAAAGGGAGCCGATTAGCTCTCTTACACTGTGAGGTGTTTGGAAAAGAGGGGGGGGGGGCAAGGGTCTGAGCCTCCAGATTCCCACGCCTATATTTAGAGTATTGGAAAAAAAGGGGGGGGGGGAGAGGGGGGATGTAACAGAAAGCTATTTACAACCCCAGACACTTAACGTAACCAGTAACAGACCAGGTCCTTGTAGCCAAGAGAGGCCAGACGTTTATAACCGGTGGCAAGTTCTATGTTACAACTGAAAGTTTCAATGAACAATCTGGGCGTGTTTTGTGCGCTTTTAAAAACCCCACTCGTAAAGTTCGTGCACAGATCGTTCGTTTGTTTAGCTTTCAAGTTTTTAATTGTCGTTTCGTAGAATATAGAGAATACAGGGATTGATGCCGTTTAAATTCTATTCGTTCTAGAATAATACAGTAGGTGAAGCTTGGAATATATCACTGTGTCCGTATTGCCCTAATGGCCATGGTAAAATTGCCAATTGTTTTGCTATAATGATTTACACAATGTAAAGAACGTCGTTCTTATTACAGCCGGCCTGAATGAAACTCCGTTTCTAGCCAGAACTCCCGTCTCGCGCACTTTTCTACCCAATGTGTCGCTTATATCCTGTACCAGTCTTCGTTATGGTCGGCCCTGTCCTTCTACCCTAGCGCCATGCCTAATAATATAAATGCCTAATACTGATGATGATGATGATGATGATGATAATAATAACAATAATAATAATAATGTGCTCAATGGGAACTAAATATAATATACGTGAAATAAAATTATATGTACACAAAAAGTTTACAAAGGAAACGTCTTCGTATGATTCATATGGCCACCTTAGCCAAATTACAGATTTGGGGCGGGGTGTTTTAAACGGAGCCTCCTTAAAATGCTTTCTGGTATTGGCGTTCGGTGTTCGAAACCGAGTGGTTGGCGGGTGTTCACCCAGCCTCTAGAATATGGGTACCAGAGCTAATACTCTGGGGTATATGGAGAAACGTCGCTGCAGCTACGGAATTTCGTGCGGACGGCGACACAGGCGGACAGTTTCTTATCAGCTGTCCGTACTGGTGGCAGAGCACTTAAGGTTTATGACCGTGTGCAGTGACGCTGGTTCATATCTCCCGACTTTACTTTACCTTCATCTGAATCGAGATTCCTTTTGAAAAAAAAAAAAAAAATATTGCATCAAAGAATTCCTGCAAAGAATTCATTTCTA
>CAJHNH020005569.1:419036-429036 GCA_905116865.2 Candidula unifasciata
CTTTCTGCCTGAGTTCAGAGCCGGGGAATGCGAAGAAGAAGAAAAAAAAGAAGAAGAGAACAAGAGGAAGAAGAAGAAGAGTAAGAAGAAGAAGAAGGAGGAAGAGGGGAAAAAAGAAGAAGAAGAAGTAGTAGAAGAAGAACAAGAAGAAAAAGGAAGAAGAAGAAGAAGAAGAAGAAGAAGAAGAAGAAGAAGAAGAAGAAGAAGAAGAAGAAGAAGAAGAAGAAGAAGAAGAAGAAGAAGAAGAAGAAGAGGGGGAGGAGGAAGAAGAAGAAGAAGAAGAAGAAGAAGAAGAAGAAGAAGAAGAAGAAGAAGAAGAAGAAGAAGAAGAAGAAGAAGAAGAAGAAGAAGAAGAAGAAGAAGAAGAAGAAGAAGAGGAAGAAGAAGAAGAAGAAGAAGAAGAAGAAGAAGAAGAAGAAGAAGAAGAAGAAAAGAAGAAGAAGAAGAAGAAGAAGAAAAGAAGAAGAAGAAGAAGAAGAAGAAGAAGAAGAAGAAGAAGAAGAAAGAAAAAGAAACAGAAAAAAGAAGAAGAAGAAGAAGAAGAAGAAGAAGAAGAAGAAGAAGAAGAAGAAGAAGAAGAAGAAGAAGAAGAAGAAGAAGAAGAAAGAAGAAGAAGAAGAAGAAGAAGAAGAAGAAGAAGAAGAAGAAGAAGAAAAAGAAACAGACGAAGAAGAAGAAGAAGAAGAAGAAGAAGAAGAAGAAGAAGAAGAAGAAGAAGAAGAAGAAGAAGAAGAAGAAGAAGAAGAAGAAGAAGAAGAAGAAGAAAGAAGAAGAAGAAGAAGAAGAAGAAGAAGAAGAAGAAGAAGAAGAAGAAGAAGAAGAAGAAAGAAGAAGAAGAAGAAGAAGAAGAAGAAAAGAAGAAGAAGAAGAGGAAGAAGAAGAAGAAGAAGAAGAAGAAGAAACAGACGAAGAAGAAGAAGAAGAAGAAGAAGAAGAAGAAGAAGAAGAAGAAGAAGAAGAAGAAGAAGAAGAAGAAGAAGAAGAAGAAGAAGAAGAAGAAGGAAGAAGAAGGAAGAAGAAGAAGAAGAAGAAGAAGAAGAAGAAGAAGAAGAAGAAGAAGAAGAAGAAGAAGAAGAAGAAGAAGAAGAAGAAGAAGAAGAAGAAGAAGAAGAAGAAGAAGAAGAGGAAGAAGAAGAAGAGGGGGAGGGAGAAGAAGAAGAGGAGGAAGAAGAAGAGGAGGAGAAAGAAGAAGAAGAGGAAGAAGGAGAAGAAGAATGTAGAAGGGATTCAAAACTCGATTTCTAGATCAATATCAAAGTCTAGGAGTTGACGAACTAGAACTTTCTGCCTGTTTATAGCCGGGAAACACAAAGAAGAAGAAGAAGAAGAAGAAGAAGAAGAAGAAAAAGAAGAAGAAGAAGAAGAAGAAGAAGAAGAAGAAGAAGAAGAAGAAGAAGAAGAAGAAGAAGAAGAAGAAGAAGAAGAAGAAAAAGAAACAGACGAAGAAGAAGAAGACGAAGAAGAAGAAGACGAAAAAGAAGAAGAAGAAGAAGAAGAAGAAGAAGAAGAAGAAGAAGAAGAAGAAGAAGAAGAAGGAGGAGGAGGAGGAGTAGGTTGAGGAGGAAGAGGGTGGTTTCAGTTAGTAAGAGGACGTAAAAGCTAAAAATGAAAATATCACAATTGACCTAGAAATTACAGCTATAATGACATGTAAAAATTTCACTTGCCTACCACTTACCGCTGGGAAGGGTCCTTGCGACAAACAGACATGTGGATTTTTGACGTTCACCCGTTTTCTAACAAATTTACGGCCAAAGCTAATCTGGAGCATTTTGGGAAATTATTTTATGAAAAGGGATTTAGATAGACAGGGGGGAAAACAGACCAGAAAAAAGTAAAAAAAAAAAAAAACGAACAGAAACTCGACAGAACAATTCACAATTACACGATCAGTAGTTATGACTGTGAAGGCACCAAAATAAAACAAACCAGGTGAAAATAAAATAAATAAAAGTCACAGTTAGAAATACCAGAACAATCCCCTACTGTCTAGCAGTGGGTCAAAGGTCACTGGGGCAAGAATTCCCAGCGACGGCAAATGAAGCAATTTTGTGACATCAACTGTCGCTACAAAGTCACGTGAATCAACGAGGCTGTCATGTGTCGGAATGGCGAGCTTTTGTACATAGACGGGGGTAAGCCTTCATCTCTTCACAGCGATCTTCCGTGGTAAATTGTTGCTAAAACAGAAGTCAATAATCTAAAAACACATTATTTATATGGTTCTTTCCCATTTCTTCCTCTGCTTCTGTGTGTCGCCGTTGAAATTACGTTTAGCACGCTGTATTGTAATTTACAGCTAGGCTGCGATATCTGCACAACTATGCATAACAAATTCGATTTCAGCATACACTCAACCAGTCGTCCTTTACGAACTACATGCACAAGGGCAGTGGGTCTATACCACCCCCCACCCCACCTCCACCAATTGGGTCCCAGCACCCATACAGAGTTTATTCTCTCATATTCCCTCATATTTCTTCTTCTTCTTCTTCTTCCTCCTCCTCCCCATCCTCCTCCTCTTCTTCTTGTTTTCTTCTTTTTCTTTTTCTTCCTCTCCTTCTTCTTTCTTCTCTTCGTTGTCTTCTTATTCCTCCTCCTCTTTTTCTTCTTTTTCCTCCTCCTCTTTTTCTTGTCCTCCTTCCTTCTCCTCCGCCTTCTGCTCCTCCTCCTCTTCTTCATCTTCTTCTAGTTCTTCTTCTTCTTCTTCTTCTTCTTCTTCTTCTTCTTCTTCTTCTTCTTCTTCTTCTTCTTCTTCTTCTTCTTCTTCTTCTTCTTCTTCTTCTTCTTCTTCTTCTAGTTCTTCTTCTTCTTCACGTTCTGTCCCCTTACAAACCCCTATTAAAAAAGTCACACAAGGGCATGATTATTAACAGGTTGCCTGCCAATTTTCAACAACCGAGCCGAACGGTTACTGTGTTACGGATTTTAAAGTTGGCCACGACTTTGGAAGCGGACTATAGAAATATAGCGATAACCTTGAAGCAGTGGCTGTCAACCTTCCTACTGCTGCGACCCTTTACAATACAGTTCCGCAAGTTGTGCCCCCCCCCCCCTAACTATGCAATAATTGTCGTTGCTTCTTTATAACTTCAATGAATATGTGTTTTCCGATGGCCTTTGGCGACCCGTGTATAAGAGTTGTTCGCCACCCCCCCCCCCCCCTAAAATAGGGTTGCGACATTTCCTACCGACGGTTTCTGTCTAAGCTTTCTTTTAAGCGAAGCGAATACTATAACAAGGTAGACATTCATATTAATTGAAATATATATTATTTTACGTATCAGCTATCCAGCACATTATTATTATTACTCACTTAAGCAAGACGTAGGTCTTTTAAATGGCCTTGAATTGTGTATTGGCCCCAGGGACACCCCAACCCGCACTTTGATGTACTCATACTTACTATTCCCACAAGAAGTTAGCTACAGTGTCTCCTGTCTTGATCCCGAAGACGTCAAAGATGTGCTTCACAAAACTCTATTCCCAATTCACGCAAACGTGTTAGCGTCATAGATTCATCAATAATGCCCACCTTGGTCCGTACAGCGTTGACGATATCAGCTCTATCCACAATTCTCCCAGTATTTCATTACTTGCCAGCTGGTCAGCGCTTTCAATGCCCATCACCCCTAATGTTCTTGTGTGTGCGTGCGTGCGTGTGCGCGTGCGTGCGTGCGTGCGTTGGGCTCCTCCGGGTGTAATGTCAAGAACACTAAACCCCTTTCTGTTTTCCAAAATCTGCAACAGAGCATTTAGTGCGAACAGTGGTTTGAGAGTATGTGATGTCGTGACCTTGACAATGTACGCCACGGAATGCCCTGACGCAAATGGAGCAGACGATGGGAATACAGCAATAGGACATCTTGGGAACATATGCATCTCTCTCTCTCTCTCTCTCTCTCTCTCTCTCTCTCTCTCTCTCTCTCTCTCTCTCTCTCCCCTCTCTCTTTCCCTCACACACACACCCTTGTCTGTCTCTCTTTCTCTCTCAAGAGAATCTCTCTATCTCTCACACTTTGTCTGTCTCTCTCATATGAATCTCTCTCTCTCACACTTTGTCTATCTCTCTTTCTCTCTCATAAAATCTCTCTCTCTCTCTCTCTCACACTTTGTCTATCTCTCTTTTTCTCTCATATGAATCTATCTTTCTCTCTCACACTTTGTCTGTCTCTCTTTCTCTCTCATATAAATCTCTCTCTCTCTTTCTCTCTCATATGAATCTCTCTTTCTCACACTCTGTCTGTCTCTCTCTCATATGAATCTCTTTCTCTCTCACACTTTGTCTGTCTCTCTTTCTCTCTCATATGAATCTCTCTCTCACTTGGTCTGCCTCTCTTTCTCGCTCATATAAATCTCTTTCTCTCATTTGTCTGTCTCTCTTTCTCTCTCATATGAATCTCTCTCTCTCACACACACACTTTGTCTGTTTCTCTTTCTCTCTGCCAGTTTATCGGTATCTGAAACTCTATCTGACCTGTCTGTCTCTCTCTCTGTGTCCCTCCCTGAATAGCTATGCCTGTCTATCTCACTTTCACTGGCTCTCTCTCTCTCTCTCTCTCTGACCGTCTCAGCCAGTCTTTCTCTCTCTGTCCCAGTTTCTCTCCCTGTCCCAGTGTCTCTCTCTGTCCCAGTTTCTCTCTCTGCGCCTCTGTTAATTTTTCTTACCTTCTCTCTCTCTCTCCCCCCCCCCCTCTCTCTCTTGTTCACTCTGCCTGTGTCTATGTCTATATATTTCCGTGTGTCGTTCTATCCCTCCAGTGTGTAAACAGGAATAACTCTCTATCATGTCTCCATTTTCTCCCCTATCTCTATCATGTACAAATGAACGGCTCCATAAATCAGAATATCCCCACCCCCTTTCCATCCGGGAGAAAGAGGGAGAACAGTTGAGATATGGTGGTAGAGATTTAGAGAGACAGCAGTAGATATAAGAGGGGGAGGGGAAGTGGTAGATTGTTGGGAGGGAGAGCAGTAGATAGAGGTTTAGAAAAGAGAGAGAGAGAGAGAGAGAGAGAGAGAGAGAGAGAGAGAGAGAGCAGTAGATAGATAGGAGGCAGAGTTGTAAATCAGTTGGGAGGGAGAGCGGTAGATGAAGGTATAGAAAGAGACAGCAGTAGAGAGATGATAGGGAGAGCGGGAGATAAATGGGAGGGAGAGCGGTAGATAAATGGGAGGGAGAGCGTTAGATAGATGGGAGGGAGAGCGTTAGATAAATGGGAGGGAGAGCGTTGGATAAATGGGAGGGAGAGCGTTAGATAAATTGGAGGGAGATCGGTAGATAAATGGGAGTGAGATAGGTAGATAGATGGGAGGGAGAGCGGTAGATAAATGGGAGGAAGAGCGGTAGATAGATGGGAGGGAGAGCGGTAGATAGATGGGAGGGAGAGCGGTTGATAGATGGGAGGGAGAGCGGTTGATAAATGGGAGGAAGAGCGGTAGATAGATGGGAGGGAGAGCGGTTGATAGATGGGAGGGAGAGCGGTTGATAGATGGGAGGGAGAGCGGTAGATAGATGGGAGGGAGAGCGGTAGATAAATGGGAGGGAGAGCGGTAGATAGATGGGAGGGAGAGCGGTAGATAGATGGGAGGGAGAGCGGCAGATAGATGGGAGGGAGAGCGGTAGATAAATGGGAGGGAGAGCGTTAGATAAATGTGAGGAAGAGCAGTAGATAGATGGGAGGGAGAATGAGAAGCGTAGTCAGAGAGATAGCAAGAACAGTAGATTAACAGCAGAGAGACCCTGGTAGACAGAGGACCCCCAAAAAAAAGTACGTGTTTGAAAAAGAAGGGGAGAAAAAAAAAATATCGATAGAACAAAGCCAGTGCGCGGGATTAATCAAACATGTGTTGACATGGCGCCAATAGATCTTCTCTTTTTAGGGCAACTGATCACGGTACCTGAATGCCACAGACAAAGGTCACAGAGGTTATTTCCACCAGCGTCACATCAACAGGCTGGAATTTATCATCACATCAAAGTCCTCGTGTAAGTAAACTCGTGTCGCCCTCGTTCTTTCCTCGCCCAGAAAAGATATAAACCCGAACGAAAAGTATATTGGTAAGCTTCACAATATAACAAATACAAACAAAACGTGAACGTTGCCGCTATTGAGCCTTCATCAGCATATACAAATTAAACTATACTACATAGAAACACAACAACACGTTGCTGGTATCTCGATGCGGCCAGGTCGGTTGTTACTCAGCAGAATGACCACACGTCCAGGGAATGTGTGTCTACTTTCTTCTTCTATACCTTCCCCCAGTGAAGAATTTTGCCTCAACCATAAGAACAACTCCACAGTGGGAGCATGCAGCGCAGGAGTCTGCCGATCATTGTTTGGGGGCCTCTCTCAACAACTGTTACGGCCCTTTATCTATCAATGATAATCTCGAAGGGGTGGGTCGGCGTGGGTCATGACGCCATGCTTCGGACTTCTGCTGCGCTTTATTGGGCATGACATAATATTATTTTTTTTTGGAAGGGGGGGGGGGGGGGGGGGCACAGGTACTGGGGTAATGTCGGCTCTGTGGCTAAGTCGATGCTAACGCTTCGTAATGCCGGGGTGCCGGGTTCGATCCCAGCTGCGGGCCATGCTCCTTGAGTTGGTTTCGACAGTGGTATCAGGGGGCCGACCGTCCAGTAAGCAATGGCAAACTACTGGACGTAAATTGCCTTGAGAAACCACACAATAGCCAGGGGCTGCTGGGCTTGGTTCTGCATTGTCATGTAAAGGATACGCAACTAACCTAAACTGGGGTTATGGTTTATTTATAAATATATAAACGTGTATGTGTGTTTATGTACTTTCAATCAACTCTGATGCAAATGGTCTCCCATAGTCCATGCCGTGTAGCACTGGCAGTCATGTCTATTTATCCAAAACTTTCTGGTCTCGTGTACTTTCAATCAACTCTGACACAGATGGTTTCCCGTAGTCCATGCCGTGCGGCGTTGGTAGCCATGTGTATCCATAACCTTCTGTCTCGTGTACTTTCAATCAACTCTGACACAAATGATCCTCCATGATGTCAAACTGTCCTGCATCTTTTCTCTCGGTCTTCCTCTGCCTCTTCTCCCCTTCAGCTTTTCTACGGTCATGATGTACTCCCGTTTATTCCTTTCCATTACATGAAAACTAACTGTTACAAGTAGAAAAAAGACAAACAAACGTGCGGACAGGCAGACAGACACATAACTGGCCAGTCCATCTGCTGGTCGATGGATAACTGACTCACGGAATCATGGAAGTATAGACAGACAGACAGACAGACAGACAAACAGACAGACAGACAGACAGACAGACATTGACTGGCGGGAGCACAGAAAGACAGACACAAAGAAAGACAGACATACAGGCATTGACTGGCGGGAGCACAGAAAGACAGACATTGACTGGCGGGAGCACAGAAAGACAGACACACAGGTATTGACTGGCGGGAACACAGAAAGACAGACATACAAGTATTGACTGGCGGGAGCACAGAAAGACAGACATACAGGTATTGACTGGCGGGAGCACAGAAAGACAGACATACAGGCATTGACTGGCGGGAGCACAGAAAGACAGACATTCAGGCATTGACTGGCGGGAGCACAGAAAGACAGACATACAGGCATTGACTGGCGGGAGCACAGAAAGACAGACATTCAGGCATTGACTGGCGGGAGCACAGAAAGACAGACACACAGGTATTGACTGGCGGGAGCACAGAAAGACAGACACACAGGTATTGACTGGCGGGAGCACAGAAAGACAGACACACAGGTATTGACTGGCGGGAGCACAGAAAGACAGACACACAGGTATTGACTGGCGGAAGCACAGAAAGACAGACACACAGGTATTGACTGCGGGAACACAGAAAGACAGACACACAGGTATTGACTGGCGGGAGCACAGAAAGACAGACACACAGGTATTGACTGACGGGAGCACAGAAAGACAGACACACAGGTATTGACTGGCGAGAGCACAGAAAGACAGACACACAGGTATTGACTGGCGGGAGCACATAAAGACAGACACACAGGTATTGACTGGCGGGAGCACAGAAAGACAGACACACATGTATCGACTGGCGGGAGCACAGAAAGACAGACACACAGGTATTGACTGGCGGGAGCACAGAAAGACAGACACACAGGTATTGACTGGCGGGAGCACAGAAAGACAGACACACAGGTATTGACTGGCGGGAGCACAGAAAGACAGACACACAGGTATTGACTGGCGGAAGAACAGAGAGACAGACACAGAGGTATTGACTGGCGGGAGCACAGAGAGACAGACACACAGGTATTGACTGGCGGGAGCACAGAGAAATAGACACACAGATATTGACTGACGGGAGCACAGAAAGACAGACACACAGGTATTGACTGACGGGAGCACACAGAGACAGACACACAGGTATTGACTGGCGGGAGCACAGAAAGACAGACACACAGGTATTGACTGGCGGGAGCACAGAAAGACAGACACACAGGTATTGACTGACGGGAGAACAGAAAGACAGACACACAGGTATTGACTGACGGGAGAACAGAAAGACAGACACATAGGTAGGCAGACATAGACATTAGCCAGGCATAGATAAATGGAAATTTCTGACTGATGCAAGCATAGAAAAACAGACACAGGTACTGACTGATGCAAGCATAGAAAAACAGACACAGGTAGTGACTGATGCAAACATAGAAAAACAGACACAGGTACTGACTGATGCAAGCATAGAAAAACAGACACAGGTACTGACTGATGCAAGCATAGAAAAACAAGCACAGGTAATGACTGATGCAAGCATAGAAAAACAAGCACAGGTACTGAATGATGCAAGCATAGAAAAAACAGACACAGGTACTGACTGATGCAAGCATAGAAAGACAGACACATAGGTCATGACTGATGCAAGCATAGAAAAACAGACACAGGTACTGACTGATGCAAGCATAGAAAAACAGACACAGGTACTGACTGATGCAAGCATAGAAAAACAGACACAGGTACTGACTGATGCAAGCAGAGAAAAACAGACACAGGCACTGACTGATGCAAGCATAGAAAGACAGACACATAGGTCATGACTGATGCAAGCATAGAAAGACACACACACAGGTAATGACTGATGCAAGCATAGAAAGACAGACACACATGTATTGACTGATGCAAGCATAGAAAGACAGACACAGGCAGGCAGATTTGGAAGCCGGCAGACCAATCAGCAATCAGACAGTGGTAGATGCAGTTAACTGGAGTGGAAAATGCTCTAAACAACAGAAAAAAGTCCCCGCTGCAACCACTTACACACACTCTGTGTGAATCATTTAGGAGCACGTGTGCCGCAGCCATCTTGCAAACAGTACAGTGCTTCATCTAGCGGATATCTCTAATGCGCCAGCAGATGTTGCGTTAACCACGTGACGTCTGTCGGCTACCCACTGGGCCGTTCTCATTCTTCAAGTAGCAGGAAAGAGGCAAATGAGTTGGTCTGTGTCTGTTAAGTTCGTTTCGTTCTCGTAAAAATGAAACCGAATGAATTCCTTATTCCCTCGTCCTCTTCTTCCTCATCCCTCCACAGCCTTTCGATGCCGCGCTTACTGTCACCAATGCCATATACACCGATACTGTCGTCTTCTTCGCGTTCGCAAGCTGTAAACTCTATCTATCTATCTGTCTGTCTGTCTGTCTGTCTGTCTGTCTGTCTGTCTGTCTGTCTGTCTGTCTGTCTGTCTGTCTGTCTGTCTGTCTGTCTGTCTGTCTGTCTGTCTGTCTGTCTATCTATCTATCTATCTATCTATCTATCTATCTATCTATCTATCTATCTATCTATCTATCTATCTATCTATCTATCTATCTATCTATCTATCTATCTATCTATCTATCTATCTATCTATCTATCTATCTATCTATCTATCTATCTATCTATCTATCTATTTATATCTATCTGTCTATCTGTCTATCGTCTGTCTGTCTGTCTGTCTGTCTGTCCATAC
>CAJHNH020005569.1:431536-462901 GCA_905116865.2 Candidula unifasciata
CTGTCTATCTATCTTTCTGTCAATCTATCTATCTGTCTATCTATCTATCTTTCTATCTATCTGTCCGTCCGTCCGTCTGTCTGTCTGTATGTCTGTCGGTGAGTCTCTCTCTCTCTCTCTTCTCTCTCTCTGTATGTCTTCTCCGGGAAATGGGGCCCCGGAACCTACACGGAACATCAACAGTGTGAAAGTGTTCCTTCATTTACTTAATCTACTAGCCTTGACAGCCGTCTCTTATCACTGTTAAATCTCGTACTGTAGGTTTGACGATCTCAGTTCTCTTTTTCGCGCCGCTGCCACACACACACAAAAACGGCATCATTTGCCCACCGGTACACACAAGGCGGCACATTAACAAGGCTAATAACTCCAGAATACACAGTAAATAAAAACCCAGAAAATGCGGATACAGAACGCCGCTGTATTCAATATCTGACCCAGGCAACGAAACTGTTCCCCTCATTTACAAATAAGCATTCTGTGTATGGATTTAATTACAGATACAGAAAATCTCGGCTTTCTGAGGTGCTAATTTTTATATGTTAATGTTTCGGGAATCTGAAGCCTCATGTCACTAGGCATACAGAGAATTGACGATTGAGGATATTTCGTCCAGACTCATAGTACAAAAACAACTGACTATATTAAAGTAAATAAATTAATCATTCTAACTACTATTGCCCCTTCCCCCGTACCTCTACTAAATTGTTTTTGCAGCAGACAAAAGACGAGACACGTCGAAAGAAGCCAGATAACAGACTGTTAAATCTATTGTCTGTTCCTTCTTTGATCAAATTTACCAAAGGGGAAAACATTGCTTTCAACTGACAATTACCCATGCTCCTTTCATCTGGACTAGATCCATTCCTTCATTACACATACAGTATCATTCGCCATTACATTCGCTCCAGCAAATACGTTTGAGCGTCCCAGAAAGATCCTGAAAATTGCAAGGACGTGCCAAGATATTTGACTTGGCTGCCGATTGAGCGTCATTAGGCGCTGGACAAATGGAGTCTCTCTATATAATTAGTGTACAGTCGGCGTTTGTGGCTTAGGCGTTGCGAACGCGCTTCGTAATGCCGGGTTCGATCCCAGCTGCGAGCCTTGCGCTGGTTTCGACAGTGATATTGAGAAGCCGACCGTACAGATGCAATGGCAACAACAACAGCCCAAAAAATGATTGGGTTGGTTCTGCAACATCCTTTAAAGGATACGCAGCAAACTGTAACTTGTCGCTGTCTACTGAGCTGCTGCGTCTATGTGGCTCAGTGAGGGATGTCTGTCGCAATGGCTGGAGTCTTAATTCGTCTGTATACCTAAAGTTTCCTTATTCTCTCTCTCTTTCACACACACACACACGAGCGCGCACACACACACACACATACATATATATCTATATATACATACATGGACGATCGGCTTTCTTGAAACCACTGTCGAAATCAACGTGAGGTGCATGGCCTGCAGCTGGGATCGAACCCGGCATTACGACGCGTTCGCATCGACTTAGCCACAGAGCCGACCATAAGAACTTAGAATACTGAAACCCAACCACGGAGAGTCCTTTTCAAACGTTTCATATTGTCGCCTGTCTTTGATTTAGTGGGGTTGGGAGTGAGGGGGAGGGGGGATGTTGGAAATAAGAAAGTAAAGGACTCCTTATAACGCCTCTAAGCGTATCGGGCATGTAGGGCTAGACCAATAATTTATACACCACTCGGCAAGTGGTAAGTGATGTGGTGAGCATCATACAGACAGCCTTTACTTCCCAGGGCTTACATAGTACCACTTGTGGCTGGGTCTACCTCGATGCCAAAATCACTTAAAAAAAACAGTCCGGCTCCACCAGGACTCGAACCCACGACCTTCCGATCCGCGTGGGTAGAGCCGCTACAAGCTGGCGGCTCACAGAACGAGTAAGTGTCGTATAAATAAATAATCTATTCCTTAGTTATCCTGCAGAAGAAGAGAATCCACATTGTAACTAACACTAACCGGAAATGGAGCGCGTCCTGCAAGGCTCAGCGGGACGTTTCCTAACTCGCAGGGCTGCCAATGCTGGGTTTTTACCCCCAGATCTTTTCATTTAACGCCTAGGGTTCAAACTTTTATCTGGGCTTTTCTAAAAAAAAAAAATTTATCCTTATATAAAAGTGGGTAAATGTTTTGTTCCGTAACTATAACATTTGTAAATTTTAACAATCTGTTTTTTTTTTAAAAATGTTCTTTGCTTATGTATTGCTTGAGTTTTTGTTCAGCTTAGGTGGGTTTTTTTTTTTTTTTTAAATTCCCCAAGGCAGCCCTAAACTCGGCAGTGGTCTCATAACATAACTCATCCATAGAAATCGTAGCCGACGTCAGGCCAGTTGGCCTGTGCTAGCGACATCGAAGAACCGTTGAACAAGATTGCAGCGCCACGTTTAGGTAAGTGGTTCCTCCGCCGTGGCTGACCTCTCATTTATACTTTCTCAGACTGTTCTATGCCAGAGGGATGTCAGGTTGTCTCGCCTCCGATGCCATTAGCGCCGATGTTGAGGGTTCTATACTACAGGATGACATAGCTTTTAACGACCGCAAAACAATTAGAACTGGTTCTAACCCAACCCCACACCCTTAACCTGACCCTAGGTCCCACGAGAACACAGTACAACGTGACACCCCTCTGACCTAGATCAGAGTGAGAAAGTGTGTAGATGGGCCGGGAAAAGTGAATAGGACCAGATAAGTTACGATTTTCACTGTTTTACTAGGGAACGAACAAATTACTGAGATCATCGAAAATATCCAAAGACTTCCCCATATGATCGCAGCAAATACTTTGTCTCCTGGACCTAACGACCGAGTTCCGTTGTCACTAATAGGTCGTAAGTCGAATTTATAGTTTCAACACTATTTTAACTCAAATGAGTTTCATAACTGTACGGAGATCTGGCCGACGCTCAACACTCAGGGGAAGGATGAGACGGATATACAATCAGACGGTTACTGGTACCACCGGAATTGAAACCCCTCGCTTGCTGCTGACGATAAGGACTGGGCACTTATGGGAGTGTCCCGAGTGCTGTGAAGTCGATTCGTAATTCAACATTCAAAATTAAACGTAGAACACACATATTCAATCCGCTGTATATAATTAAAAACATACTATCATGTAATTCAACTGCAATGCCCGGCTCGCTAGCGTAGTTGGCTAAACCTGACTCCGCGACGACCGGGCGACGAACTCCTTGTGGTCCAGGTTCACGCCCGGGGGTAGGCAGAAAAGCCACATTTTTAAGAGATTTGCGGTATCTATCGTGGAATCAAGGCCTAGGAGTTGCGATATTCATAGTACCGAGCCAAAGGGTTAACAAATCATGGTTTCTGGATACTAAAAAAAAAAAATCCATCTGCATCAGTCCCGATAACTTTTTAAAAACCCCTTTCAATGTAGTTGTCGGCTCTGTGGCTAAGTCGATGCGAACGCTTCGCTTCGTAATGCCGGGATGCCAGGTTCGATCCCAGCTGCGGGCAATGCGCCTTACGTTGGTTTCTACAGTGGTATCAAGAAAGCCGACCGTCCAGAAAGCAATGGCAAACTACTGGACGTAAATTGCCCAGAGAAACCACACAACAGCCAGGGGCTGTTAGGGTTGGTTCTGCAACGTCCTGTAAAGGATACGCAACTAACTTTTTTTTTCAATGTAGTTATCTTTCTTTCTTTACTGTCGTCCGTAGGTAGATACTCTAAGCTGCATCCGTGGTAAAGTTGAGGAAACGGTGAATAGTAAAAAAATGGAAGTACGGTTAATTTGTTACGAGTAGTGTTACTTGAACTAGGAAGTAAAGTAAGTGAAGGACCCTTTTCCACCCCCTGATGCGTACTGGGCACAAATGGCTCAACCTACATTTTATAGAACAATCGGCACTTGGTGGGTGATATGGTTAGCACCACGACGGCCCCTTTACTTTCCAGAAAAGCACCTGGTACCCACTGAAGGCTAGGTCGACCTAAAAGCTAAAGTCATTTTTCGAAAAAAAAGTCCGGCTTTTTCTGGACGCAAACCCACAACCTTCAGATCCGCAGGCGAGCGTCTCTACACAACGGAGACTCTAGCCCCTACACCACAGCGACTCTAGCTCCTACACCACGGCGACTCTAGCCCCTACACCACAGCGACTCTAGCCCCTACACCACAGCGACTCTAGCCCCTACACCACAGCGACTCTAGCCCCTACACCACAGCGACTCTAGCCCCTACACCACGGAGACTCTAGCTCCTACACCAAGGCGACTCTAGCCCCTACATCACAGCGACTCTAGCACCTACACCACAGCGACTCTAGCCCCTACACCACGGAGACTCTAGCCCCTACACTACAGCGACTCTAGCCCCTACACCACGGAGACTCTAGCCCCTACACCACGGAGACTCTAGCCCCTACACCACTGAGACTCTAGCCCCTACACCACGGAGACTCTAGCCCCCTACACCACGGAGACTCTAGCCCCTACACCACGGGAGACTCTAGCCCCTACACCACGGAGACTCTAGCCCCTACACCACGGAGACTCTAGCCCCTACACCACGGAGACTCTAGCCCCTACACCACGGAGACTCTAGCCCCTACACCACGGAGACTCTAGCCCCTACACCACGGAGACTCTAGCCCCTACAATACAGCGACTCTAGCCCCTACACCACAGCGACTCTAGCCCCTACACCACAGCGACTCTAGCCCCTACACCACAGCGACTCTAGCTCCTACACCACGGCGACTCTAGCCCCTACACCACGGCAACTCTAGCCCCTACACCACCGAGAATCTAGCTCCTACACCACGGCGACTCTAGCCCCTACACCACCGAGACTCTAGCTCCTACACCACGGCGACTCTAGCCCCTACACCACAGCGACTCTAGCCCCTACACCACGGCGACTCTAGCCCCTACACCACCGAGACTCTAGCCCCTACACCACGGCGACTGTAGCCCCTACACCACGGAGACTCTAGCCCCTACACCACAGCGACTCTAGCCCCTACACCACGGCGACTCTAGCCCCTACACCACGGCAGCTCTAGCCCCTAAACCCCGGCGACTCTAGCTCCTACACCACGGCGACTGCCTTGATCTAGGAAGGCTGGCTCATAACCAATACGGTTTATTGGAAAAATAAATAATTTGGTCATATTATGCACCACATAATTAAATACAAATTAAAGGACCTTTCTAGTGGCGATTGGGGCACATTAGGCTCACCTTACATGTTTTTGTAAATCAATCGGCAATTGGAAGATGACGTGGTCAACATCAAACAAACGCCATAAAGGGGGGTGGGGGGAACGGGGGGGGGGGGCAGAACAGTAACCAGAGGTATACTTCTGGCAAGACTAGCATCTCATGCGGATATACAATGAACATCACACGCTCTTCAAAGCACGACCGAAACGACGTAACCACTTCGCAAATTGAATGATGATGATGATGCTGGTGCTTTTGTTTTTGTCAGTGATGAAGGGACGAGAGTAAGTAAGCGGTAATGGGTGAATGCAAAGGCCTATGGGTAGCTGTACTCCCAAATGGGCGGGAACACAAATACCGCAATATCAAACACAGAGGAAGGGAGATGGGGAGAAAGGCCGATACACTCATGCCTTTGCTCAAAAGCCGGATTCGCGTCCTCTCGGGAGATCAGACGTTTCACATGCGCGGGTAATTAAATTCGTCAATCGATACCGCACGGTATCGCAATTCTTTTGTTACGTTTGTGAAGACTGGATGAAAGGTCTGGTATCGGTTATCCGGCTAATGAGTCATTAGCCATCGCTTGCGTTGTTAATCTCTCCCCGCATAAAAACCGACAAGACTCAACACACAACGTCAACGCGAATGTGCCCAGATGTAGAAGATAAGGCAATGGATGACAGACTCGGCGTTTAGCGACAGGGACGACGGCAACAAAAAAAAAAAAAAAATCTTTGGAAATAATTCCCTTAAAATTTTTAGCCAGGAGGGTGGGTTGGGGAGGGGTGGGGAGGGGGGGGGTATATGGGCTTAAATACTGTTTTAGTGTGAAATAAAAATAATAAGAATATTAACATTTTAATTATTTATTTTTTTTTCTTTTCTTCTGCTTTCTATCCCCCAGTGGAACATCAGCCATAAACCAACTCATGCCAAGTGGTCCTATCCTTCACTATCGTATTCAGCTCTCCCAGTGTCGTCCTCATCTTTTTAACTTTTTAGTCTGCCTTTATTTCTCTGCCACTGTGAGTTCCAGTGCAAAGACATTCTAATTATATACTGTCCTAAGGTTTTCTCCAACGTCTGCGTCTTTTCTTTACCGCTTGGTCCACAGGCACTTGTTAAGTTCGCCCCAAAAGCTCAGCATTAGTGCTTCTATCATACTATTTTAATCTTTATATTCTGTACAGGCACCAGTTAATGGATGTTTAGGTTTTTTAGCAATTGTTTTAGTTGTTCTCCAGGTTCTCATCATTGTTATTTGCTGGTGGTTCGCAACCAGACAATACTTCAGGATCTTGACACGCAGTCCTTACAAACTCGAGTGGATCAGTCACAGTTACCATAGTTTGGGCATGAATGCAGGATGAGGAGAGATGCGGCCACCATGGCAGGCATATGAGGCTAAAAGAGAGAGCAGCAAAGCAGACCACCAAGTCCTTCCAGGGTGCGCTGGGAAGACAACATCCCAAAGTGCCTAACTGACAGAGGACTCGAATGGAACAAAGCCGGAAAGAAAGCTGCTGACAGAGAAGTCTGGCGATCTTTATGGCAAACCTCTACATTTGAAGATAGAAGAGGAGAGACTAACTAACTCAATTCATTGCTGAATAAAAGTTAAGGACATTGTATCCACACCTGCAGGAGTAGCGGGCATATAGGGCTAGACCTATATTTTTTATAGACCCCACAGTGGGTGATGTGGTTAACATCCTGCCTTTACTTCCTATGACTCAACCTGTTACTGATTTGAGGTAGGGTAGACTTAGAAGCGAAGGTTTTTTCTGAAGAAAAAAAAAAGTCAGACCTGACCCACGACCTTGAGATCTATAGGCGAGCGTCTTGCCACTACACCGTGATAATTATAATAACAACAGTAATAATAACGTTATTCTTATTTTTTATTATTATTACCATTATTATTCACTATTTGACAAATGAAAAATATACCTTTTTACTATTACATGAAATGTGAAAACATATCTTTAAAGTGATAGCGTCTATACATGGTCTATACATTCAGCTTTCTCGAAAATTTGCTGGGAGGAGGGGCGTTCAGTTACCCCCACCCCCTCCCACCAACAGTTACTGGGGCACTCTAGATGCACGAGCCTTCAAAATCCCACGCCTTTGGTTGGTGCATTCCGTCAAACTAACGTTGGCTTGGCTTGGCTTTTTTACCCCACCAGGACATCACACAAGCGATAAACACCCGATGACACAAAGTGCCACCATGCGGATGAGGATCACCGTGGAGAGGTCCCAGAAACCGCGTTCAGACATTTGGCCATAATGATGACCTGCCTATATTGCGGACGATCATTGCGTTTTAATCTGCCGGTCTCGAATGGTTTGTGTCAAACATGGCGGACAAACAGTGGAGGGGAGGGTTGTTTATTAGATCTTATCCGGTACATTAGTCGATCAGAGAGATCAAGCAACTGAGGGTTTGGCTTTTGTGGTTAGGGATTTAAATTTACATTCAAGGCAGTTTTTCCCCCTCTGTCTCTCTAGTTTTAGAAGAGGTAATGGTTTGAGATGGATTTGTGTGTGTGTGTGTGTGTGTGTGTGTGTGCGTGCGTGCGTGTGTGTGTGTGTGTGTGTGACGGATAATGGTGAGAGCAGAATGATAATTTCATAAGATAATGTTTTGAGAAACACAAATGGCTGAGAAAATTAATGGTTTGAGAAAGATAATTGCTTCAGAAGCCAGACTTATTTCAAAAATGACCTTGGCTCCCAGGTCGACCCAGCCTTGAGTGGGTACCGGGTGAAGTCCCGGGAAAGTAAAGGCGGCCGGCGTGATACTGACCACATCACCCATCTTGTGCCGATTGGTCTATAAAAATATAGGTCTAGACAGACAGACAGACCAGACTATACGCCTAAAGGCGTGGAAAAGGGTCCTTTACTTTACTTTACTTACTTAATTGCTTGAGAAAGATAATTGCTTGAGAAAGATAATTGCTTGAGAAAGATAACTTGAGAAAGATTATTGCTTGAGAAGAATAATGGTTTGAGAAGTATAGTGGTTTGAAAAAGGTAACTGTATGAGAAAGAGCCAGGATCAATTAATTTCATAAAACTTAGACGTGATAGTCGAATACTTATTTTGTTACATGGTAGTTAGGCAGGCAGGCAGGCAGGCAGGCAGGCAGGCAGGCAGACAGACAGACAGACAGACAGACAGACAGATAGATACATAGACAGACAGACAGACAGATAGACAGATAGATAGATAGATAGATAGATAGATAGATAGATAGATAGATAGATAGATAGATAGATAGATAGATAGATAGATAGATAGATAGATAGATAGATAGATAGATAGATAGATAGATAGATAGATAGATAGATAGATAGATAGATAGATAGATAGATAGATAGATAGATAGATAGATAGATAGATAGATAGATAGATAGATAGATAGATAGATAGATAGATAGATAGATAGATAGATAGATAGATAGATGTAGATGAACACAAACAGATAGTGGAAAATGACAGTTATTTTTACACGGTAGACGGATGGACATTCAGACAGATACATAGACAGTCAGACATAACAATAGACACAGACAGATAGTTAAAGACAAAAATTATCATAGATATAAACGGATATAGGGTAACTATCCACACACAGTGAGCCACACAAAAACGTAAGAAAAAAATTCGCTGTAGCAAAATAGAACGAGAGGTCAACAATGAAACAACCACGCATTGGTCAAATGTATCAACCATAATATATTTAACTAACTTGGTAAACTCATGAATTCACACAACACTGCAGAGTTCACCTAACACAGATAATCAAGCACATATCGATTGCTCAAAAGTAATATATTTAGCTGACACTCTCTCTTCGTGAGTGTTCCGTGGCAGGGTTGCCATACTGGCATTTTTTATGCCAGATTCCACAAATTTGGCATATTTGAAAATGAACTTGGCATAAGATAATGAACTGGCATATTTTGGGTTTTCCTGGCTTTTCTTATCAAGATGTGCTCACATTTTCTTCACGGAGATTCGCGCCATTTCTTATTGTATTTGTTGTCTTCCTAAACGGATCGTGACCTCGATAAACAAATGCCCTCTGTAATTTATGTTAATCTACAAGAATAAATGTGGAATATGAAACCAAAACCCACCACTGATACCAAGTGATTCAGATGTTCAGAAACTACTTGAAGACAGAAAATAGAAAGGAGATAGACCTAGTTCTATCTGTGACAGATTTTATTAATTTTACCAATGGTCACGTCATCCAAAAAATGAAAAGCATCTTATGACATCGCAAGTATAATAGCAACTGGAAGAAAACATACCCAGGGCTCAAAATATCTTCAGACAGATCAGAGGCAGTATTAAGAAGAAGAAGAAGAAAGAAGGAAAAAGAAGAAGAAGAAGAAGAAGAAGAAGAAGAAGAAGAAGAAGAAGAAGAAGAAGAAGAAGAAGAAGAAGAAGAAGAAGAAGAAGAAGAAGAAGAAAGAAGAAGAAGAATAAGAAGAAGAAGAAGAAGAAGAAGAAGAAGAAGAAGAAGAAGAAGAAGAAGAAGAAGAAGAAGAAGAAGAAGAAGAAGAAGAAGACCTAACATATGAAATCCACACAACACTACAAATTACGTAAATTCACAGAGAATGATAAAATCTGGGATTCACCCAAAGTATAAAACTACTGAATTAATCCAGCATGAATTCACCCAAAAATGCCAATATATTCACCCCCTCCCCTCCCCCACACCCCAAAGAATTCAACTCAACAAGTAAATTCACATAACAAAAGCCATTCAAAAACCGTTCACAGACATACAAGACAAACTCAAGTTGTCGAGCCGTCTGTCTTCAAGATAAACATGAATAATACACAGCAACCAAGAGAGTTGCAGGAAAACATTCCAGACTTTTCCAGGCCCTCTGTTGATACAAGAGAACGGCTTTTTTGTCATTTGGAGGAAAATAAGAATGATACATTCGATATTCAGCATAGTTTCACCTGCGTGTTTTCCAGATAGGTATATGTTATTCAGAGGTAAATGTGCATATTTCACAGGTAAATGTGCATATTTCACAGGTAAATGTGCATATTTCACAGGTAAATGTGCATAATTTGCAGATAAATGTGCATATTTTGCAGGTACAGCCCTGTGAGTTTACGTGAGGGATGACATCAAATGTGTGAACATGTTGAATTCAAGTTGATGCTGTTATATCAAGAAACGGAGTGAAAGAAGGCGTCGTTGGATGTTAACTAGTATAAAGATTTTTTGTTAGAAACAGGAAGATAAGATACGTCTCTTGGCCATCGGTATTGACAGGACGAGTGAAAATAAGAATGCAGATTTTGATCCTTCACAGAAAGCTGCAAATTCTTTTATAAAAAAAAAAAAAAACATACATAAACACACGCACGCACGCACACGCATGCACACATCCAAGCACAAGTAAATGAAGAGTCAAGGAGACTGAGAGAAAGACGATAAAGAGACAGAGGGAGACAAACGGTGAGAGAGAGAAAGAGAGAGAGGGGGGGGGAGAGTGAGAGAGAAGGGGGAAGGAGAGAGACGGAGAGGGACGGTGAGAGATAGAGAGATAGAGAAATAGAGAGATAGAGAAAGAGAGTCACACAAAGAGACTGAGACAAAGAGAGAGAGACACAGAGAGGTATAGAGAGACAGAGAGAGAGACAAAAACAGAAACAAGAGAAAGACGGAGAGACGGACAGAGAGAGACAGAGAGAGACAGAGAGAGAGACAGAGACATACAGAGACATACAGAGACACACAGAGAGACAAAGAGAGAGACAGAGAGAGAGAGACACACACACAGAGATAAAGAGAAAGGTATTGGGTATCTAATCAATCAATCAATCAGGTGCCGTCTCCACAATGAAGGTTGGCTGCAATGGATCTTCCAACAAGCCCTGTCTCTTGCCCTTGGTGTACGCTCACTCATACTGCTGTTCGTCCATCTCTTGATGTTATCCTCCCAACTTGTAACGCTGTCTGCCTCTTGCTCGCCTACCTTGAACCTTTCCCTCTAGAATGATCTTTACAATACTGTAATGTCTTTTAATGTGGCAATGTGGGTATTTCATTTGTCTCTTTTTTTTATTTCACCTAGCAACTCTCTTTTCATTCCCAATTTCCTCAGTACCTCTGTATTTGATAGCTTTTGTTTCCATGAAATATGACTTAATCTTCTGTATATCCACATCTCCAAAGAATTGATACGATTTTCCAGTTGTTTTTTCATTGTCCATGTCTCTGTGCCATACAGTAAGGTTGAGAATACATAACATTTGACAATACTCATTTTTAATGTATTGCTTATTTCTCATGATGTCAGTAACTTTTGCATGTTGTTGAAAATGTTTTTGGCCATCCCTATTCCTTTATTGACTTCTGTTTCACTTCTGCCGTCACATGTTATTACTTGTCCAAGATATAAGAAATTTTAACTTGTTCCAATTTCACCCCGTTCACTGTGATATTCATTGTTAGCTGATTATTTTCTTTGCTAAATATCATGGTTTTTTATGTTTTTCAAATTATTATCTAATCCGAATTCTGCACTCCTTCTGTTTACTTGCTCCACTAGGTCTTGCAACTCCTGCTCACTCTCTGCTAGCAACACTGTGTCGTCAGCATATCTCAGATTGTTTATTATTCTACCATTGATGTGCAGTCCTGGTAATTCTACAATTTCTTTAAAAATGGTTTCTGTACATAAGTTGAAAAGGCTAGGCGACAGCACACATCCTTGTCTTACTCCTCTCTTGATCTCTATCTGGGGTGAGCAGATGTTGTCATATCTTACTGTTGCTTCTTGCTCCCAGTATAAGTTTCTAATAAGTCTGATATCCTTTCCATCTAGTCCTATGTTTTGAAGAGCTGCAATTAGTTGTTCATGTTGCACTCTGTCGAAAGCTTTTTTGTAATCTATAAAACATGCATAAATATTTTTCTGAACTTCTATATATTTTTCAGTCAGCATCTTTAGACAAATTATTGCCTCTCGAGTACCACTGTTTTTACGGAATCCAAATTGCTATTCAGAAACTTCTTTATCTATTTTATTTGTAATTCTTGCTTGTATTATCTTCAAGAGTAACTTAGTTACGTGACTCATTAGGCTAATAGTTCTGTAATCTTCACAATCAACAGCTTTTGATTTCTTGGGTAGTGTGATAAAAACAGAAGTTTTCATGTCCCTGGGAATGTGCCCATAGTTATAAATGTCATTGCATATTTCTGTGATAGTATCAATTTCAAAAGTAGATAATGATTTTAACATTTCTGCAGTTATGTTGTCTGGACCTGCAGCTTTTCCCTGCTTCATCTGTTTAATGGCTTTCTCTACTTCAGACTTTAATATGTTTGGTCCCTCTTGAATATTATGGATTGGCGGTTTGTCACCTCTGTTGTCCCAAAACAGGTCTTCTGTGTATTCAGTCCATCTTTTTTATTATATCTTTCTTATCAACAATAATTTTTCCATCCTCCCCCCTAATACAACCATTTCCTGTTAAATGTTTTTCCTTGTTTGTAAGTTTTCTTATATTTGCATGTATTTCCTTGGTTCTGTGTTTTAATTTTTAGATCTAACGACACCAATGGGTAATAGTATCACTAAATTTTTCAAAGATCCCTGGGCAAGGGTCGTCCCTGATGTCACGGTCTTAGTACATTATGGTACACTCGAGACACCGGCGAACAGAGATTGGACCAGAAGGGATGAGACCATGCAAAGAATTCCACCCTTTACCCTTAATCACCTATTATATTTATACTCATTAACTGTCACATTACTAACACAGTTAACTAATACCGCATGGCTTCTAGAAGTGCCGATCAATACCTATAAACGGATGATATATCGCCCTACTTTCCGACATCACTGACTTTCCCGTATAACAAACACTGAGGGAAAATCATTCAGGCGAAAGGTTCCTCATCAGCTTTCTATTGATTAGTAAAGCGTTTGATGCAATTTAGAACAGAACTCGGCAAAATTCGAGCTGTATGCAGAGGGCTGGGCTGGGCTAGGATCTAGAAATCTTCCAACAATGTTTTCATTATTGATGAGGCCGCAGGGAAGCCGCGTTAGATTCATCACAAAATGCCAATAATGGTTTGAAAATAAGATTGAAAAACAAGGGATTGGCAACGGGACGCAGCCGCGGAACACCAGCCAGATAATTTTGAAAGAGCAAGAATATTATTGCTATATTGGTTTTTAAGTATTTATGGTTGAGTAAATAGGTAGGGAAATAAAATGTAAATGTCTGCAAGGGTGTTTGGTAAAGTATTTTACACGGACAAATTAGGAGGAGGGGTAAAAGGAAGATGGCTAGGGGACTGCCCTAACATACAAAAAGTGTGCATATTCCCTTTTAGGATTATTATTGATGCTGCTTCTCTCCTCGGTCTACAACAACAACAACAATAACTACTACTGTTACTGCCGCTACTACTAATACTTCTACCAGTACTGCTACTGCTGCTACTAATACTAACTACCACCTTCACCACTACCACCACCACTACTACTGCTGCTGCTGCGGCTGATGCTACTACTACAACTACTACTACTATACTACTATACTACTACTACTACTACTACTACTACTACTACTACTACTACTACTACTACTACTACTACTACTACTACTACTACTACTACTACTAATACTACGACTACTACAACAACTACTACTACTACTACTAGACTACTACTACTACTACTACTACTACTACTACTACTACTACTACTACTACTACTACTACTACTACTACTACTACTACTACTACTACTACTGCTGCTGCTTCTGCTGCTGATGCTGCTGCTACTGATAATGCTGCTGCTACTACTACCGCTACTTCAATTTAGTAAATGATTGAAACAGGACCATGTTGGGAAACTTATGTCTGGCGTGTTTCGATTGCGTAAATCAAACAGTAGCAACTACAGTGATTACGGGTTGGAATGGCCACAAGAAGTACAGGCAGGGGTCCACCAGCACGAAGATGGAAAAAACATATTTACAGGCAGGTCCGGCGCCAAAATACCAAGGGACGGGCAAATCTGCATTAAACAAGAGTATCTTCACGCGGATAGTTGTTGAGCGAGGTATTCTGCATAGGACCTGCTACAGGGGATGATGTGATGATGATGAAAACAGAGATGTTGATGGTGATAGTGACGATGATGATGACAGTAATGATGATTTTGATCGTGATGTTGATAATAATAGAGATGATAGGAATGATGATTTTGATAGTGATGTTGATAATAATAGAGATGACAGTAATGATGATTTTGATAGTGATGTTGATAATAATAGAGATGATAGGAATGATGATTTTGATAGTGATGTTGATAATAATAGAGATGACAGTAATGACGACAGTTGTAATGATGAATAGTGATGATGATATTGATAGTGATCATAATAATAGTAATAATAGAGATGACAGTGATGATGATGAGGATGATGATAAAAGTGACGATGATGATGTTAATAGTGGTGACGACGTTGATAGTGATGATGATGATTATAATAGAGATGATAGTGATGAGGACAGTGGTGATGATGAATAGCGAAGATGGTAATAATAATCACAGAGATGATAGTGACGATAATGATAACAGTGATGAGGATGTTGATAGTGATGATGATAATACAAATAATAGAGATGATAGTGATGATGACACTAGCGAGGGTGAATAACGGTGACGATGAGGCCGAAATGATACCACATATGGTGATGAAGGTCATGATGATAATAGTGAACATAAAAACAGTAATAACGGCGATATTATTACAGATGATGATGATGATGAAAATGATGGTGACATCACCACATGTTTTATTACAGGACGGTTGCAGTAAGCAATCAATAATGGTGTGATTACAAGTTGGCTACAGACCGCAATCTGAGAGAGGCTTTCATCAAATGGCGGCTACAGAACGCAGGCAATAATACTTTGTATTAGGGCTTTCATTCAATGGCCTGTAGCGGATGAAAGCATTAATGCGTGTATTAGGGGCAGCTAAAGAACGGGCCCGTGAGACACACGCTTTGGCGAAAGGCATCTCAAACTAACCCCAATCCCTGGCCCTCTCCACCCTCTCGTCCTCCCAGTCATCTTCCTCTTCTTTCAAAATCAGTAAAGTGACATGCATGCATGTATGTGTCCTATGGGGGAAACGACGGGAACAAGGGACAAGACATCCGAGCTACACACACACACACACACACACTCACAAACACACACACACACACACACACAGAGAGAGAGAGAGAGGAGAGAGAGAGAGAGAGAGAGAGAGAGAGAGGTTTAATAGGCAAGCAGATAGATATTTAGTCGAAAAATCAGATACAACATCAAAAGAAAACAGATCGAATGGTTCGGACATGGACAAGACTTTCACCAGAGAGTACACTACAGACAGCCCTGTCACACAGACATAATGGACGACAGATTTAGAGGCCGACCATGCAAGCTATGGACAGATGACATATCCGAGGCCGTGGGCACCATGAAGCACATACCAAGGCGCGCACCAGACGCCTCTTAAAAAACTGATGATGAAAGGCAAAACATGACTGGAGAATGAGGAGGAGGAGGAGGAGGAGGACATGAAGAGAAAATAGAAGCCTGACTGTCAGAGACAGACAGACACAGACAGACAGACAGACAGACAGACAGACAGACAGACAGACAGGCAGGCAGGCAGGCAGGCAGACAGGCAGACAGACAGACAGACAGACAGACAGACAGACAGACAGACAGACGTGCAGGGCTGGACAGTTCTCTCTCCATCAACTCTCCATTTCCCACTGCCTCAGCTGCACCAGTAAACATCAACATAAAGACTGCTTACGTCCCAACGAGCCCTCTGCACTCCAACACTCAGTCGATTTATTACGGATGCATCACGCCGACCGCCTTTACTTCCCAGGTGCTTCTGCATCAGGCTTTGTTTTAAACGTATTGGTGTTAAAGTCCCTTTGAAATAAATAAGGCGACGACAGAATCACACGAAACAGATCAATTAATCACAGCCACTAGACTAGTTTGGGCACCTATTGCAGTCCTGGGAGGTAAAGGGCACCAAGCCGTGGCGTAGCGGCTAGACGCTCGCGTGCGGATCGGAAGGTTGTGGGTTCGCTGCCTGGCAGAGCCGGACTTTTTTTTTTTTAAATGACCTTGACTCCCAAGTCGACTCTGCCTTGAATGGGTACCGGGTGCAGTTCCGGGAAGTAAAGGCGGCCGGCGTGATGCTGACAACATCACCCAACATCACGCCAAAGGCGTGGAGAAGGGAATTTTTACCCACCAAGCCCCGATTGATCTTTTAAATATAAGTCTAGCCCTATATGCCCAATACGTCAGACAGCGTGGAAAAAATGTCCTTTTATTTACTATTGTTTACTTTAAATACCAGTTACAGCCAGGGAGACATTTCCTCCCGCCATTAAACAAATGTTGCGGCAGTTTTGTCGAGTCTCTGTGCTACCCGTGCAGGACAATCGCGCACCCAGCCTGCTTTGTTAATTCCAAAAGAAAGGTAACACCAATATGGAAAGCATGCCGCAAAAGCTGCCAGGTCAGAATAACAGTGCTCCGCCTGTCCTAGCTTCCCTCATAGACCAGCTGCTAACCAAGGCTAATGGCCTTTATTTATGGTAATTTGTTAGAAAACTGCTCAAAAGCGTTTATGAAGCTCGCATGAAGCCTTCATCGAACCCCAACATGTTGCAACGGAGACAGTTATTGTTGGAGATGGAACCAGCTGGTTGGTTGAATCATTTCTGCGTGGGGGTTCCGGATCTCAATGGGGAAAGGGACGGGGGGGGGGGGGGGGAAGGGGGGAAAACGGGGGGGGGGGGGGGGAACGAGCATAATGATGATGTAAGACACTTTAGGGGTTTTTTTGGAAGTCGGAGTACATCTGTAGAGGCGGAGAACCAACAGTCTGCATACTTTTAGGACTGATATGTAAAACGAGTATGCCGGCAAAAATCAAGTTCTAGAATAAGATGGCAGTCTACAAGTTGACGAACAACCAGAATTTCCCCCTTTAGTTAACAGCCAATCAAAGCTAAGAAGAAGAAGAAGAAGAAGAAGAAGAAGAAGAAGAAGAAGAAGAAGAAGAAGAAGAAGAAGAAGAAGAAGAAGAAGAAGAAGAAGAAGAAGAAGAAGAAGAAGAAGAAGAAGAAGAAGAAGAAGAAGAAGAAGAAGAAGAAGAAGAAGAAGAAGAAGAAGAAGAAGAAGAAGAAGAAGAAGAAGAGGAAGAAGAAGAAAAAGAAGAAGAGGAAGAAGAAGAAGAAGAAGAAGAAGAAGAGGAAGAAGAAGAAGAAGAAGAAGAACTGAAGCCCCTATGTGGTTTACTGCAGGCAGACAATGTATTCCTCCAGCACCATTTAGCCACCAGCATACATACACGCGTCAGAAGTTCTAATCAACGTTCGTTGAATGACAGCCTCATAACTATTTATTTTATGTAGATCAATAATATTTTGCATCCTTTGAGGCCAGAGTGCATCTGCCTGAGAGGCAAAGAACCAACAGTCTGTATACAAATAAATCAGAACTGTAAAACTTTCCTCCCGAGTTTACAGTCGGTGAACGCGAAGAAGAAGATGATGATGAAGAAGAAGAAGAAGAACGAACGAACGAACGAACGAACGAACTAACTTTATTTTCAAAGGGTCACAAATTGGGCACGCAGGCCCGTCTTACATTCGGCCCTTCCAGTCAACCATCTTTCACACAGCAATTGTAATTTACTAATAAAGCATGTTATGATCATATGATGATATGCATATTATGAATATTATAAAAGAACACAAAAGCATGAGTTGTAAAGTGCATGCAAAAACCCGCGCGTGCATACATACACCCACCCACTCACTTACACACACATACATGCATACATACACACACACACAGGCATACATACATACACACATACATACAAACAAACATGCATCCACACATACACACAGGCATACATTCACACAAACATACATACAAAGATACAAACATACAGGCATACATACATACATTCATACATACATAATACAGGCATACACACATACAAACATACAGTCATAAATACAGTCATGCATGGAGACACACACATGCACACACGGACACTCCCACAGAGACACACACACTCAGACATAAATACAGACACACACACAGACACTTACATATAAACACACACAGGGAAACACACAGCACACATATTTACATTCGTGCTCACACACTGACACACACACCACACACACACACATACGCAGACAAACATGCAGATACATACATACAGCCACATAGACACACACGCAGTCAAACACACACACACACACACACACACACACACACAGACAAACAGGCAGACAAACCCATACTGACACCCAAAGAAGAAGAAGAAGAAGAAGAAGAAGAAGAAGAAGAAGAAGAAGAAGAAGAAGAAGAAGAAGAAGAAGAAGAAGAAGAAGAAGAAGAAGAAGAAGAAGAAGAAGAAGAAGAAGAAGAAGAAAAAGAAGAAGAAGAAGAAGAAGAAGAAGAAGAAGAAGAGATATGTTGAAAAAAAATCTAATATAAGCAAAAATTTAATAATTCATGTGCCGCCTCCACAGTAAGCACTGGTTGTAACAGATTTTCCAACTTTTCCTGTTTTTCGTGTCTTAGTCGTTCACCCTCTGTATCCGCCTCTCTCCCCCTTTCAGTGTGTATTCGCGCTTCTTGTTTATCAATGTCTGGTATTGTTACCTCTCTTCCGTGCATGGCTTTAGCAATACTGAGCAACATAGGTACTTAGTTAGACGTTAGTCATCCTAAACAGAGTAGGTTCACAAGTTTGTTGGGCTGGTCAACGTTCCTAAAGGTTACGGGTATGTCCCGCTCTGTTGTTTGGTGTCTGCGATGTCTTGGATTTACGTTTCAATTCCGAGAAAAAGAATGCCTGTGACATAGGTTGCAGCACTCTCTATGGGAGTTGTATTAGACTTAGTTTCTCTATGCTTTTGGAGTTTGAAGCTCTGAAATATACAACACGCGATATCAACAGCATTACGGAACACCCCGTAACCGTGTGCAAAGGTTACAGGGCTCAGAAACTACCAATTAGAAGTGAGCTAGTGTGTATATGGGCGGGTGTCTGGGGAGACTAACGGCGAACTAAGCACATAGGGTTTATAAATGACATTCTAGATGGCAAAGATGAAGGCATGCGAGCAAGTGGTAGAAAAGCTGTCTGCTCCTGAGAGCAGAAACAAACCGAGAAACTTAGAATTTTGCAGCCAACGTTGTTTCTGGAGACGGCACCTAAGTGAATGATTCTTTTACCTTGAATGTCAGTATATAAACATAATACTATAGCAATAAAACGCATGTATATGTTGCCATCAGTGTGTTCGGCCTGGTGTGTGAAGGTGTGTATGTGCATGTGTTTGCATGTCATTCTCGCGCGTGTATCTGCCTCTTGTGTCTGCCTTGTGCGTGTAGTTTTGTAAGTATATTTAAACGTGTGCATTTGTCATCTTTGTATTTTTTAGTGAATATCCATATTATAAATGTTGACGTATGAACTTGATGTACAGAATACAACTGCTATATGAAAGATTAGTAGTTGAAAATGCCGAATGTAAGAGGGGCCTGCCTGCCATGCCCACATTGTAATACTGTCGAAATGAAGTTCATTTGTTCATTGAATGTCTTCGGCCCCACTTGCACGAAAACAGCTCGCCAGCAAGGCCCTTAAAGAATAATAGTAAACTGTCAGGTCTTTGTTGGAGGCCCTGAGCCCCTGCTGTTAATTTCAGGATTAATGATTACGAATGAACCAGGGAACATCCTGCGGGTCCCATGGGGGCTGGCCAGCCCAGCTCAATGTGAGGTCGCCTAGCAACAGGGGTCTGTCTTGCAAACGGCACAATGGTCAAGAGATTTTTGCGTTGTTTTTGGAAATCACGCCTCCATTTATTTACTTGCAGGGGCCACAATTGAGGATAATTATACAAGGGAAATAATTGGCTAGAACCAGACGTTTGCAATTATTGGCAGACCGGCGTATGAGTGTATTTGTATGCACGATTCTAAGTGAACTTTTTAAAGAGTGCAGTGTAGGGTGGATGTGACATTATTATGTATGTTTGTTTCATATAGTTCTGTAGTAAATACTAGAATGCACATATCACTGTCTCCTCCTCTTGTTTCTTTTCTTCTTTAAGTGCTTGATCACACACTCACCCACACAGACATACATATATTAATACTAACATATTCCTTACGTCCTTCTTAGGACGTTATTTGTTGTTATTTGAAAAGAGAGAGAGAGAGAGAAAATTAAATATAAATTATTATTATATATATTAATATATATATTAATATCATGAATGGGTCAAGTAGAAAGCAAATGATGTCACTGGTGGCACAGGATTTTTTTTTTAAAAAGTGAATATCGCAGTATGTGTACATAGTTTTATTCTAATACACGCAACCAAGCGTTTCCATCAAACTTTGTTTTCTTTTTTTCTGAATTCAACTGCCAACTATACCTCACCAGAAACTTAAACAATAAAGAGCATCCAATGAAAAAAAAAAAAAAAAAAAAAAAAAAATTTTGCTATTTGAAGCCGCACTCTGGCTATTGCCGGGGGCCGCAATATAGGCAGGTCATCATTATAGCCAAATGTCTGAACGCGGTTTCTGGGACCTCTCCACGGTGATCCTCATCCGCATGGTGGAACTTTGTGTCATCGGGTGTTTATCGCTTGTGTGATGTCCTGGTGGGGTAAAAAGCCAATCCAATATATTAATACTGGGTTATAAAATATTCCTTACGTCCTTCTTAGGACGTTATTTTTTGTTATTTGAAGCCCCACTCTGGCTTTTGCCAGGGGCCGCAATATAGGCAGGTCATCTTTATGGCCAAATGTCTGAACGCGGTTTCTGGGACCTCTCCACGGTGATCCTAATCCGCATGGTGGCACTTTGTGTCATCGGGTGTTTATCGCTTGTGTGATGTCCTGGTGGGGTAAAAAGCCAATCCAATCCAATATATTAACAGGTGTGCACATTTCTTACTTACGTCCTTTTCAGGACGTAATTATTTCTTATTTGAAGCCCCACTCTGGCTTTTGTCAGGGGCCGCAATATAGGCAGGCCATCAATATGGCCAATTGTCTGAACGCGGTTTCTGGGACCTCTCCACGGTGATCCTCATGATGGCACTTTGTGTCATCGGGTGTTTATTGCTTGTGTCGTTCCCTAGACGGGCAAAAGAAACGCTTTAAGGACACCTTGAATTCTACACTCAAAGCATTTGGGATGAATGACACCAACTGGGAGGCTGCCTGTCAAGACCGAAATGCATGGCATGCAGTTCTACACAAGGGCGCGGCTACATGTGAAGCAAACAGATAAGCAACACTGATTAGGAAAAAGATGGACAGAAAGGCGACTGCAGGCGTCCAAGAACTTTTCAGGCCCGCATCGGTCTCATCAGTCATCTTCGTACTCATACTTGATGAAAAAGAGTGGTCATCATCATCATCATCTTGATGGACAACACACACACAATTATAACTTCATGAAAAGCTGAACAGGGAGGGTATCTGCGTTTTTCAGAGCCCCTTTCAGACATTGAACTTTACTGACCATTCTTATTGCCTCAAAGCAACCTCCAACTCGGGATTTCCACCGGCAAGGTACCTTCGTTCTCTCCAGCAAAATTGCATGTTTCCCAATATTCAACACCATTTAATTTAAAAAAGGTGCTTTTATTTTATACGACCACATGTCGTTGTCTTCAAGATTTGGTAGGGAAATCCACAGAACGTCCAGTGGTTTGACCGGGGGGGGGGGGGGGGGGTTAGACTTCGTAGTAGTCGCTATTCATTACCACTAGCCCTACCCCCCCCCCCACCCCTTTTTTTTTCCATAATATAGTACTGCCCATGGAAACCCCTAGGGATCCCCTATGATATGTCGAAGCCGACGAGATGTGGTTGTATAAAATAAAAGTACAAAGCAAACAAATACAGAAAACAATTCAACATTCATTTCCCCGCCTCTCATAAACATGTTTTCTTCTGCCATTCTTCACTCACAAGCATCGAATATTTGGCGATGAATTCCCACTGAGGAACACGCACTTGCTCTTTGTCACCGCACCCGATTCTAGAAATCAGTTCCCACAATAATTATATTGTTACCAGGGGCAGACAATCAAAGGCGTCACAACCTAAGAGTTTGGCATATTGAGCAACCGTTCCCCAAGGCCTTTTCGTCTTTTTTAGTTCGTGTATAGTGTGGACAGTCGGCTCTGTGGCTAAGTCGATGCGAACGCTTCGTAATGCCGAGGTGCCGGGTTAGATCCCAGCTGAGGGCCATGCGCCTTGCGTTGGATTCGACAGTGGTATCAGGGGGGCCGACTGTCCAAAAAGCAATGGCAAACTACTGGACGTAAATTTGCCTAGAGAAACCACACAACAGCCAGGGGCTGCTGGGGTTTGTTTTGCAACGTCCTGTAAAGGATACGCAACTAACATATAGTGTGCACAGGGGTTGGCCCAATAACATTTAAAAGTTTCAGCCCTTTCTCAAGAAAATAATCGACGACAGGGTCGCCCACTGACTCGCCTGTAGACGACTTCGTTGCCGGTTGGGACAGTATCTGGGTCTGTCTCCTCTGATCGCAACAACACCGCAGGAGTTCTTTTCAGAGCTTTTGGTGGCGTGTAATGCTGAGCCATTTTATATGGTGCACACAACCTAGTCAGAATTATAACCTAAAGCTCCCCCTTCGGGGATGGTGGTTAAACATTATGATTTTTAATATATCTTTTATTCAGCAAAGAATCTACCTACCTTCACTCTAGAAACATTTTGGAAAAAGGGCGGGGGGGGGGGAAGGGGAGGGTTAAGCCAGTCACCTTAACAGAGTTATGGGACACTGGGCAAACCATTGTGTCCAGGGGTTCCTATGATAACCACTCAGAGGATTGACAGTTGTGCCTTATATATATATATATATATATATACACATACACACACTCACACACACACATCGTAAAAGAACATCACAGAAAGAATTACGTAATGTGTATTCCAGAACATCTCCAAAGTTCCAGTATATCCAGTTTGATTTAAAAAAAAAAAAAGTCCTAGGTGGTTGGGAAATCGTCCAGTTTGATTTGAAAAACGTCCTAGATGGTTTGAAAAGTGTCCAATATGATTTGAAAAAACGTTCTAGGTGGTTAGGAAATCGTCCAGTTTGATTTGAAAAATGTCCTAGATGGTTTGAAAAGTGTCCAATAAGATTTGAAAAAACGTCCTAGGTGGTTGGAAAATCGTCCAGTTTGATTTGAAAAATGTCCTAGATGGTTTGAAAAGTGTCCAGTTTGATTTGAAAAAACGTCCTAGGTGGTTGGAAAATCGTCCAGTTTGATTTGAAAAACGTCCTAGATGGTTTGAAAATCGTCCAGTTTGATTTGAAAAAAAAGGTCCTAGATGGTTTGAAAATCGTCCAGTTTGATTTGAAAAAAGGTCCTAGATGGTTTGAAAATCGTCCAGTTTGATTTGAAAAAAGGTCCTAGATGGTTTGAAAATCGTCCAGTTTGATTTGAAAAGCGTCATAGATGGTTTGAAAAGTGTCAAGTTTAAAGTGAAAATGGTTTATATATATATATTTATATATAAAGAGAGAGAAAGAGAGAGAGAGAGAGAGAGAGAGAGAGAGAGAGAGAGACAGAGAGCGAGAGAGAGAGAGAGAGAGCAAGAGAGAGAGAGAGAGAGAGAAAATTGACCATACACAGACTGGCATGAGGCCCATACTAGCGGAGGCTCCCATACAAGTAGCAAGCGGGTCCATGCGTTAAGTCTGTCTCTCCACCCCCCCCCCCCCCCCCCCCCCAGCATAAGTAAATGTACATATGTTCTCTTTCTAAATATTACTTTACACATACATTATTTATTTATATTATTATATTTAATTTTTCATTCAGCACATCATTACCACAATTATTATTGCCATGAAGGCTATTCTGTGCAACAAATGCCTACAGTAGTCGGATGCGTCAGCCAAAAAGCGCAAATATTGCAGCCGTGTTGTGAACAGGAAGAATGCATTCTGTTCTCGTCTGAACGAAAACAAAAAGATGGAGAGAAAAAAACTGCACAGTTAAACAAGGCTTATGTCGCTAAAAATTAAGGGTTGGGTTACCCCCCCCCCCCTCCCCCCAAACTATAAAAAAATTTCCTTGGCAGCGATGCCCCTGCCAGATATTTACTGTTATTGATCATTTCCTTCTTACTGCCCAAAATCAACATTGTATTTTCGATGCTATTTTTATTTTAATTGTTACCACCATTAGTTCCCTACTGGTTGATTTGAAGGGGGAAAAAAAGGCGGGACAAAAACGGAACTAGTCGATTACTGCCAACGTAAATTATGACTAGTCGATTACAGCTAAAGACCAACTGGTTTTAACAGCATCCCCAAGGCCAACAAATGGAGGGATAATGGGGCGCTGAATGGATTTCGTTTTGTCGAGTTCTTAACAGATTTTCGCTGCGCCATTTTGTGGCACGAAGTTCGTGCTTTTGACTGTTGCTGCTGCCGCCCACAAACTGAATTTAATGGGAGAGCGGCGTTCTAGTAGTTTTATTGTAATGTGTTTTGTGACAAGTTAGAGATTTTGGGGACTATTTACTGAGGCAGTACGCAACTGTTACTGTATTAGTATGCAATATTTACTGTAGTAGTATGCAATACTTACTGTAGTAGTATGCAACATTTACTGTAGTAGTATGCGACATTTACTGTAGTAGTATGCGACATTTACTGTAGTAGTATGCAACATTTACTGCAGTAGTATGCAACATTTACTGCAGTAGTATGCAACACTCACTGCAGTACAATGCAATATTTAATATAGTAGTATGAAACATCTTCAGGGGTGTTAGGAATATAGTAAGGTAAACAAGTTCCCTTTACACGCTATGCACACCGGGCACATGAGGCTAGACTGATACTTTTATAGACCAAGTAGATTTGATTGTTTCGCTGTGCCCGGAATAGTGAAGGACAGTTTTATTCTTATCTTGGTCTCCACCGCTGCCGTATGTGTAGTAGTGTAGTAAAAACCGCACAGAGGAGTGATCCCAACAGAAGCCTTCCGTCTTTAAATTTCTTTTGGACGTTCTCGTTTCCTAAACCAGCCAATGCGCCATTTCAGTGCATGTCTCTTTGATTCTTTAAATTATCTATAATTAAATACATTTTTACAGGGAGCTGGCCCCTGAGTCACGGCTCGAGATGGAGTGGTAGCAGCGTCCTAGGCCGGTCCTTCCCATAGTTATCGCTACCACCACCTTAGCGCCCTTTGGAGTGATGGGGCAGTGACCCAGGGCGTTACTGAGGGTTAAAATACGGGATGTTGGCCACGTCTTCCAAGTCTGACCGATAAAATAGCAACCTCCTTTAACGCCTTTATCTTACACAGTCTACATTTCAAAGGAGATAACAACCAAATTAAATTTAAAAAAAAAATATTGATGTCAGAGAACAAAATATTCAAAGGGATAGAATTCCAGCGAAAGTTTACTTTTACTGATTGTCACAATAAATAAAATAAATGCAGAATAACCTGGCCGCAATAATGAAAATTATGGTGTTTTATTCATGGCTTAGGATGAGTTAACAGTTTCTTTACAATGAACATTGAAAATACAGAAAGGGTTTATGATTTATATTTATTGATGAGTACGTGGTCAACATCATGCAGCCGCCTTTTACTTCCCATACTTTACCTGTTATCTGTTCAAGGCCGACTCGACTTGAGAGCCAAGGTAATTTTTCGAGAGAAAAAAGTACGCCTTCGTCAGGACTTGAACCAATAACTTTCAGACCCGCTGGCAGGCTCTTATGTGTTACATCACGGTGGCTGTCAACATGTACTCTAACAGTACCTAATATTTAGTGTAGTATCATGCAGTACTACTGCAGAATTGTGCATCCAAACAGATTGGCCGAACTAACGAGTTTAGTTTTCTAAGAGTTCAGCTGAGTTGAGTCAAGAATTGACATCACAGCACTCGGGGCATTCTCATACATGCTCCGTCATTATCTTCAGCAGCCAGTTCTAATACTGAAATTACCAGTCACAATCTGGTTAGATGTCCGTTCTGCCTTTCCTCTGAGTGTAGTGAGCCGGCCAGACCTTCTGGTTACACCCAGGTGCCTCATTCTCTCGAGGCCATAATAATCTTCTTTCTCTACTGATTCCGTTGCTTGTTCACAGAGGGCCTCGGATACATCTGCCTTGTCATGTATCAATTCACCACCTAGTGGTTCAAATCCAGCCAATCTGTCTGCCTTTTCAAGACATGGCATGGCCTGGAGACAAGATCCAAAGTATGCTCACTACCTGTGACCTTTCAAGTGAAACCTGCCACTATGCTCGAAGCATCCTGTCTTCTCCTTTCAGAGTCTGTTACAATTACGATATATGTATGTATCTTATTCTCTAGTTTTCTAAGAATCACACATCAAGCAAGCAAGTCGGCCTAACATTTTCCCCTTACAAACTCTCGCCCTTTATACTGCAACTGTATTGTCCATAAAACATGCTATGTTCATATAACAATATCAAGTAAAATACACAAACGTATCCACGCAGACAGACAGACAAAGATAGACACACAGTTCTTCGCTAGATGTGTCCTCAGAAGGAATCCTCACCGTTCTGGATTGAAACCACATAACATATTATGAAAGAACAGCGGATACCTAACTCCTTTTAAATCAACGCAGACATGTTTCAAGAAGAGCCTAATAGAAATGAATAATCGCCATAAGATAAACGTTTTCTGACAACTAAGCAAAACGGTATTACAAGAAGCTACATCAGAACAAGCACTATAAGAAAAAGATCGCAATTATATGCAAAAGCTCGAAATATCTGTTTTTAGGTTAGTTGCGTATCCTTTGCAGGACGTTGCAGAAACAACCCCAACAGCCCGTGGCTGTTGTGTGGTTTTTCTAGGCAAATTTAAGTCCAGTAGTTTGCAATTGCCTTCTGTACGGTAAGGCTTTCTTGATACCACTGTCGAAACCAACGCAAGGCGCATGGCCCGCAGCTGGGATCGAACTCGGCATTAAGAAGCGTTCGCATCGACTTAGACTACAGAGACAACTTATAACTGTTTTTACGCGATCGAATTTTCATTTTTGTTTAACAAATCAGTCAGTCAGACAAAACGACTCAGCAAGTATTTCGTCCTCCACATCCGCCCGCGCATAAATGTATGAAGCAATAATGTAAAGACGTACCACACAGTTTTAAAGTTCAATGAAAGCAAATGTATTTAAATCTTGTTTGAACACACCGTACCCGGAACGCCGTGGAATCTGCTCAATAGACAGGTGGATTGAGGGGACAAGTTAGGGAGAAACGGCAGAATTATCAGGTTCAATATTTGGACACCAGTTTTTACTAGGTCACGCTGCGTGGCTTGGAAAGGTTCTCTGTCTGTCTGTCTGTCTGTCTGTCTCTCTGTCTCTGTCTCTCTCTCTCTCTCTCTCTCTCTCTCTCTCTCTCTCTCTTGTTAGTTCTTTCTTTTAGTTCGCTTTCCATCTACCTCTGTCATTTTCCCCGCCTGTCTTTCAATCTTTCAATCTCTCTCTCTCTCTCTCTCTCTCTCTCTCTCTCTCTCTCTCACATTTGCTCTTCCCCTTCCTACCCCTTTATTGCACCATTTCTTCTTTTCTCTCTGTTGCGCAATTTTCGTTGTCTCTTTCTCTTTCGTTAGCGCCAGCTCCTTCTTTTTCTCTCATTTTCTCACCTTGCTTCTCCCTCTCTCTCTCTCACCACTCACTCGCATCCTTCTCTCTCGTTGGCGCTCTCTCTTTCTCTCTTTTTCTCTCTGAACGTATTTCTTATTCTCTTGTTTTTCTCTGCATATCTCTTGTTCTTTGTCAGCAGGTTTCTATTCGTCCTCTCTGTGTCTCTGTCTCCCCCTTCCTATGAATGGTTACATGTTTATTGTCTCTTCCACCAGCCTCTATATTTCCTGTCTGTCCTCTCGCTGCTACCTGATGACTTGACACCCCGGGGATGAAAAAAGTCACAATCTAGATGGCAGATCAACAGGGCAAATCCTAAATACCCCGTTCAACCTCCCAAGAAGTGATCACTTGGGTACCCGTAACGGCCACACCAGCCTGAGGTCAGCAGCGGTACATAAAGGTAAGGACTTATCTCTGGGCCTGTACAGTAATAGACCCATTTTCGTGTTGAAGCATAAAGAGCTAGACCTGTGTTCTATGCCAGGGGCTATTCAACTGTCAGCCCGTGGGCCATATGTGGCCCGCGGAGCTCTAGCAAATGCCCCCACGGATCCCTGCCAGTTGCATCGTATTAATCATCTTTCAATGCTGGTGTTCGGACCTCTAGCCAGTGATGATCCCCATTGAAAACAAATTTGGCTCTAGAGTAAACTTAGTTAAATAGTTTTAAAATTGATCGCGGGTGCAGCTGGTGATCTGTTGGTGACTTCTGCTACCGTCAAAGATGAACTGCATTTCTAACGTCGGACTGTTTGTGTTAGCACTTCGGATGAATATTGTATGCTTTTAATGGGTGTGTATGCTAGATATGCTGAAACAACAGTTAATCTTTCTACAAAGGACTGTGATAAACATTCTGTTTATTTTCGTTGGCACAAAAGCGGAGCAAAGATGGGGTGACCCGTTTGCTATAAAGCTGAAACTAAGATTACCAGTCTACCAAACTTAGTTGAATAGCCAGCCCTGTTATAGATCAATCGGCCCTCTTGTGTCTTTTTAAAACCTCCCCGAGAGTTTCTTCCTGTTAAAATTCACATAAATTATCCATCCCAACCACTTCAACTCAACAATTAACAGTGACCTCCAACAACACCAACTGTTTCCTTGTCCTGTCCATTTTCCTCAACACGACATTTAAACTATTTTTATTCCCACCGCAACCTGGCCAATAAAATACCACAATGTGGCCCCAGAATCCATACGGTCCCGATCACATTGAAACCACAATTTGGTCCAGGAAGCAAGTGAGGGCGCGAACTCCATTCACTGGAACGTCTCTATTTAATCTGTACGCTTGTTGGTAGTCAAGTTGAAACACAAACTGCAAGCTCTCAGGTAGGTCCTATTTCTTTGCTGGTTAACTCTGGTATGTCTTACTTCTTGTCTGCTAGCCCTCAGGTATGTTCTTCCCACCCACCCCCTTTTCTGCTATACTGTGCGACTTTGCAGCGACCTAGATCTGTTTGTCGTGACCTAGATTAATAAGTCTTATACGCTCAGTATTGAGTTCACCGGCGAGCGGGCCGCCACATAAGAGTAACAGGTTATTTATACGATAGTCTCCCCATTTACACACCGCCACCGTTGTAGGTCAACTCCATTGATAAGTTGGTTGGACGTTTACCGTGGTCGAGATTATGGGTGTCGCAGTCTGTTGTTGTCTGGCATTTACGTTTTTATTTTCTCATAAAGAGATGGCCTATTAAATATGTTTTGTCCCTCTCTGTGTTAGACCCAGTATCTGAATGTGTTAGAAGTGTTAAAAGCTTTAGCATGGTGAAATATACAACACGCGGTAGACGGGCGAACGCGGAATATCCCAGTGACCGTGTGTGACAGTCGGATCGCTCGAGGCCGACTTATCAGAAGTGAGGTGGTCAGTAGGTCATCCAATCAGAAGCGAGCTAGTGTGTAGCGATGTGTAAATGGGGAGACCAGCGTAAAATTTACCGAGAAATTAGAGAGGGGGGACGAGAGGAGTTACCATCTTATATTTTATAGGGGTGGTGGAGGGGAGGGAGAAGTGAGCCTAAGGGATGTAAGATGGGGTTAACAAAAAGAAAAGGACCTGGATTCGACCTCAAAACCACCAGATCGACAGGAAACATGCTCTCCCCTGCACCACCTTAACTAACGCTTGCCCTAGTAGTCTAAAGAAAGAAAGAAAAAATCTTGTCCCGAGACATATTCTGCCCATAAATCAGATAAATGGGTGACGTACATGAATGTCCCTCGAGACAACAAAGTCGTCACATGAGAAGTATTTGCCGGCAACAAGGGCAGATAATGCTACTGTAGGTTCAGTTCTTCGATCCCAGTGATAGAACCTTGAGCCATCGAAATGGTCAACAATCTAAAAACAGTAAATTTACAGAATGCTTTCCCGTTCGTTGATGGAAAATCTGGTATATCCTGTTTCCATTTCCGGAACCAATTCTTCTTCTTCTTCTTCTCCTTCTTTCTTCTTCTTCTTCTTCTTCTTCTTCTTCTTCTTCTTCTTCTTCTTCTTCTTCTTCTTCTTCTTCTACTTGTGTTTCTTCTTTGTTTCAGGGAGGTTATCTATATGGCAAATAACATCATGCAATGAAGTTGATCTTCTAGACTGGTAATTTAAAAAAAAAAAAAAATCAAATTCCCCAACCAATTTTCCGATTTAAAATCGCGAACGAAGAAGAAGGAAGACGAAGAAGAAGAAGAAGAAGAAGAAGAAGAAGGGGATTGATAATAATTTAAAACAGGAAAGAAGGAAGAATGGAATGAAAGAAAGAAATGAAAGACAGAAAAAGACCGAAAAGAAAAAAAGGAAGCAGGAATGAATTAGATTGCATCAGTGGTTAACTTGTCAATCTAAAGCTAAAAATAATAATAATGAAACGATATGAACCAAGAAGATTTTGAATCACAAAGCCCTGGCTTTGCTTAGAAGTCACAGCGTGTCGCAACACATCTTTCAGCGACTTCTTCAAGTGATAAAGTGCCTACGCCTTGTCCACTCCCTTCATTACATCACGGATGGACTGGTCAAGCCCTTCTTTAGGGGAAGGCTTTATAGTGGTCAGCAATTTTCAATTTCACGGTTCATTTATTTGTGGGCACGTCCTTGTTGCTATAAATAGAAGATATGAAATCAGCGCGTCCTTTGGGGATTTTCCGAATACAATGACACCTCGACTAGCGAACATTTCTGACTGTGACTTTATGCCCGGCTCACTAGCGCAGTTGTTTAAAACCTAGCTGAGCAGCGACCGGGTGACGAATTCCTTGT
>CAJHNH020005570.1:0-19925 GCA_905116865.2 Candidula unifasciata
TTCTGCCTTTCTACTTCCTTATGTGAGTGCCGATCAATACATTGTCTGCTGGTTTATTACATTTGCATAAAGTACGAACTCTACAGATCAACAAAACCCGACCACCACAGATTTAAAAAAAAAAAACCTGACCACCACAAATCAACAAAACCTGACCACCACAGATCAACAAAGCCTGACCACCACAGATCAATAAAACCTGACCACCACCGATCAAAAAAACCTGACCACCACAGATCAACAAAGCCTGACCACCGGAGATCAACAAATCATGACCACCAGAGATCAACAAAACCTGACCACCATAGATTAACAAAATCTGACCACCAGAGATCAACAAAACCTGACCATCAGAGATCAACAAAACCTGACCACCAGAGATTAACAAAATCAGACCACCAGAGATCAACAAAACCTGAACACCAGAAATCAACAAAGCCTGACCATCAGAGATCAACAAAACATGACCATCAGAGATCAACAAAACACCTTCACTCGTGAACAGAAGAATGTAGAATGGAATTAAACATACTGCAATCAGAGCAAGCGGCCTAACCACTTTGCCAAAGAGTCTCCAGAACTGCGCTACAGTCGCACTCATTTCTTTCCCCTCTTCTAATCTTCATCTACTGTTCCCCACGCGTGACGACAAAAGAGGAAGATAACAATGACAGAAAGATTTACTTGACACTGTCTAGTTTTGCTGAAACTAACTCACCAACAAACCATTTATCCACAACATTTTGCGACAGATGTAACAATGATTGAGAGCGTCATTCTTCCATTGCGGCATAGAAACGCGCAGAGACGATGAGCTCCTACAACTCGCGGTTTCTCAAACAGATTGCCCAAATCAGTTAATCTATCAGCTTCTCTTTCATAAGCGAAACCTCAGACAACCCCTGAAGATTCACAATTGCCATGAACACACTCGACGATCAACAGGGAGAAATGTGAGTCGATATCTAATCTCTGTCAATGGAGACGGGATATCTGTAATCTATTTAACCAACTGACTTGGCTCAGAAATACAAAGCTTTTCATTTTACAACTTCGAGAATTAATTTATATTGATTTGTTTCTATCTGGCTTCTTATTTTCAAAAAAATATGACTATCATTTTCAAGTAATAATTCCTTTAGGAGGTTCCAGTGCCTTATGTTTTTTGGGGAAAGGGGAGAGCGGGGGGGGGGGAATAGACCCACTGCTTCTTTACAAGCATGTCGTAAAAGGTGACTTATGAGGGTTTGCTGAAATCGGATGTGTTGGGCCTAAAAGCGCAGATATCACAGCGTAGCTGTAAATGACAACAACCCTCGTCAGTCGCCTCTTACGACACACATGTCCCCCTCCCTCTTTTTTGCTTTCTTCCTTTTAGGTCCGTGTGAGAGCCGCCGTGGTATATCAACTAGATGCTTTGCGAAACTTCTTCTCCCTCTTCGTCCTTTTTGGGTTCACCAGCTGCAAACTCTGGCGGAAAGTTCTGGTTGTTCATCCACTTTTCTGTTCCAGAACCTGAGTGTTGCGTGTGCATCCGTTGTACAGATCCTGACTCATTTGTATGCAGACTTTTGGTTACTTGCCTCTCAGGCAGATGCACTCCGACTTCGAAGAAAGCTCCCAGGTAGTCGATTCTTACGTCATGCTTTTAGGTAGGCAGTGGGTCTATTCTTTTCCCCTCCTATAAGAGGGCCCCGGAACCCACACGGGAAGTCTGTGGATCTAAAAGACGCGAGTTGAAGTACTGACGGAGCCTGACTTTTTAAGAAATGACCTTGGCTCCCATGTCGACCCAGCCTTGAATGGGTACCGGGTACAGTTATAGGAAGTAAAGGGTAACAAGTGTGAAGATGACCACATTACCCACCGAGTGCCGATTGGTCTATACAAGATAAGTCTAGCCCCATATGCCCAGTAAGCATAAAAGCGTGGAAAAGGGTCCTTTACTTTCACTTTTACTTTACTTCTGTACCCAAGGCTAAAAGAAGAATCACTCAGACTGGATAGAATTCAAAGATGCCTAGCTAAAGGTTGACCACAACTTCCCCAGAAGTCCATTAACTTAATTCGATGACATTTGCTTCAAGTCCTGTCCAGGGAGCAATTCAGTAAACTGCCCAGCGGTCATTCTCATTGTAGAGAACCAACGGTCATTGTTATCGACGGCCATTTCGGACACTCGGTCTTGTTGTCGGTTTGATTTGGTCAAACAGCTAGCGGTATGTTGTTGTTTGGGTTCTGTTAGACTCACTTCATTTTGGTCTTTAGACCGGACACCATGCCAGTCCTTATATCTCAGTGCAGTTGGCCAGAACCATGAGGGGTTCATAGGCAAAACTGGAGTATATTATTAGTTTTTATTCCCTTTTTCGGGACCCGGGAATTGAGTATACATTCATTAGTTAGTCATTTCTTTTTAAACTGCCCCATTCTTGTGTCATATAAACGCCTTATATTTATTTAAATTGCCACTATCTTCTTCTTCTTCTTCGCGTTCACCAGCTGTACACTCTGGCGGAAAGTTCTGGTTGCTCGTCAACTACTGAACTGCAGTCCTGCTCCAGAACCTGAGTGTTGCGTGTGCATCAGTTTTACAGATCTCATTCTCTTGAATACAGACTGTTGGTTCCTTGCCTCTCCAGCAGATGCACTCCGACTTCAAAGGAAGCTCCCCAATTAGTCGACTCTTACGACATGCTTTTGGGGAGGCGGTGGGTCTATTCTTGTTTTCCCCACAATGGGGCCCCGGAACCCACACGGGGGAAATTGCCACTATCAAAATTTATGTCCTAAAGTTGTATTTTTCAGACCGATGGAACTGTGATTAGTAGGAAAACAGGTTGCATTATAATGCAAAAACTATGACAATGACAGTGCTGAATTAAAAACTTTCTGGCACAGTGTGTAGTAGTAGTAGTACACCTTACCCCACCAGGACATCACACAAGCGATAAACACCCGATGACACAAAGTGACACCATGTGGATGAGGATCACCTTTGGAGAGGTCACGGAAACAACGTTCAGCCATTCGACCATATTTATGGCCGGGCTTTATAGCAGCCCCTGGCAAGAGCCACGGTGGGGCTTCAAAATAACGATAAATTGCTCCCACAAATAGGTGACTACGTTAAATATGCATTCACAGAGGGATCATTTGAAACCATTATATACACCTAATAAAGTCCGTATATGACCAACGGAGTCTTATCACTTTTTTCATTTTTTTCATTTGAAGACCCTCCACTTGAAATTCTTCCAAACTATTTGTATAGAAAGTTCAGCTATGACAAGGGGAGTATATAACTGGTTTATATTAAGATCTTTTACTTAAGATCTTAGAAATCTATTCGCTATGGATCAAATATGCTTGCTTTTGCCTTCCATCCCCCAATGGAGCATAGACCCTCACGACAAGTAGTTATATCCTTCGCTACAGTATGCTGCTCATATCTCCTTTCTATCTTTTCAGCTTCACTCTCCAGCTTCCTTTTCCATGTCTTTTTTGTTGTTTGTTGTATTTTTTGTTGTTCTGCCTTTATTTCTTTGCCCTTGTTCGCTCCATTGCAAAGACGTTCTAGTTATATTATTTTCAGGTTTGCCCTCTCCAGTGCCAGCGTCTTTTCTTCACCTCTTGGTCCACTCACCGAGAGTCTCTATCACTGGTTAATATGAAGACCCTCCCCCACTTAAAAGATCATAAGAAACCATTTGCCATAACAAGTTCAGAACATGACCCTGGAAATCTATCACTCGTTTGCATCAAAATCCTGCATTTAGAATCCTGCAAAACTATTTGTCATGGAAAGTTCAGAAATGATGAAAGGAATCAACAAAGAATGATAGTAATCCAACACAGTGTTGAGGGAGTGAAAGGGCAGCGGATAAATTTGCTCAATGTAATTACTGAAAATTGGCCTCTGAGTTACAAAAGTGGATTAGACTAGTAGATAACACAGAGTGGGTTCACGATAGAACAACACAGAGTGGGTTCACGATAGAACAACACAGAGTGGGTTCACGATAGAACAACACAGAGTGGGTTCACGATAGAACAACACGGGGAAGAGCTTTTCTGTTTTCTAAATTACTCTGTGGCGTGCAAAATATGATTTATGGACGTTTCTGGCTTTGAAGTTCTTTGGTTCAGTTCCGTTTTAAACATCCCAAGGGCGCTGGAGCGACTAGGAGCTGCAATCCCCCGCCCACCCCCGCCCCCTCCAAACCCCCAATATTGCATAAACTGAAATCCTCTTTCGTAAGGAGACGAAGCTGCTCCACCCTCTAACCATGTATAGAAGTTCTCTTTTCAAATTTATGCTTTAACTCATTATAATGTGATTCGTTATTTTATAATTATTATTAATAATATGATTATTATTATCATTGCTGTTGTTAATATTATTAACTCAAAGATTCCCTGAATACCCCACCACAGAAAATTTAAAAGGGGCTGTGGCCCTCTTCCCCAATATTGTATTTTGTCGCCCCCCCCCCCTAAATACACTTATTCATTTCTGGCTTCAAGCCACTCTGGATGGGGCTAGAACTTGTTTCTGTCGGCCTAGTAGTCGCCTGTTCTAGTCATCCACAATGTGGCCATTTTATAATTCATTCGGTACCATTTTAGCAACCGGTGAGATTGTTCGGTCGTCTGGCAAGAATGCCTTGGTACCAACAGCCATACAGAAATGGTTTGGTCATCTAAAAAGAATGCCATAGTACCAACAGCCATACAGAAATGGTTCGGTCGTCTATCAAGAATGCCTTGGTACCAACAGCCACACAGAAATGGTTGGTAATATGAACAGAATGCTTTGGTATCTTAAGCCACACAGAAATGGTTTGGTCATCTGAACAGAATGCCTTGGTACCAACAGCCATAGAGAAATGGTTTAATCGTCTGACAAGAATGCCTTGGTACCTACTACCACCGAGAGCCACCCGAAGAAATGTAATAAACACAGATCAAGGAGAAGAGCACGTGAAATACGCAACGACGGCAACAGACTGAAAGAAATGAAGATCGACTTGTGCAACTTGTAAGACAGAGCACGCAGAAAGCCCCGACATCCCATCCTCAACAATTCGATGAGGTAACCGAAAGAAGTCAAACATTCCTCTTACTTGTCTTTGGGAGTGTAGCCTTAAAGTCTCCAAGCCTTATTTAAGCGTGTAGTATTTACAATAAAAATCATATTATTAATAATATTGTTAATTATTGTGTGCTGAAATGTCAACAAATATAATAAAGTATTTGGAATAATATGAACTGTTTAGACAAATATTTATGAAATAGTTTATATACATAGTTTCACAGTTTGTGGGCCGGAGGGGAGGGGGTGGGGGGGGGGGCAGGATGCATTCTCCTCCCCCTCTCGCACAATTTTTCATGATTGGGAGTCTTAGATTCCTGCACCCTGTTGTTGTTGTTGTTCTTGTTGTTGTTGTTGTTGTTGTTGTTGTTGTTGTTCTTCTTCTTCTTCTTCTTCTTCTTCTTCTTCTTCTTCTTCTTCTTCTTCTTCTTCTTCTTCTTCTTCTTCTTCTTCTTCTTCTTCTTCTTCTTCTACTTCTTCTTCTTCTTTTTCTACTTCTACTTTTCCCCCCTTCTTTTTCTTACCTTCCTTGATCGCTTCCTTCTAGACGCCCCTCAACAAAGCTCCTATTTCTTGCCATCACCTGCGCTACATTCCATATTCTATTATAGGTGATTCGCGTCTACATTAGTAGCTTTTTCTGGCTTTAATTGCCATAAAGTCATTATTGCTAATTAAAAATTATTGAGCAACCTTTAAACTCATCTTATGGAGTTTACTCGTTGCTGTATCTTGTTCTCATTCTACACGGCTTGGCCGGATAAAGTTTTGAGTGTTGACGATAAGCCCCTGACGCCAGATGTCGGAATAACAGGGAAAGCTACCTCATCACACACGACACACTCCTTAGGATTGGCCGAGTTAAACGCAGGGTAACCCACATAATTTATACACCAGACTAAATGTTTATTTCCCTAATTGAAGACACAGCGACCCGGGTCTAAGAATCGGGATATCTGTGGACTCATAAACCACGTCTCTAGTAATCCTTAACTTATGAGAAGAGGTCATACACTAATGAACTCGCCACACCGTCCAGCATGCGTGACTATAGCCCGTGTCCTTTGGGGAGCGTTAATGTCCGTTATAGCCTTGGGAGCCTGCCAGGCCCTGGTTGATGGTATCGGTGCACGCTCGGCCTTCGCCTAATTAGCTTGTCCCCTGGGCATCGTAGCGGAATCCTCCATTCGTGCGTGTTCGGATCTGATAGTGCTGTTCTACTCTCCCGAGGGAGCTACTATACTGTGGGTATCCCCCTTTGCGAAAGAGCTTTCGTTAACTTTAAGCATTCAGATTTGGTTTGCAAGTTGTTGTATCTCTTGGCGAGTATCTCTGGGGTACGACACAGCTCATCAGCTTTGGGAGCCGTTGTCATTACCTTCATCAACATCGTCACTATGAATAGAGTAGATAACACAGCTTCATTTATGTAGCTTTCTTGTGTAGTGTCATTGTTCAGCGGCGTCTGTGGCTTAGGCGTTGCGAGTCCGACTCGTAATGACTGACTGACTGACTTTCTACCCCACCAGGACATCACACAAGCGATAAACACCCGACGACACAATGTGCCACCATGCAGATGAGGATCACCATGGAGAGGTCCAAGAAACCACGTTCAGCCTTTAGGCCATGGTAATGGTCAGGCTATATTGCGGCCCCTGGACAAAAAGCCAGAGCTGGGCTTCAAATAACTAAAAATTTAGTCCTAAAAAGAACGTGAAGTATATTCATTAGTAATAACTCGTAATTCCAACCTACCGCTATTGAAACGCACTGCTGGCTTTGTGGATTTTTATGGTGGTATGGGGCGTCGCAGTTCGACCCAGTAAAGACAGCCGGCGTAATGCTGACCACATTACCCACCTAGTGCCGATGGTCTGAAAACATATGAGCGCTCTTTCCATGTACCCGATGTGCCTAAAGGCGTGAAAAGGGATCTTTACTTCTTACTTAGTTCGGAAAAAGGTGTCTAGTTGAGAACAACGTGCTCTCTTATACGGAACACCCCCGGTTCGAATCCTCGGTAAGGTTAGGGATTTTTTTTTTCTGTCGGGGGCAAAACTATAATCCTGACCTGCACAGCCCTTGGTGACCGACCAGCCATGCAACCCTATATCCTCAAGTTCAAATACCCACCCACACACCCACACACACACACCCACCCTACAAAGGATAAATATAGGCAGTAATCGACATTTTTGTCTGTCTTTATGGTGTGTGTAAAATCATTGTTCGTGCAACCGATGGTATCAACAGTTATCAGCCAAAGAAGGTGGCGCTACACTGAGAACATCCTGAGTAAAAGCCGACACAAAAATAAATAAAACATAAGCACTTACATGTTGAATAAACGGGTCGGGAAAACGCAAAGCCCCCCCCCCCCCACCCCCAAATAAAACACCTTAAAACAAACTATAACGATAGGTTTCAGACTGGATGTCACCCATGATTGTGAAACAATGACCTAGGATAAAATGAAATGATGAACCAGGATAACGTGAAATGATGACGCAAGATACCATGAATGAATGACCCAGGATACCGTGAAATGATGACACAGGATAACATGAAACAATGACCCAGGATAACATGAAACAATGACCCATGATAACATAAAATGATGACCAATGATAACATGAAATGATGACCCAGGATAACATGAAATAATGACACAGGATAACATGAAACAATGACCCATGATAACATAAAATGATGACCAAGGATAACATGAAATGATGACCCAGGATAACATGAAACAATGACCCAGGATAACATGAAATGATGACCAAGGATAACATGAAACAATGACCCATGATAACATGAAATGATGCCCAAGATAAATGAAATGATAACCTAGGATAATATGAAACAATGACCCAGGATAACATGAAATGATGACCCAGGATAACATGAAATGATGACCCAGGATAACATGAAACAATGACCCAGGATAACATGAAACAATGACCCAGGGTACATGACATGATGACCCAGGATAACATGAAATGATGACCCAGGATAACATGAAACAATGACCCAGGATAACATGAAATAATGACCCAGGATAACATGAAACAATGACCCATGATAACATAAAACGATGACCCTGGATAACATGAAATAATGACACAGGATAACATAAAATGATGACCAAGGATAACATGAAATGATGACCAAGGATAACATGAAATGATGACCCAGGATGACATGAAACAATGACCCAGGATAACATGAAATGATGACCAAGGATAACATGAAATGATGACCAAGGATAACATGAAATGATGACCCAGGATGACATGAAACAATGACCCAGGATAACATGAAAAAATGACCAAGGATAACATGAAACAATGACCCAGGATAACATGAAATGGAAGAATAAATGCGAGCCCTTTATGACGTATAACAGCCCAAAGGGGTGGCGGCGGTGATCACTATCAGTGTTATTATGAGCTGATATTTGCATTTTGGACGCATCATTGATTCTGCCGTTAGTGATTGTGCCATATCGGCAGGCTGATTAGTTCTACTTCCGGCTAGGGTTGATCGGTTCTTTTCTTTTTTTTTTTTTTTTGCACCCCATCTCGCATGCTCTGAGATTTCTTATGGAATTTCTGGGAAAGTCTTACAGTGTAGGGGTGTTAGAGTGTGAAATAAACAATAATTACCCTTACCTCTCCCCCCACCCCCCAGGATTTTCTACGAAATCTCGGAGCACCTGAAATGGGGTGGAATAAAAGAAAATCACCGGTTTATCTGTTGTAATATTAACTAGAACTTCGACAGAATCCTTGATGTCGAATTTTAGTTAACTCTTTCAGTCCCACTCCTGTGTTTATTAAACTGCTAGACTCCTAAGCTGCAGCTACTAAACGAATAGTGTATGGGTTTGAAACCTGTTAAATGATAACACAATGGAACATAAGGAACTAAAGTAATAGTCGCTATAGAATTAGTTAATGCTACAGCTGGGTTGGAAGTCTAACGTTTAAACAACGGATCAACATCACGGGTAGTAACTCATAAGCGCTACGTTATTTTTCTAGCTCAAGTCTAAGTCAGAAGAAGCTCAGCACATTGTACAGGCTCTGTAGCACCGGCGAGGATACTGAAATACTTTGGGTAGTTTTAAACTCCACAGTTTGCTCAAACAGCGCGGTTAGGCTACTCTTTTCGATTCCTAACAGCCAAGGGATTTTTTTTTTTACATGCGCAACAATACAAACGGGCGTCCGATCTTACTAACTAGAAACCGGGGGGGGGGGGGGAATTACTAGAAGTTCAAGTTCACGTTAAAAAATCCAAGCCCTTACCGCGGATTGAACCCGGCACCTCTAGCACTTGAGGCGGACAACATGCCTCTAGACCACGCAGCTCCCATCTGGGTATGACATATGACACTTCAAAAGTCATACCGTACCAGGTAATTCCAGTAAACGCGCAGTGAGTTGCTTCATACTGAGAGAGTTATAGGTCCCTTTTCACGCTAGTGGTGCATCGGGCATATGATGCTAGACTCATGTGTTTATAGATCAATAGGCACTCGTTGGGTGATGTGATCAGCATCACACCGACCGCCTTTACTTCCCAGCACTATACCTGGTAACCATTTAAGGAGTTATCGAAATGGAAGCCAAGGTCATGTATGTTAACAAATATTTCCGGCCCCCTATGGATTTGAATCCATAACCTTCGGACCCATGTGCAAGAGAGTCTAGCCGATGCACCACTGCGCTCCAACTTTAGGTAGATACCGATTCAAAAAAAAAAAAAAAATGTTGAAAAACAAGAATCACATATTTTGCGATTCAAAACCTGAAACAATCGCAGCTGTTCCTCAACGAAAGACACAACATTTCAGTTTTCTGTAACCAAAGCTCCGCAACAGAGAGCATTTGATCTAAAACAGAGAGGAGCACACAAAGAGAATGGAATCAGTAAGAACAACATAGGAATTTAATTACCAGTGTTAGGATAAAATTGCTTGTAAATTAGTAATTACTGATGGAAAAGAACAAGTAATCGCCTGGAATAATGTGCGATTACTTGGGCGAGAATGGCTATTATGTTGGAGAAAATCATTTTTCTCTTGGTAGTGAGCAATATGAAACACAATTCTCTGGATCGATCTCAGTCGAGGGCGACAACCGAAAGAAAACTTGGGGCAGATAGTTGCTCTAGGGACCTGTGCCTTGTTTAAGTGCAGAGTAATATGTCTTTATTATCATGATTATGATATTATTGTTATTATATTTATTATGTGCTAACAAGTGAATAAATTTAATCGAATTTCTAAAATATAAAATGGTTAATTAAGTTGGGTGAATAAATCAGTGAAATATCTGGGCAACCACTAGTAACAAAGTTATAACGCAGCAAATGGCGCTGTACTGGAGAAGAGACTGGCAGATAGTCAGTCAGTAAGTTTCACCCCACCAGGACATCACACAGAGCGATAAACACCCGGTGTCACAAAGTGTCACCACACTGATGAGGATCACCCTTGGAGGGGTCCCAGAAACCCCGTTCAGTCGTTAAGTTATATTACGAGGGGGGGGGGGGGGGGGAGGTCGCCTTCAAAATAGCCAAAAACTGCATCCCACAAAGGGACGACTTGAAAACGACTTTAATAGAAAATAACCAAAAAGACACTGCAATGGGAAATAAAGCGATTGAAGAAGCAGGGATGCCCAAAAGAAACGATAAAACGAACATGGCTGAGCGGCGCCAAAGAGCTGGACTGGATTCCACCCTTGATATAGAAGTGAGTTGAGTTGAGTCAAGAATTGACATCTCACCACTCGGGGCATTCATATGCATGCTCCATCCTTATCTTCAGCAGCCAACGTAAAGTTCCAATACTGATGGTACCGGTCACAATCTAGTTATATGTCAGTCTTGGCTTTCTTCTGAGTGTAGTGAGCCGTCCAGACTCTCTGGTTACACCCAGGTGCATCATTCTCTCCAGGCCATACTAATCTTGTTTCTCTACTGATTCCGTTGCTTGTTCCTAAAGGGCCTTTACTAAATCTGCCTCGTCATGTATCAATTTACCACCCATTGGTGCAGATCCAGCCAATCTGTCTGCCTGTTCATTACCCACCACTCCGACACAACCTGGAGAAAAGATCCAGAGTATGTTTACTACACGTGACCTTTCCAGGAAAGCTTGCCACTCTGCTCGAAGAAAATAAATGGAAGTGAATGGGCAGCATACAATAAAATGAATAAATAGTCTACGAGCTCTAGTACGGAACCACGAATGGCACAGCAGAACAACGATGGTGGTGATGTTAGCAACAGTGTGAACTGATGAAAAACATTCTTTAAAAACTTCTATGTATAGGAGGGAGAATAGGGAGGGGGGGGGGGGGTTAAAAAGCTAGTTGCATATCCTTTACAGGACGTTGCAGAACCAACCCCAGCATTTTTGTTTGGCTGTTGTTGGTTTTCTAGGCAGATTTCAGGTTCAGTAGTTTGCCATTGCTCTTATAAGGGTAAGCTCTCTGTACCACTGTCAAAACCAAGGCAAGACTGTCTGCTGCCAAATCGTCCACAGCAGTGATCGAACTCGGGACCCTGGTATTACGAAGCGCGTTCGCAACGCCTGAGTCACAGACGCCGACGCGGGCACATAGCTCCCTTGAAAATTGTCTAGAAAAGGGGGGGGGGGGGGCGCTTGGCCCACTCCTAGAAATATGTGGAAGGTGCCTGAACGTCCGGGCTGCAACGCCTCTGACCTCAACATGTTTCCATGGTAAAGTTTCTGCATCTTTTATTTAAGTGTATTTTGATTCTGCATGGGGTTTGCAAATGTTGTATGACAAGCTGCTTGCGTGGAGTCGATTTTTGAGCTGTCTGTTCTCATCGTTGTTAGGAAGGGATTATGTTTCTGCTAAAGCATTGTTAAGGCCTGATTTAAACTGCTTACTGGGAACATAAAACTGTTATATGGTGAGGAATTTGCAGATTTTCTCTCTCTCTCTCCCTCATTCTCTCTCTCTCTCTCTCTCTCTCTCTCTCTCTCTCTCTCTCTCTCTCTTTGGGTGCAGCCATGATGTGTGTAGAGGTTACACGCTCGTCTACGAAAGTCGCGAGTTCGAGTCCTAACGGAGCCAGAATTTTAAAAACAAAATGACATTGGCTTCCAGGTTGACCTAGCCTTAATGTAGGAGGCAAAGTTCTGGAAAGTAAAGGCGGCCATATGTGTCTAGTCCTATATGCCTAATACTCCTAAAGTCATCAACTTTACTCTCTCTCTCTCTCTCTCTCTCTCTCTCTCTCGTCTTCTCTTCTTCTGCCGATTATGTTGATGTCGATCTCAACCAATATATTTCACACCTTTCTCTATGTCTCTATCCCTCTTTTCTACCCTGTATCTTTCACTGTTCGATCCGTGTATCTCTGTAACAGAGCTCTCCCAATAGTGTTGCTTGCACTGCCTCTTTCTGCCTCTCATGTTCCTTTAGTGTTCATCTCACCCCTACCACAAATACTCTTTCGCATCTCCCTCTCACTTTCTCTTTGCCTCTCTCACCCTTGCACCAACAGTCTGTATACGCATGTGCAGACCTGTAAAACATGCGCACGCAACACTGAGGTTCTGGAATACAGCTAGAGTCAAGAAGTGGACGAACAACCAGAACTTTTCTCTGAGTTTAGAGCCGGTGAGCGCAAAGAAGAGGAAGAGTGTATTATATATTTTATATTATATATATATGCCACACACAAATACACACACACACACATACAAACACACACACACACACACACAAAGTCAAAACCTGTAGAGGATTCTGGGGCGGGCCAACAGATGAATCGGATCTGCATTAATTTCAATGGGAAAAATTGTTTTAGTTCACGAACATTTCGGTGCCCTAACCTAGTCAAAGAACGAAATAAGTTCGGGATATGAGGTACTACTATATCTAACAACACAGCGACACTCATCAGTCCATACAAATTTCCCCTCTTCACACACACACACATACACACACATATACACACATATATACACATAACCCTACTGTCACGTATCTTACATTAAATTATATTATGTGCCGTCTCCACAATTAAGGTTAGCAGCTTCTGTGGCTTAGGCGTTGTGAACGCGCTTCGTAATGCCGAGGTGCCGGGTTCGATCCCTGCTGCGGAGAGTTTGTCTTGCGTTGGTTTCGACAGTGGTACCGAGAGCTGACCGCTGAGACAGCAATGGCAAACTACTTAACGTACACTTTGCCTAGAACAACCACACCGCTGGGGTTGGATCGACAACGTCCTGTAAAGGATACGAAACTAGCTACAGTGCAACCACTTGCTGTTTTTAGTTAGGCCCTAGTCTCCTTCTCGGTGCCACTCTCGTAATGCTGCAAACGGTTATTTTGTTTCATAAAGCCACCACCGCGGAAACTGAATTTGTTGAACACACCCACTAACATCTAAGCCACAAAACATACCTTAACCCACACAACAACCCACCGCACACACACACGTGCGCACACACTCCGGTGTGGTAGATTCTCTCAGTATGGTGCAAGCCTTCGAAATGCCGCGCTGTCAGATCAACAGTTCAAATTGTATTGCAGCTATTCTTACGGTGCCGCCTGGTGCGGCCGGCTCTCTGCTATCATAGCACGGCCCTACATAAACACGCAGTCCACGTGAAGGCAGTCCACGAAGAAAGACATCCCCATGAAGGAATCATGTTTTAGTTAAAGACAAGATGTCGTGTCCGCAGTTCATTCAGACTTTTCTGAGACCCATCAAAACATGATGGGTGGGTCGGTGGGTGGGTCAGTGTTTCATTTCTGTGAAGCACGATGCCACAGCACACTCGGGATGTCAGGCATGGAAAAGTGATATTTATCTTCGTCTGATTTCGTCCTTAATAGGGCGGTTGACACGTGGTCCTGTAGTTTGCAGCTTAGCTGCGATATATGCACCTTTGGGCCCAGTAAATTCGATTTCAGCGAAACCCTAATTAGTCACTGTTCACAACCGACATGTTGGGGAGGGGCAGAAGGTCACCCCCAACCCCTAAACCCCCCCCCCCCCCCGTCACTATGGGGCGAAACGCACACAGACACCTGGAAAATAGGGGTGACTGGAGTCGATGCGAGAAGAGTGGTTATCTTGTACCTATTTTTTCATTTACTGTTTAATTGTCTTTCTTTGAGGTAATGTACTGGTAGCCATGTTCTGTTAATATATATATATATATAGATTAGACAGACAGACAGACAGACAGACAGACAGACAGACAGACAGATCGACAGACAGATCGACAGACAGATCGACAGACAGATCGACAGACAGATCGACAGACAGATCGACAGACAGATCGATAGATAGATAGATAGATAGATAGATAGATAGATAGATAGATAGATAGATAGATAGATAGATAGATAGATAGATAGATAGATAGATAGATAGATAGATTTTTTTTTTTTTTACGTATCCAGAAACCATGAGTTGTAAACCCTTTGGCTCGGTACTATGGATATCGCAACCCTTCGGCATTGATTCCATTATAGGTACCGTTAATCTGGGAGAAATGTGGCTTTTCTGCCTACCCCCGGGAGTGAACCCGGACCACAAGGAGTTCGTCACCCGGCCGCCGCGAAAGTCAGGTTTAACCAACTTCGCTAGAGAGCCGGGCAGATAGATAGATAGATAGATAGATAGATAGATAGATAGATAGATAGATAGATAGATAGATAGATAGATAGATAGATAGATAGATAGATAGATAGATAGATAGATAGATAGACAGACAGATAGACAGATCCAGCTTGTTCACAAATCCGGCAATCCTCATATCCATAGGTAGCCGGAATGTAAACCAATTACAATGATCTCTTCAAATGGTACTGTATTGAATTATTGTTCACCTCTTCATCAGAATCCAAGGAATGAGCTAACTTTAAAAGTTTGGAACGACTTTCTAGAAAATAGAACCACACTCTGTTAGCTACACACCCTTAAACCCAGATTGCTTACAGATAATAAAGACTACATATCTGTGAAAAGATGTTCCGTACCTACTGACTTCAGGTACAATCACAATCCGTCCTCCCGTACACAAAAATGGACAGATAAACTTGATTATGTTTTTACTTGAAATGCTCAAATCTGAGTTTCAAATCTTGTTACAGAAAATATGGAAACCACAGGTGGTCAGAATTTATGAAAACATAATGATCATGTTTAGGTAAACAGTTTACATGTGATGAAGGCTTTACCAAGAGCAGATTGAATTATGTAATGTTTATGTTAACAGCTTTATTTCATTTTAAAGTTTACACAGTTATAAAATATCTTCTTCGTTTTCTTTTTCTTCTTCTTCTTTTTCTTCTTCTTTTTCTTCTTCTTCTTCTTCTTCTTCTTCTTCTTCTTCTTCTTCTTCTTCTTCTTCTTCTTCTTCTTCTTCTTCTTCCCAGCTGCAGGCCTTGCGCCTTGCGTTCAGTTTGATAGTGGTATCGAGAAGCCGACTGTCCAGAAAGCAATGGCAAACTACTGGATGTAAATTTACCTAGAAAAACCACAACAGCCAATGCTTGTGTACTAGGGTGGAGAAGCCCTAAGTACCAAGATAAAAAATAAAGGAAAATAGTTCGTTTAGGTGGGGACTAGAAACAGGGATTTTCTAGTCCAGACACAAGATCTTCTGTGTAAAGTCTAATAAGCCAGGTAACAAATAAACAAACTACACACACTAACCACAAACCCTAGTCTGAAGCAAAGCAACTGGAACTATAATTATCACATTCACATCTATTTATTTCACTGAACATCATCTAAGGTCTTCACAAATAATAATGCATTAAAATTCACAACGTGCTCGAAAATACCCTACAATAGATGGAACCTATCTTTCTCTCTACACACCTCAACCCACGTTGCGTAAAATCATTGAACGCAACGGACAAATCAGAACTACATGTTTCTCGTCCTAAAACCAGTGAGCCTAAGAGGGCGAAAATGGTCACTCCAGTCTGTTTTATCACTTCCTGACCCCCAAGTTGGCCAGGTTTTTAGGTCGCTTAAATAGGCCTAATTCAATTTATGTAACAGTCGTCCAGCGCCTATTTCAAGTCTCCTCATCAAATCTGTTGGCGTCCCGACAACTACACAATACCTAACAATAATTGTTTACCAATTCTTCCTTAACTCCTGTTCTTCATTTACTGTGCATTGACCACAGAAACAAAATTATTTTCATGACATAACATAATCTCTAGCTACTTGCAGCATCTTTAACATGTACACAATCGTCAATAACACACAACAAGCAAATCTGCAATATAAAAAAACACAAAAATGCAAAAATAATCGAATACATCGTGATCAGTAAACATCAGGATTCTTGAGTAGCTGCTCCCTCTGACATCCAGCAATTCTTGGCAGACGGGTTCTTTCAGCGGTTTATACCTCAGCCGCGGGGCTTACATTAAACTGTTTCACCACACTTTGCCACCACCGCGTGACTCAAAGAAGTTTGCCCTTGTCACCACCGCGTGACACAAAGAAGTTTGCCCTTGTCACCACCGCGTGACACAAAGAAGTTTGCCCTTGTCACCACCGCGTGACACAAAGAAGTTTGCCCTTGTCACCACCGCGTGACACAAAGAAGTTTGCCCTTGTCACCACCGCTTGACACAAAGAAGTTTGCCCTTGTCACCACCGCGTGACACAAAGAAGTTTGCCCTTGTCACCACCGCGTGACGCTTAAAGGACTTTCCACACTTTTACCTCAGCTTCGACGAAGCCTACAATGGACACTGTCTCGGCCGCTCGGCCCTCGAGAGACATATCGGACATTACCTCGGCCTCATGGAAGGCCTACAATTACCTCGGCTTTGGCTTAGCCTACAATGGACTTTGTCTCGGCCGCGTGGCCATCCAGAGACAGATTGGACATTACCTCGGCTTTGTAAAAGCCTACAAAACAAACTGATCGGACACGTTACCTCGGCCCGAAGGCCTACAAATAGACGGATGGGTCACTGCAATGTTATAAAAACTTCACTGCATACCTCAGTCGGTCAGTGTAATTTTCACGTGACTCCCTATATGAAAAGACCTACAGTTAAACCGGTCACGGAGACATAAAACAAATAATCTGACCCCAAGCTTAGGTCGCAATAGAAAGAAAACACTCCTAGCATCACACAAACTACACCGCGAACAATAGGTACACCTTGACCAGCTGATCTTTCTGCACACAACTAATTAGGTCAACAGTTCGCAACACATTTCCTCAACTCCTCCTCGTCTACTAAGAGTCGCAGTTTATTCTGCTGTCTGCTAGTCAACACATACTGTGGTCGCGACTCAGTAGGAGCGCGAAGAATAACATAAATTTCGTCTGACCACGCTTCATTGGTATCACCTTCTTCCTGTTCGAGTTTTAAATTGACTTTATCCCCGACCTGGTATCTGACAGTTTCAACGGTCTTTAAAGTAGACTGTTCATTGCTAGATAACTCAGTGCACAACTGATTGACCAGAACTGAATTCTCGTTGTTCTGTGTTTGATCAGGCGAGTCGTCACTAGGAGCTTGCAAACTTTTTTCTTCCTCCGTCTCCCCCTCGTGTGTTTAGACGGCGCGTCACTCTGACTGCCAACCTGTTTATCACGGGCCTCTCACAAGAAACTACACAAGAGAGTCCGTTTAAATCTGCCGGGGGCACGACTCGAGCGGGGCCATGTGGGCTCCTACGCCACACTTGGCGAGTTCTGTTCTGACTATAGTTAGCCGCTTCTTGCCTCTGCACATGAAAAGGGTGCCGAACTTCGCCGACTGGTGTTCTTCTTTGACAGGCATTCATTAAATGGGATGACGACTGACAAATAAAACATCGCTTACGCCGTTTCTGCTGTTGTGATAACATAGCTAAATGTGTTCTTTCAGGTGCTTAATCTCAGATGTTAAAAAGTCCAACTCACCCTTCACGTTCGACGACACTGAAGAATTCACAGCATTCACCTGCACCGCTGACTCATTATTTAACACCACTTTCTTAAAGAACAAATCATCACGAACCCATCTAATGGCAAAATCTCTGATAGATAAAAAAGTCACACTTGGGTCTTGGTAAACTTTCTCTTGAGCTAATTTTCTACAAATCGTATCTCGCAATTGTAAGATAAACTGATCTCTCAAGATCGACGTATCAAATAGCGTCATGTTCTCTTTCTTCTGTGCGGTAATTATCGCCTCAAATGCCGCATGCATACGATGAGAAAAACAACGGATCGTCTCATTCTCACCGTGCCGTAGGGAAAAAACTCAGATGCTAGTTCAACAACGCTTCGATGCTCTCCATACACGTGTTGTATGATATCTAGCAAATCGTTGGCATTCTCTGTCTGATGTAACTTTAACTCTTGTCTGACACTCGCTGTGACGTGATCGAGCACTACATCAATCTGGTCTGCCGGACACGTTCGTTCATTTCTAAACAAGGCTCTCACTTGTCGAACAAAATCATCTGTAACCGTGGGGCCTCCTGTCCCATCAAAGTGCGTTATGTTTACGCGCTCTGGCAACATAATAACGTGCCTGTACCCTGGTCTGTCTGGCAAACAGGACCCTTCCACCACCGAGGTCGGAGAACTACCTTCATGGTGCACGTTAATGCTCGCACGAGTGCTCTCCTCCATCTTGCTTAGGAGTTTCATCTGAATCTGCCCCACTGGGTCGGCTAGCTATTTCTAAATCTAAGACTCACAGCTACTCGAGGAAAACTAGCCACCTTTTCTACCAATAACTGAAAACAAGTACACTAACTTGACAACTGTCGGAGAACTAGAAAAGCGACAAATACCATACCCAAAATCTGCGATAAAGGAGCCATACACGTGGTCGCCATTAAAAACCAATCTAAAACTATAAATCGCTAGAATTACCAGAACTAACTAGACAAGACACAAAGTATCTTGTGGCCACCAAACCTGCCGGACGACGCCATTTGTACTAGGGTGGAGAAGCCCTAAGTACCAAGATAAAAAAATAAAGGAAAATAGTTCGTTTAGGTGGGGACTAGAAACAGGGATTTTCTAGTCCAGACACAAGATCTTCTGTGTAAAGTCTAATAAGCCAGATAACAAATAAACAAACTACACACACTAACCACAAACCCTAATCTGAAGCAAAGCAACTGGAACTATAATTATCAAATTCACATCTATTTATTTCACTGAACATCATCTAAGGTCTTCACAATAATATATGCATTAAAATTCACAACGTGCTCGAAAATACCCTACAATAGATGGACCTATCTTTCTCTCTACACACCTCAACCCACGTTGCGTAAAATCATTGAAACGCAACGGACAAATCAGAACTAACATGTTTCTCGTCCTAAAAACCATGAGCCTAAGAGGGCGAAAAATGGTCCACTCCAGTCTTGTTTTTATCACTTCCCTGACCCCCAGTTTGGCCAGGTTTTTAGGTCGCTTAAATAGGCCTAATTCAATTTATGTAACAGTCGTCCAGCGCCTATTTCACTTGTGTTGGTTCTGCAACGCCATGTAAAGGATACGCAAATAACATTATAACATCCCGGCATCTAAGGCGGCATAGACCTGCTTTACCATGCTTTACTCGCATGTCACGCATTCGTGTTAGTGTTAGAAATTCATCATTATCCACTAGCCCAATTGGTGCAGTGCTGATGATATGTTCACGCTTCTTCCCACATGCCTTGGTGCATTGCTTGCCAGATGTTTGTCTAACTCTGGAATTTAGGCTTGTTCTAGTATTTGAGTTTTCTGTGCACATCCGTTTTACATACCTAGCTTGTTTGCATACAGTTG
>CAJHNH020005571.1:0-19904 GCA_905116865.2 Candidula unifasciata
GAAAAAAACTGTGCATCATCGTTGTCATTATCATTCAGTTGTGTCCTCAAACAGGATTACATACCATCTTTATATGATATGTTTTATCTTAGACATATTTGTTTCATCTATCCATTTGTTTCGTCTTTGAGTGCGTTTTTATTGCTTCTCTGATTGTTTCTTCGTAGTATGTGGCTATGATTGTGGTGTCTTCTTTGGTCTTATAAACTTTAATACAGGTAGTTGTCTCGACATTATTCTTATTTTCCTAACGTTCTTGATTTGAAAATTACTGAAGGCTTTATTAAACATCATTTAAAACAGTTTCTTGACTACAGTGTAGGTTGGCAGTAGTGGATACAAACATCCACTAATGTAGCTTGAAATATTTCTTAATGAGGCCACATTGTAACAATGGCTGAAAACCAAGAAAACCATGATTTCCTAAACCGACCTTTATTTGTTGGATCCCTACTCTCAGCAGATTACTGCAACGCTTCCTGATTCAAAGATCACTATATACAGTGGAACAGGCATCTTTATATCTCTTCTCAAAGTAAAAGAAAAAAAAAATTATAAACTAGAACAGGTAAATAACTTGTTCCTTAGCAGGAGAGGAGTAATATAATAAGGAATACAGTTTGTTACATATCCTTTACAGGACGTCGCAAACTATGTATATCCCTTTTCAAGCGCTTGTGGTTATTCTGGGCAATAGTACGTCAGTAGTTTAGCATTACCTGGCAGAAGATTCAAACTTGTAATTTATATACCGTGTTGGTGGTCAGCATTAAACTGGCAGCCTTTACTTTCCATGGCGTACCTGACACCCCTTTCAGGTGGCGTCGGGCTGGGAGACAAGGTCATTTTGTTTTATTTAAAGTCTGGCTTCGTCATGACCTGTACCCACGACCTTCCGATCCTCAGGCGAGCGTCTAGCCACCACACCCTGCGGCTCCACGTCTGTTTTATTATTCAAGCAACCTCTTTCTTAAAGCTGATTCAAAATAATGGCAATGATTACCCAATCGACAACTGCTTGCTGTCTGGCATTATAAGCTAACTTCATCAGTGTAAAAAAAAAAAAATATGGTTACATGAAAAAATTAGACATCACTGAAATGCAATGCCACGTCTTGTCTCTTACCTGATGTTTGTTTTGCTGTTCCAATTCCCGGTCTAACAAACATAATCTCCTACGATCTCATTGGATCAAACCACATCTAAGAACATAATCCTAATATTCCTGTAATTATGCTTGGGGAAAGAAATGTAGATAAGATCAGCGTACAGGATTCAGGCTTCTTCTTGTCAACAGCGGATCGACATGATAATGAAATTGTCATTTTATCATCATCATATGCCTTGCCAACCGGCGTAGGCGCTCATGCGGCTCCACAGACCACGATCCCTGTTTGCCTGGAACAACTCTGTTGATGATATACCTCCATGCCATCGTTTCAGCCTATCTAGCATCATCTCTCTTCGTCTGCCTCTACCCCTTTTCCCACGGATCTTTCCAGTTGTAACGATGTTCTCCAATGTCTACTGGAAAGATCAGTCATTTTATTTAAACTGCAATTTAACAAGATCCGGGAGTCGCCCTGGCCGAGCGGCTAGACGCTCGCCGCGGATCGGAAGGTCGTGGGTTCGCTCCCTGGCGGGGCCGGACTTTTTTCAAAAATGACTTTGGCTCCCAGGTCGACCCAGCCTTGAGTGGGTACCGGGTGCAGTCCCGGGAAATTAAAGGCGGCCGGCGTGATGCTGACCACATCACCCATCCTGTGCCGATTGATCTTTAAAAATTGAAGTCTAGCCCTATGTGCCCTATGTGCCCTATATGCCCTATGCGCCTAAAGGCGTTAAAAAGGGTCCTTTACTTTACTTTTTTTTTAAATATCCGTTCTAGTGGTCATTCACCACTTAAAATATCTAAAACTCAGTAACAGTTTACTAATTTTCATATAAGAATGTGTGTGTATGTAAACAAACATTTAGTTTTCATTTTACCTTACTTGTGGTATATGACCAAGCAGATACCGATTGAAAACAATCAAACAGCAGCTTACAGTAACTGAAGTAAATTAGACAAGAGCAGCTTTTCAAAACATCAGGTTGTACTCGTTGGGCAATTCACTCCCGAGTTGTCATCTCAAACATTTGGCTTCTGTGATTTACTTTATAATTACAATTAGTCGTTGTATGCCGATAGGCTAATAAAATAATATCCACGCATCGCTGCACATGTAAACTGATTTCCGATCTCCGTTACTTTATATTCTACTTTTTAGGGATACATAAACTCTAAGTCAAACAATGTTTAAAAAAAATGCCGCTTCAAAAAAAAAAAAAAAAAAAAAAAAAAAAAAAAACATTTCTTGTGCAACTGTAAGTATAAAATCATAAGGACATGGGAAATATAAGGCCACATGCAAAACCCCTATGCGTCATTCAGGAGTTTTCGGTATATTTATTGAAGTGGGTTGGCATGAGTTTTATAAACCCAGTATACAAACTACTTGAAGTGGATAGCATACTGGACTGTAAATAACATTATTATGTCAAATACCTTTTAAAACAAACAAATACTTTGCAAACAGACATACTTATTCTTCTTCTTCCTTGAGGTTCATTGCTGCAGATATCACCCGCCTCCATTCATCTCTCTGGTTAGCCTTCTCTTTCCAGTTATTAACACCAAGTGTTTGCAGGTCTATCTGGATATTAACTCTCCATCGTCTTCTTGGTCTCCATTGTGGTCTACGATCATTTATCTTCCTGGTGTATACAGTTTTTACTTCTCTGTCGTCTAACGTTCTTTTAATGTGTCCCAACCATTTCAGTCTATTAGCTCTCATGGTGCCAGTGATCAGTGGTGATTTAAACAGATTATGAATTTTGTTGTTGCTTCTCACTCTCCATTCAGCGCTGTTTGCATCTTTGATGGGTCCAAAGATTCGTTGTAAGACTGTGTTTTCGAAAACCTGTAATAAGGCTTTATCTCTTTTAGTTGTGCTCCAAGTTTCAGAGCCATATAACACGACTGGTCTTATCAACATTGTATATATTTTGATCTTGGTGTTGCGAGACAGATACTTTGACTTTAGAAGATGTTGAAGGGCATAGTATAGTAGTCTTCTCTTTCCAGTTCAGCATAGTATAGTTTTTTCCAGATTGTACTCTAGATTGTATTTCTTCTCTCAGTATGTTGGAGCAGTTGAAGTTTGCACCCAAGTACTTATACATTTCCTTTCGTTTGATTTTCATATTGTCGACTTGTATGTGGCCGGAGTTTATATAAAACAGACATACTAGCTACTACTATTTCATGGAATGTATTTTGTAGTCAGGGAAATGAGCCTCATCTTCACCTATTGTGACAACGTGTATCTTTTGCCAAAAGGATAAACTAAGCTGGAAACACCGTCCTATAAGCATTTAGAGCCTAATTCTATCAAGAAAAAAAAAATAATTATATCAACACCATGATAGACACGTAATGACAGTAAGCTATTTTTTTTTTGCTTATATTTTATTAAGAATGCGCCCCCCCCCCCCCCACCCCCTCCCCCAGGGTCCGCTGGAAAGACAACATCCTACAATCCCTGAGTGACTGACTAGTGGATGGAGCAAAGCCAGAAACAAGCTGTTGACAGAAAAGTCTTGCAAACCTTTACATCCCAAGGTAGAAGAGGATCGACTTAAGTCATGAAGTAAGTATATTATACACACAACCTCCATCGCGCCTGTTTCTAAAACAAAATTAGAATTATACACGACATTGTAGAACAAAGCAGTTCTCAGAGCAAATAAGATTACCGACTCCAGTGACTTAACAATTATCCCCGTCTTATCGTTCTGAAATTAGATTTGCCGTCATCCTATTTTTGTAATATAAAGACAGCAAATTGTTATGACCGGATTGATGTTCATAATGCAAGTCTTGTAAAAGCATTTCCTTGAACAACAAACACTACACACGAATCTGAGATTAATGTTGGCAAGCATATATTATCAGTATGGCTTATATGTACTATTAATATAACTTTTATAACGGATAGCCAATAATCTAAGTTGGCAGCCGTGGTTGCATAACCGCTAGTACGCTGAAATGCTGGACGAGTGGTTTGCATCTGAATTTCACAAAGATTTGAAAATAAATAAGTTTTGCCTAAATTGGCTGTAATAAAATGTTGGGGAAAAATTGGACCGGTGCATATTGTCAAAACCCGTTAATGCATGTCAGTTAGTTTTCAAGCATATATGAAAATATATCCAATGCTTTTAAATGACTGGTAGATTATTCTTTACAACTGGACTTCAGCTAAGAAGTTTTTTTGTTTTTTTTAATTTACCATGTTCACAGCGGAAAAGGAGGTAGAGTAGGGGGGGGGGGGGGGGGCGGCCAATATTAAACAACACTAGGCCTAATTTACACTGACGAAGATCACAACAGAGCCAACGTCTTTTGAGTTAGAGAACATGTCATTTGTTTTGTCTTTTTTTTTTTTTTTAGCTTGACCATCTACCTGCATTGTGAGAGTTACCTATCCTCACTTCCTTCTGCTGCTGCTTCTGCTATTGCGCCTATTCTAAATATGCTTCTTCTCGTCGTCCGTCTCCTTTTTCTCATACACCTCCTTCTATTTCTATTATGACTACCAATGGAACACAGACTGTAATCATTTCCAGACCATCTAGGCGTAGACCTGTTCAATATTGGTGAGATTCTGAAAGAAAAGCAACTGTCACACCAGTTTGGTAGTCAAGCGTAATCCCCATAGGGAAGCTCATTCGTTTCAGCTTGCTCCCTTTCCCCCTCGTTACTGTTGCTATACAGCTGTTATGCCAATAATTGAGACCAAAATAGTTTGCACGTTACACAATTTTATTAATACAGAAAGTCAACAAGTATAAATAAAACGCTCTAATCGAATGAAAATTGCAAGGTTAACATCGTAATTTAAAAAAAAAAAAAAACTAAAATAACACATGCAGAAAATGAAGTTCCTGATTGTATTTAAAAAAAAACGGGACAAAAACAACATTTGTCTTTGATTCAGAATTTGTCTTCTGAGCAGCCTGTCCAATTAATTAGACGTGCATTTACATCTCGTTTCCGCCTCATTTGGGCTGTTCATATGTTCGGTTTGAGACACACCAGTGCCAAGTATAATAATTAACCTGATATATCACATAAACAAACATTCATTAACTATATTAAACAACCTAGTGACTAATTCAGAAAAAAAAAATAGAATTGTTTGGGAACAGACAATCGGAAAAGAGCAACATGGAGTAGAAAAATGATAAGACTTACTGGATTAGTTCGTATTGCACTATCTGTCCTCGCTTTATGGGTCGACCTAGTATTAATGAGTATCAGTGAAAACTTATACTCATGGGGCTTCAAAGTGCCACTTGCCGCTATCGTGAGATGAGCAGCCACCATACACAGTGGACGAGTCGGGACTTGAAAGCCCTCGCGCTCAGCAAAATTTCAAACTTAGACCCGTCCGGAAAGGTAAATAGTCCCTTATATTGATCTATACCTTTATCTGGTAAAACATTCATTTCTAGACCTTCTAGTTGCTTTGATATATCTTTATTTTCAAACTTGCAACTCTGGGTTGGCGATTTCTTGTATTTTATTTAGAAATTCCTGTAAACCAGTTTACTCCTTGTTCATGAATACAGGGAACTTCTTTCCTAGTGACGCTAAGCGTAGTTTGAAGCGGGCATTTTCTGCCTGACTGCCTAGAAGAACAGATGTTCTTAACTGTGCCTCGTACATCTATGATTTGAGGAGGCGGCCTTTGATGTCCAGGACATTTCCTAAGCTTGGGATGATATCTCCTTGGAAGCCAGGCAGTGAATCAGAAGTCATCAAAACCACCTACAAGGAAGTCACCTGTGTCTAAGCCAGTAGTGGGCATCAGATGGTGAACCTAACTGTGGTCATCAAGTAATGAAATCCTCCAGTTGGTCTACAGACAACATTATGGGTGTTGTACCTCCATCATCAATTATCCGGCAGTTTGTTTGTGCCTCAAGTGTTTGACTTGGTACCTGAGATCCTCTTCAGGAGCTTGGGTGTATCTCCAGTGTTCGAGTGTCTAGTGTGGGACTGTCTTGAACATAACAACAGAGTGACTGAACATCCGGCCAGTTCAAGAAACCAGGGATTCAGATAAGTGTAAGCGATCATGGGTTTATTGCCAGGCTTCACTATTAAATGTTCACATTCATCATAAGGATGATGTAGGCAGACTCTGGAACATTCATACACGTGCGGTCAGATCTAGTTGAAGTTTTGGTCCTTCATATCACTCTGGGTTCTTGAAGTTCTTTGCTGATTCTTAAATATTGTATGTGTTACACTTATTACAGTATTTCTAAAGTTTCACTATTGACTGGAGTGTCACTCATTCATTGTTCTTAGATGTGTAAAATACATGTATGTTTAATTAATGATATTTATCTGTGTTAACATGGTTATGATAGTATGCTATCATAACCTGGGGGCTATCTTTTTATAGTAGTGGGGGTGTCCAGCCAAGTGTGCCTAGGAAGATTATATATTTTGTAGTGCCAAAACTTGAGTTGCCCTACTCCTGAAATAAGTTGAGCGTATATTGGCCACGGGGCATCCCTTAGACCAATACGAGACAACGACTCAACATAATTATTTCAGAGTGCTGTTGGTTCTTAAGGAGAAATCCTTAAATCAGGCACGCGACAGGAGTGATATGTGACAGCCGCATTGATGCCTATTTCGATATATTATGTAAAACTGATTCCCAAACTGTGCGCTGAGGAGCCCCGAGGAGGCGCCCCCTCTTCACAGGAGCGCCACGAAATATTCATACTTTTACTTAGGTTTAAAAAGGCGCCAGACTGAGAAAAGTGTAGGAAAAGCTGGTGTAGACATAATTGTTACTAAAATTGGCAGTCCATGAGTCATATGGTCTCTACAGGCCTCGTCTTCTTGTTATTTTCGTGAGGTGTAAGTATGTGATTAAATAATAATGTTTTTCTTTCACTCTTTTGTTGTTCATTTATGTTTTAATGTATGTGCGTGTGGGGTTGGGGGTGGTTAGACCAAAATGTGCACTGTCTATCTGAAGTTAACATAAATAATTGTTTAATTTAAGGTCACGTCAATCGTTTGTTGAACAACCATGTCGTATCGTATCGTCGTATCGTATAGAATCAAACAAAAATTCCAAGCTTAGTCCTTTTTTAGCCTCCTGTTGGCCTGCTTTATCAAGGACGGTTCCTTTGCTATCTTATTTTAGTTTTTTTCCTTTGTGGTGACCAATTACACCTGAGATTGTTCTTTGTTGCCTAAGTTCTGGTTTTATGGGTCCTGGTTCCTGTTTTTAGTTGGCTGTCCACTAACTTTTGCTCTGTACAACTGCGCGAGCACTAAGTCAGTCCTCAGTCACACCACCGCGAAGCAAAGTTTCGCACACTGAATGTCCAACACCAGGACGACTGTCACAATCTACTTGTTGTGCGGCTGTCCGTAATATTAGTCATAGGGATGATGAGTGTCATGGCTGACATGAGCCTAAGCAATTATATTAGAACAGGCAGACACCTTTATGGCGAGAGCGAACTTTATTGCCATCATAGTGGTTTGATCAATCCGTGTTATGCATATTATGCAACACTTTACGACAGTATTAATTCAACAATAATTTTTCTACTGCATCTGTTGCGTTTTTATTATTATCGCTACCACGAAGCAACCTGTAGATGAATGCATGTCAACACACGAAAGAGTAAAAATGTATATCTCACCCACCTAAAAAAGTTTGTTGCGTATCCAATACAGGAAGTCACGGAACTAACCGCGGCATTGGGTGTTCTGGTTTTTCTAAGAAATTTACGTCTAGTAGTTTGCTATTGCTTTCTGGACGGTCAGCTTTTCGATCATCATAATCATCAGGTGCCTTGCCGACTGGAGTGGGCGATCATGCCTCTCCATATTCTGCGATCTCCTGCAGCATGTATTAGTTCGTGTGCCGACACACCCCTATGCTATGCAACAAGACTGTCAAGCAACTTCTCTCCTTGTCTTCCTCTATCACTCCTTCCACAGTTCTTTCCGGTGGTAACAACATTTTCTATTTTCCCTCTTCTCATAACATGGCCGAAAAATGATGACTGTCTCCTTCTTATGTCTGTGATAAGTTGTCTTCGCGCTCCCGCCTCTTTCAAAACCTCTTGGTTGCTCCTTTTGGCTGTCCAAGGAATTCTAAGCATTCTTCTGTAAAACCACATCTCTGAGGTCTCAAGAAATTGTTTGGCCTGCCTACCGATTGTACAGGATTCACAGCCATATGTTAAAACTAGATGCATATAGCAAGCAACAATTCTTTTTCTAACTCTCAATGACAAGGATATATTGCACAAGATATTTTTCATTTTATAAAATTCAGTTTTTGCCTGTCATATTCTGTTTCTTATCTCAGTTATGCATCTTCCATCTGATGTTATCCATGTGCCCAAATATTTATTTCTGTACTTGACCTAAAAATAACACAACCGACTTTTATTGAACATTTAGGAATAATTCGTTTCTCTGAGACCACTATTACTTCTGTCTTTCCATTATTCAAACTGAGGCCCATTCTTCCACTTTCTGACACCACAATGTCTATCATTTCCTGTAGTTCTTTCTGACTTGTTGCTATCAAGACTGTGTCATCAGTATAATGTAAATGTTTATATTGTGCCCACCAACCACAATTCCGGGCATATCAATTAAAGATCTCATTATATATTAACTGTATATTGAAAACAAATCAGGTGACAGTATACGATACCACTGTCGAAACACACTCAAGGTGGAAGCCAAGCAGCAGGGATCGAACCCGGTACTTTGGCATTGCGAAGCGTCTCCGCAACGCCTAAGCCACGGACGCCGACACCCGCATTAACCATACTGTAAACGACTTGCATCAACGCCTTCAAGCGTATTGGGCATAGAGGGCTAGAACTATATTTTATAAACCAGACACCCCTCGGTTGAAATGTGATCACGCTGACCACCTTTATGTCCTAGGACTTTACAGCTACGATATGAAGAAACTCATCAGGGAAGCATGTACAGCAGGAGTGTACCAGTCGTCAGTAGAAGTAATCTCTCGTCGACAAATGTTTCGGCGCACGAGCTCCTAGACATTTTCAGAGATGGGGGGGGGGGGGCACTTGGGGTCATGAGGCTCAAGTTTGATTTGCTCCTGCTCCACGTATTACCGGATGTTATCGGACAAGGACAAGACGAATTGGTAACTTTGCAAGAGGTACTGTGAGATACGAAGTCGTTGCGGTAGCATAATTAGAGCAGTCAGCTTACCCGGACGACCAAGTGGCAAGCTTACGTTTGGTTTATCGGACACATGTTGGACTTTGTTGGCAGGTTGCAGAGGGACACTGGCAGACAATTCGGACACGATGGGCTTAAAGGGATAAGACATTCTTTTCCACTAGACACCCGTACCAGCTCACCGAGGCCAGTCCGCCACGACGTTTCGTTGTGTCCATAGCCAGCTCGAGGCCCTCTCAGCAACTTCGCCCAGTTGTTTTATTGCTCGTTTGCGTTAATTCCCTCGTAAGCCTTGTCGTTTAATCACATTGCACATTGAAGTGGAAACTAGACCTCTTGCGCCTACCTCGACGGCGAAGATTCTCGTTTCTCCGTAGATTGTCAGACTAACGAACTGAATTGGCGAGATCGTACATCCCATAGCTATCCCAACTTGGAGCTCAGTCCATCTCGTAGTAAACGTCGAGGTAGAGAAGCGCAAAGCGAAGTTGGAGAAATATTGCTCGATCATTTCGTTGATCTGTGTCGGTACGTGGAACATGCGAAGAGCCTGCCAAAGTAGACTATGGGGAACTGTCCCATAGGCGTTGGCGAGGTCCAACCATATCACGTGCAACTGAGTTCTCTCATGCTTCGCTCTCTGAATAGACTCCCAGATTATTGTCGCGTGTTCAGGGCACCCAGGGACGCCTAGGATTCCACCTTTCAAAACACTCGTATCGATATACTTGTTCGCCATCAGATACTGTGTGAGCCGGCGAGCCATAACCGTGAAGAATATTTTGCCCTCAACGTCCAACAGCCAAATAGGCCTGAATTGGGAAAGACTCTTCGAGTCTTGCTCTTTGGGAATGTAGACTCCGTTGGCCTGTTGCCACTCCGAAAATATGTGATTTCGGCTCCACGCTAATCTCAGTAAGCGGTGAAGCATTCTTAGGACTTTCGGACAACGCTTGTAAAGGACGAACGGAACACCATTCGGACTTGGGGCTGACGTGCCGCTAGCTCTTGTCACAACTTCCTCGACCTCAGACCATGAGGGAGGTATCATTTTAAATGATACCTTCGGCAACTCAAGATGCATAAAGCCGCTAAGGATCTCTCGATTGTCATCGAGAGGCTCATTTCTCTTCTTGTCCGAGTACATTTTGCTTAAATGTGACTCAAGCTCCTCTTTACTGACCACCAGAGACCCAGAGTTCGATTGCTCGAATAGATCTCGGGCAAACTGGAACGGGTCGCTAAAGAATTTCTCTCGCTCCTTTTTGGTTCTCCGTCTGTTATTACAGAAACGCTCAGCGTGACAGAGGTCACTGTGTCTGTTTCTCAGGTGCAACCAGACCTCATGCAGCCCCTCACGTTCGCTGCCTGTAGCGGCTTTGAACCGTTTTCTTGTGGGCTAGCCACGTACAATAAGAAGACAACTCCACAGGGGAACATGTACAGCAGGAGTCTACCAATCGTCAGTAGAAGTAATCTCTCGTCGACAAATATTTCGACCTACTAGCTCCTAGACATTTCCAGAGAGTGGGCTACAAATTAAAGGCTGGGTCTACCTGTGAGCCATGGTAGGTTTTTGAAAAAATGTCAAGACCTGAACCCACAAATCCACAGACGAGAGTCTTTTCGCTAAACCACATACAATTCTTTTGGGTATGCTGTGCTGAAAACATAATGTTTTTATATGTTAGTTAACACTCGGAGAGTAATGGGGTTGACATTACCTATATTTTAAAGAACATCCATGATACTAAAATAGAGGAGAATTCTTCGCTTATGCAGCTACCAAAATAAACAACAACAAACAAATCCGTCTGGATACAGAAAAATACCTTTGCCTGTAATCATAACACTAGAACCTGAAATAAGGTAAATGTGCCCAGTGTCTCATAAAAGAACTATTCGTTATTTTATATACCTTATTGGTGCAGTCACCTGTAATGTTAATCTGTTGTAATGCACAGGGTTTGATTTATTGAAATTTAAAACTTGTATGCATGAACACGGCGTGACTATATCATGTGAATTGTGGTAACTGACGAGAAATGACTAATGTTGCCAAATTTAAATTTTACAAACATAATTTTTTTCGTGGATATTACGTAATTGTTTCGTTATCTCTTTGAAATTTTTCACTATCTTCATCCTCTTCCTTCGCTTTGAAAACTTATTGCTAGAACATTATTAAAGGCTGCGACCAGGGCTTTTTTCCATTTAAAGAAGGTGCCAGTAACCCATCTCAGTGTATCCATAAATAAAAAAGAAGCCGTTTTTGTCAACAATGTGTTTAACAAATTAGCACGGAAAATTTGATATTTAAAAGTACTGGTATCCACCATATAATGTTTAACAAAGGTGGTTATACTCTCTAAAATATGTCTGTTGCAGTAGCACTAAAATAAATGATAAATAAAAAGTACCGGTATTCATTATAAAATGGTTAACAAGGGCGGTGGTACTCACTACATAGTTTATGATGCAGTAGCACTGAAATAAATGATATATAAAAAAAAATGCCTACATCGACCATAATGTGTCTCACAAAGGTGGTGGTACTCACTACATAGTGTCTGTTGCAGTAGCAATGAAATAAATGATACCTAAAAAGTAGGGCTGTACCGAATATTCGCTTCGTAATCGCTTTGGTGCCTAATAGTGGACCTAATAACTATTCGGTATTCTGCCGAATAGTTGCGGTCGGGCCGAATACGAATAGTGGTTACCTTACACCCGTTTCTGGACTGGTGGAAAATAAACATATCAAGATTCCCTAACTTGGTTCATACTGTCAAGCGTTTTCTTTGTGCACCACCTACGAGCGTAGCAAGTGATCGTCTTTTTAGTACAGCTGGAAATATCTTCAGTGAGACAAGAAGCTGCCTTAATGCTGACAACATGGAATGAATTTTTTTTAAAGCTAATGCCGCTTTCATGGATTAACTTAGCTGTCAGTGACAATTTACAAGTTTAGTTACTTGTTATAAAACTAAGACTATTTTCATTCCTAGGTATTAGTTACCACAGACTGACTGACTGAAGTGAAGTAAATTTCAGCGTACATTTGACATTATGGTTTTTTTTTTTTTTTTGATACATTTTATACACATAGGCCTCAGTTTGAATAGTGCGAACACAGAAGTAATGGTGGTATCAAAGAAAATAATTATTTCTAAATGTGTAATAAAAGTCAATGGTTTTATTTTGGGACAAGTACAGAAATTTAAGTATTTGGGCACATGGATAACATCAGATGAAAGATGCATTACTGAGATCAGAAGCGGAATAGAACATGCAAAAACTGCATTTGATAAAATGAAGAACATCTTATGCAATATATCTTTGTCATTGAAGGTTAGAAATAATAATTCTTGCTTGCTACATACATCCAGTTTTAATATATGGCTGTAAGTCCTGGTAGACAGGTTAAACAATTTATTGAGGCCACAGAGATGTGGTTTAACAGAACAATGCTTAAAAAAAAAAAGGTTTTGATAGAGGCCGGAGCCCGAAAACAACTACTCACAGACATCAGAAGGAGACATCATTTTTCAGCCATGTTATCAGAAAAGGGGAAATGGAACATGTGGTGACCACTGGAAAGATCTGTGGAAGGAGGGATAGAGGAAGACAACGAGAGAAGATTCTTGACAGTCTAGTTGCATGGCATGGAGGTGTGTCAGCACACTAACTAATACATGCTGCAGGAGATCGCAGATTGTATCGAGGCATAATCACCCATGCCAGTCGGCAAAGCACCTGATGATGAGGATTCACTATTCGTATTCGTATTCGGCAGAATAGTTGGTCCAGCTATTCGTATTCGGCCGAATTGTGAAAATCACAATTCGGTACAGCCCTACTAAAAAGTGCCTACATCCACCATAATGTGTCTCACAACGGTGTTGGTACTCATCCAGTGCTAAATTTAGTCACGCGCTAAATAAGCTGCATATATGGACCGTACGATCTGTAGGAGCCTCATAGAAGAATTAACGTTTGTTCTAAATGTAATTTTTTTAAACATATTCCCAGTACAATTTACTTTTAATACATCTACAAATTTTCCCCTAAGGAAATTTTGTTTTATTGTGTAACTCAGAAGGTAACAGAGGATTATTTCATTTGTGTAATGTTGCAAACACATTCTGTTAAATTAAAAATTAAACGCAAAATATTTCATTTATTCATAAATTTAAAACGCTAATATATTTTAGAGTTTTCTGAGATTAGCTTGTGTTTTCAGGGCTTTATGCAGCACAGGGTATCAACAAGTCTAAGCACGGCTAATAAGTAAAACAATTGTATAAACTCATCTCACAGTAAAGTATGGCTCTGCATGCCGTACACACACTTCCAGCGATCATGACTCTGATAAGGCCAGCGACACTCGACAAATGATACGGGTCAACGACAAATCAGCCGCCTTTACTCCACAAAATATTCAATTTAATTAATTTAAACTGTAGATCTAGGAGTCCATGTCCTTTATTCTGGTTTATGTCCGCCCTGGGAGAATTGGGTAAAAAACGATAAGCAAGCGTCTAGCGACTGCACTGCTACACCTCTAAAATATGTGAACTACACAAAAAAGGGTACCTAACGAGCATTCTCAGACAGTATCACGTTCAGTGGCCTATAAATTTATCTGATTAAAAACTGACAGCTCTCACCCACCCAGGGGGTAGATGTCGGGAAGATGGAATTTCCACCTGTCTACTGTAAACCCGCTGTATTCAACGTTCAACAGCGAGAGGGTAATGTACTAAGACTAGTCTCAACAGCTGTTGGTACACGTCTGACCTGACTGTTAACAGACTTGTCATGGCTCAGATCTAATCAGATATCCATACTTCCACACTGGTCTGACAGATGGCGAAACGGCTTGTTTTGGGCAGAAATGAGCAAGCAACACACAGAAAATTCATTCTCATTGACAGGCAATGGTTTCTTGAAACTAATATAGCGGGGTGGTACTGTAGAGATAAAATAAGCATTAACGTACGCATTGATAGATACTTTCTGAATTAGACAGGCTATGTGTGTTTATGACGATGCTTGCGCTCACTTACTGCGGCAACCTGATACCAGTATAATTATATTGTCCTTCCACTGGAACCGACAGGGACACTGGAAACAGACAGATTAAAAACCTACAAAGAAGAGTTTCTTAAAATCAGACTATTTGTCACAGACAAATAATTGACATGCATAGCCCGTTTGAACGATTGACGATAATTTCCTTGTAAATATTATGCAGAACGTTGAACTGGGCCGCTTTGCTAATCGCTATTTTCTGAGACAAGGTAATGTAGCGCTTGGGTCAAATTTTATTATTATTATTTATTCCCCGTCCCCACAACATACACACAGAGACACACACAATAGGCGCCGGAATCTACATTGTTAAGATACTGGCAATTTAAATGATGCAAAAAGACTGATGTCTTTTAATACAACAAATAATCAAACGACATATAATTAAAATGTGGAAACTACATTGGCAAGGGAGCAATAATGGCAGAGATGCCTACAGCAACCTTAAAGAGCCCAGCCTTAACACACAGGTACGGGACAAACTGAAAATTCCAGCTAACAAACTACTATGGAGAGCTAGGTTAGGGTGGCATCCAGAGAAATTTACATCTCCACTATGTCTGGACTGCTTTCAAGATAATACAATAGAGCATTATATAATAAACTGCACTAAATATAAATTGGAGAGGAAACCCATTGAGGAGTATTTTCTAAAACGCAAACAACAAATTACAGCAAACAAGTGTTTAAAGGTAGATAGCAATAAAGACATCCAAAAACTGGTTAAACAATACCTTATTAAAACAAATCAAAACTAAAAAGTCTAGATTAAGGATTTACTCAGTACAACAGAAGGTACTGATAAGATGGTAACCCCGGACACCCTAGAGTCAGAGAGATAGTGTAAGTATGATGAGTGCATAGATGTGAACATGAATACATACACAAGGATGAGTGCGTGTAGTATGAATGCATTTGTGTATAGGATGGATACATAAGACACAGTGTATGTAGTCGGATGGTAAGGAATCACGTATGGACAGAACAGTGGGAATATAGCTGTGCGAAAGGTACAGATGAATGAGTACATGGATTTAAAATGTATTACTGTATGCATGTATATGTGGGTATGAGTATGCATGTATATATATATATAATATATATATATATTATATATATATATATATATATATATATATATATATTATATATATATATGAGCGTGTATATTTATATATTTGTGAGTGTATGAATGACAGTGCACTCAAAGAAACCATAAACTGTGTTGCTGTATGTCTGTTAAATAATGAGAACAAGTGGAATAAAGGGTGAACGCAGCAAGAACGTCATCAACACACACCATCCACCAAAACATGATAAGACAGTACCGGACAGGTCACATACCAGTAACGGGACATAACTTAAAATTGACACGACCAGACGAAATTACAGACAAAGCGACACAAAACGCATAAGACATGGAAGAGTGAATATCACTACGTGTGGATGTACTCGTTTTTTATTAATGTAAGTACAGGCATTGGTAGACGCATATGAAAGAGTTTGCGTGTGCACGTAATGTCAATTAGGTATGCATACACGGATAAGTATGAAAGGACGTGCAAATATTTAGTGTTGTCTGCATGTACACATACACCTAGTTGGGTGCATCCATATACTCCGGGGATTCATACACAAAACCAACCCACTCCACAGCATGCATACAACATGCACATGACCGACAGGACTCATAACAAAATATGACTGACAGCAAATAGGTGACTCGATAATGACAGGACTAGAACGCATAACCACCAATACCACCCCATCACTTGGATGATAGCAAAGGTTGGTAACGTGATACACATAGTCCCGGCAAAAGGCCACGCTAGAATCCAGCAAGACGGCAACGACTAGAAATGACTGAATGGGCTCCCGCCCCCTTTTCCCTCACCTTTCCCTAACTCTTTCGGATGCACTATGAGTTTAACCCCCCAACCCATTCCCACAGAGAGCACTTGAGTTCGTTGCCCAACATGCCACAGCAATTCTCATCGCCGAACATTTGGATCTCAAAGCGTGAGCTGGATGGTCCAGTTATATGGTATTTACGTACACCGGAGCTCAGCTATCAACACAACCCGATCACATAATAACAAATGACGACTGGACCCTCTTAAGACTCCACATAAACTCTCACACACATATCTATTACATGACTAACCCGTTCATATTACAGGAAGACAACTATAAGACCACTTTGGTCACACGCGGAAAATTGTCACATTTCGGAACTATTCAAATTCAAAAACTGTTTTCAGTACTTTTGGCAAAATTGAATTACTCAAAATTTTAAAACAAAAAATGGTGGCCGAAAGGACGTTGTGTATGGAAGCTCGCTCTCCTTCGAGATACGCCTAGCCAGATCAAAGGGAGACAGAACAAACAGGAAACACCAAGAAAGAAGAAGGAAGACATGCTCCAGTGACAACAGGACGAGCGGTTTGATTCGGATGTAAGCATCAAGCCAGAAATGGCACAAACACTAGTATTCAGTCACGAAAGTGACGCAAATAACCCAGACCACAAATATAGGCGTAGACTGTTAGCAGCCTAGGCTAGCTAGCAGCAGTTTGAACGTGGTCGAGCTTTTCTTATTTTTTTTTTTTTTCAAAAGGACTCGGACTCGGAATACAACAAAATATTTCTTGCGAGAGAGGGATGTGTGGAAGCAAAGAATGCGGCGAGTGTATCGGAAAATGTGCCTCAAAGACATTATTAGATATGAAAAAAGCCGTAAAGAAAGGCATACTTACAAATCATGCTGTGTATTTCGAAGAAACTCTTCACTATTGTGCATGCCGTAGACAGTAATGTAGGAATAGTACTATCGTCTTATGATAAGATCAGTCAAATGATGAGCCACAGGTGTACGCACATACGATAGTAATTCAGAAAGCGACACCTCCTCCCCTTTCCACATCCATTATATTTCTCGTAAATTGCATGAGTAAAATGTGTTAATTCACTAATAATATAAATATTTATATTTCTTGGCTTCCAATTTTAAATATAATACCTGTCGATGTCTATGATTTTACACCAACACCAATCGAATGTATGCATTCCTTGTCTGTATAAGCTTGTGTAGTGTCCGTGTAGTCATTTCATCACAGTGTAAAAAATCTCCTCGGGTCCGTTTCCCCGCGTTCTGAATCGTTCACTCTTTCAACCTAGGTATCATCGGTGCTTATAGCGACTGAAACAATGCAATACTTCGCGTTTAAATCTTACATTGTTACCGCTTGCCATTTTCTCAGATTAGTTCAGCTAAAAAAAAAAAAAACAGTTCAAAGTATCTCTCTCTTTCTTCACTTGTTGCTGACATTAAATGATGTGAGGCATTGCATACTGAACATCTCTCGTATTTGTTAATTTAAATTTACTTATCTCTGCATGCCTATATTTGTTAATTCAAAAACGTTAATGTCGTTTATTCAATTGGCTTTGAGTATTGCCACTCTCATAGAGCCAAATTTGTCTGCACGATCCAAGAGTCCACTCATCATCCGTTACAACAGACAAATCTGATGACAGAAACTAGCCTAAGCTACTCACTCAGTCCGGTATGCCCGGGGTCCGGTGAACTCCTTAATGATGTCAAGTGTCTAGCGAATCAACGTGGTTGGTCACTTCATGTCTGGAAGTTGCCGCTGAAGTCATGTTAACACTGAGAGGCTCACGAGTAATCTGTCTGAGTATCAACCGGTTTGTCAGGGGTTGGGGTAGCTGTCTGCGCGTATACGCACCCATACACACACATACGCCAAATGTACTTATGGATGCAACATCATAATTACGCAAAGTAAAGCAAACGTCCCTTTTCTGCGTCTTCTTTTGAACTGGGCATATATGGCTAGGCGGCGTCCGTGGCTTAGGCGTTGCGTATCCGACCCGTAAACCCAACGTACCGCGCTCGAAACCCACTGCTGGCTGCGTGGATTTTTATCGTAGTATGGGGCGTGGCAGGTCGACCCAGCCTAAAATGGGTACCATGATAGCTGTCCTGGGGAAGTAAAGACGGCCGGCTTAATGCCGACCACATTACCTATCCAGTGCCGTTTAGTCTGTAAAAATATGGGACGCTCTGCCCATATACCCGATGCGCCTTAGGAGTAATAAGGGATCTTACTTTTATCTATATATAGCTGGGTCTATATTTTATACACCAATCAGCATTCGGTGGTTGATTTCGTCATCAGCTCACTGGTGGCCTTTACTTTCCAGGACTGTACCTGTTACTCATTTAAGACAGGGACTATCTGAAAGCCAAGGTCATTCCCCCCTCCCTCCCCCCAGACAAACAAAAATGCCCGCATCGCTAAAACCTGAACCCACACGACTTTCCGATCCTCAGGTGAGCATCTAGCTGCCACACCACGGCGGCTGCGGCATCATAAGTCAATCAGTCAATCAGTCAATCAGTCAATCAGTCGGTCAGTCAATCAGTCAATCAGTCAATCAGTCGGTCAGTAGCATGTAATTTGCAGAACCTTGTCTCATAACAACCCTCCAGAAAACTTCTCGTTCACAAGCAAGATGTCCCGAGCCTGATACACCTATCTAAAGATCATCTGCCACATCCTGCACCCATATTCTCTTTGGCCTTCCTCTCTCTCTCTTCCCAGGCATTTACCCCTTTATTATTATTTTCTCTAATCTTTCGTGACAGTTTAAGTGACCAAAATATTTTAATTTCATGTGTTTTATCGTCTTTATTAGGCAACCTTCTTCAATATTTAGATCTAGAAGTATGAATGCATTTGCCCTCTTCTTTACCTATGATATTCTTAGAACCCGTCTTCAACATTTGTATTCAAAGGCATGTATGCACTGTTCAGCTTGTTTAGTCAGTGTCTTGGTCTCACATGCGTATGTTGCAATGGGAAAAACTCTTGCTCTCTAGAAATCTAATTTTTTGTAGTAATGTCTGTCCCATTCAGTAATTTATTTCGAATTTGTGTCTAGAATTTAAAGAGCAATTGATAGTCGTCTTGTAATTTCTTTCATTGTGACACCGTTTGTTGGTGATCAGTGACGCAAGATATTACTCGCCGTTTAAAAAACTGTGTAAATAAATTTACATGTAATATCGTATCTTCTTTTTCTTTCTCTTCCCAACCATTTACCTCATTGAGGTGTTGAGGGGGGATGTAAGGATCGGTGTGAGCGCTTTTTTTTACCACTGCATTGTACAAGTTTGGGTGTTCATTGCTGTTAGGTGTCTCGTGGATGGTTAACGGTTTCCATGTCTTGTCTGGCCTGTTCCCTTGTGGCTCTGTGTTTATCTATATTTATTAAGCGTGGCTTTCTGTGGCCTTTGGTACAGGGCCATTCTCGGGCAGGTGGCTAAACCATCTCATTTTATTTTTTCTCTAATTTTGTATGAATTAAAAGTCTAGTTCTGAATATAAAATACTACGGGTTTTGCGGAGGTCAAGTTGTAGACTAAAAAATTTTCATGATATAGTATTATAAATTAATCAAAAATTTG
>CAJHNH020005572.1:0-19900 GCA_905116865.2 Candidula unifasciata
ACTGTCCTGTTTATGTCTCATATCATCTTCATCATCATCCGTGTGGGTTCCTGGGACCTCTTGTGAGGAAAACAAGAACAGACCCACTGCCTCGACTAATTAGGTGCCTCCATTGAAGTCGGAGTACATCTGCCTCAGAGGCAACAAACCAACAGTCTGCATAAAAGTTAGTAAAACCTGTAAAACTGATGTGAACGCAGCACTCAGGTTCTGGAGCAAGTCTCAAGTCCAGAGGTGGATGAACAATCAGAACCTTCCGCCGGAGTTTACGCCGGTGAACGCGAAGAAGGAGCAGGTCCTTATGATCAACATTAAATACCTTGATGATCAAAGCTCTCTCCACAATCAAAGCTCTCTCCACAATCAAAGCTCTCTCCACAATCAAAGCTCTCTCCACAATCAAAGATCTCTCCACAATCAACGCTCTCTCTACAGTCAAAGCTCTCTCCACAATCAGAGCTCCCTCCACAATCAAAGCTCTCTCCACAATCAACGCTCTTTCCACAATCAAAGCTCTCTCCCCAATCAAAGCTCTCTCCACATTCATAGATCTCTCAACAATCAAAGCTCTCTCCACAATCAAAGCTCTCTCCGCAATCAAAGCTCTCTCCACAATCAAAGCTCTCTCCGCAATCAAAGCTCTCTCCACAATCAAAGCTCTCTCCGCAATCAAAGCTCTCTCCACAATCAAAGCTCTCTCCACAATTTAAGCTCTCTCCACAATCAAAGCTCTCTCCACAATCAAAGCTCTCTCCACAATCAAAGCTCCTTCTACAATCAAAGCTCCCTCCACAATCAAAGCTCTCTCCACAATCAAAGCTCCCTCCACAATCTTCAACTGCATGAATCAGTTCGTGTGCTGACACTCTTCCATCATTGTCACAATCAAGCGCCATGCCAGCTGGCGCAGGCGTTCATGCACCTCCACAGATCACAGTCTTTGTTGTTCTGGATCAATTCCACTGATGATATTTCTCCATGCCACTGTCTTAAGCCCTCCACCATCATTTCTCTTGGTCTGCCTCTGTCTCTTCTACCAGTGATTTTTCCAGTGGTCACAATATTTTCCATTGCTCATTTTCTAATCACATAACCAAAGAACTCCTTCTGATTGTTGTATTTAAACTTCTACTTTCATTAGCCATTTCCAGGCAATTATTGCTAGTTATTCTGGCCTGTCCAGGGTATTTGCAATATTCTTCTCAAGCACCGCATATAAGTTGCCTCCAAACTTTTCTTAATATGTCTACTTAAATTGCAAGATTCACACCCACAAAAAGAACAAGCTCGGTGTAACGTTTCAGTTCTCCTATTCTGATGATTAATGAGAGTGATTTATTACATAAGATACTTTTCATCTCCCGAAATGCTGCCTGCCTTTGCGTGGCAAAATCTGCTTTTTATTTCTTCCATGCAATGACAAAAGACTATTAAGAATTTCGCGCTGTTATCCCTTGTCTCTCTTTCCGCAGACCTTTCCTGTGGCCAAAACGCGTCCCAGTTCTCCCCTTCTCATAACATGACTTATGACGGTCTCTTTCTGATCTATAAAATATCTCAAAATCTCATGATATGACCCTCGGCGAGTAAAAGGCGCCATTATAAACTCTTCCCCTACTGCCCTGAAGGGTTTGTCTCTTCAGACATATACAAACCATTGGAAGGTAACGGGAAACCACCGCTGCGTAGAGAGCAGCAGGTTCTACGGGTGACACCCGACCGTCATCCAGCTATTCTTTCTTTCTTATTAAAGTCAAAGACGTATAGCGTTAGTAGTTATGTCTATCCACAACCTTCTGTCTCGAGTACTTTCAGCCAGCTCTGATATAGATGATCCTCTATACTCTATACCATGGTGTCAAACTGTCCAGCATCTTTTCTCCCAGTCTCCATCTGCCTCTCCTCCCCTCTAATATTCCTACTGTCACGATGTACTCCAGTTTTCTCCTTCTCATCACATGTCAAAATAATGTGGCTTGTTTCTTTCTGATGTTTTCTTCTTGAGTCAAGTTTCTTTCAAGACATCTTCATTACTCTTGTTATCTGTCCAGTCTATTGTCATCATTCGTCTATAAAACCCCACCTCTGCAGCTCTCAAATACGTTTTCACTAATCTACCAGTTTCCCATGATTCACTTCTGTATATCAGGATAGGATTTATATGGCTTTTAAGAATTCTCTTTGGTGATTTAATTGACAAAGAACGACTGCATAAAATATTCTTCCTTCTGTGTTGTACAGACATGACTTTTCTATACGAAATACTAAAAGTAAGTTGCAAATACTTTGTACAACTCCTGTTGAGAAAGTAAATGCAAGGAATATCCTAAACATTGGTACTGGACTGTCTCACATACGGGTGTAGTTGACCAACTGCTGATATGCATCTGATTCCATTCAGAACGGCTAGTTTAAAATAAAGGGGCCTTGTTACGACCATGGCGCATCCGATATATGATGCCTAATTCAAGGACTTGTGGTTCTTCATTCTGTTTCTTCTTCTTCTTCTTCTTCTTCCTTCTTCTTCTTCTTCTTCTTCTTCTTCTTCTTCTTCTCTCTTCTTCTTCTTCTTCTTCTTCTTCTTCTTATTCTTCTTCTTCTTCTTCTTCTTCTCTCTTCTTCTTCTTCTTCTTTCTTCTTCTTCTTCTTCTCTTCTTCTTCTTTCTTCTTCTTCTTCTTCTTCTCTTCTTCTTCTTCTTCTTCTCTTCTTCTTCTTCCTTCTTCTTCTTCTTCTTCTTCTTCTTCTTCTTCTTCCTGGAGGAGCCTATATTCTTTCTTCTTCTTCTTCTTTCTTCTTCTTCTTCTTCCTTCTTCTTCTTCTTCTTCTTCGTCTTCTTCCTTCTTCTTCTTCTTTTCTTCTTCTTCTTCTTCTTCTTCTTCTCTTCTTCTTCTTCTTCTTCTTCTTCTTCTCTTCTTTCTTCTTCTTTCTTCTTCTTCTTCTTTCTTCTTCTTCTTCTTTTCTTCTTCTTCTCTTCTTCTTCTTCTTCTTCTTCTTGTTTCTCTTCTTCTTCTTCTCTTCTTCTTCTCGTCTTCTTCTTCTTCTTCTTCTTCTTCTTCTTCTTCTTCTTCTTCTTCTTCTTCTTCTCTTCTTCTTCTTTCTTCTTCTTCTTCTTCTTCTTCTTCTTCTTCTTCTTCTTCTTCTTCTTCTTCCTTCTTCTCTTCTTCTTCTTCTTCTTCTTCTCTTCTTTCTTCCTTCTTATTCTTCTTCTTCTTCTTCTTCTTCTTCTTTCTTCTTTCTTCTTCTTCTTCTTCTTCTTCTTCTTCTTCTTCTTCTTTCTTCTCTTCTTCTTTCTTCTCTCTTCTTCTTCTTATTCTTCATACTTCTTCTTCTTCTCTTCTTCTTCTTCTTTCTTTCTTCTTCTTCTTCTTCTTCTTCGTCTTCTTTCTTCTTCTTCTTCTTCTTCCTTCTTTCTTCTTCTTCTTCTTCTTCTTCTTTCTTCTTCTTCTTTCTCTTCTTCTTCTTGCTTCTTCTTCTTCTTCTTCTTCTTCTTCTTCTCTTCTTTCTTTCTTCTTCTTCTTCTTCTTCTTCTTCTTCTTCTTCTTCTTCTTCTTCTTCTTCTCTTCTTCTTCTTCTTCTTCTTCTTCTTCTCTTCTTCTTCTTTCTTCTTCTTCTTCTTCTTCTTCTTCTTCTTCTTCTTCTTCTTCTCTTCTTCTTCTTCTTCTTCTTCTTCTTCTTCTTTTCTTCTTCTTCTTCTTCTTCTTCTTCTTCTTCTTCTTCTTCTTCTTCTTCTTCTTCTTCTTCTTCTTCTTCTTCTTCTTCTTCTCTTCTTCTTCTTCTTCTTCTTCTTCTTCTTCTTTTAGTCTTGAAATGCCTTTCGCGGCGTCAGGGCAGGAAGAGTCTTCTTCTTCTGGTCGTTCTTCTTCTTCTTCTTCTTCGGGCCTTCTTCTTCTTTTCTTCTTTTCGTATAAAGTAATTTTAAGTATCTATGATATTTCTGAGGTCCATATTCTGCATGGTCGACCTCTGGCTATGTTACCACTGTATCTGTATAAGATTCTTCTCTGTGATGCCCTGTATGATGTCAATCTGGTTACATTTCTAAAACATTTGATTTATTGTCTACCTTTAAAGTTCTGTATTGGTTCTTCTCCTGATATCACCGTTCCTAAGTCGATCTTTCCTGGTAACACCTAGCATAGTACATAAACATTTCAGTTCTGTCGTGACTATTTTTCTTCTGTCGTTTGAAGACAGTGTTTAATTTGACATTCATATTATAGCGTTGGTAAGAATTTTGGGTTAACGAGTGTTCTTTTAGTGTTCATATTAACATGCTTGCATTTCAAAATTGGTGCCATTTGGCCTAAAATTTGAATTGATTTCATTGCATCTTTTATGGATTTCTTTATTAATTCTTCAGTTTAGGTATGTAAAATCCTTTGCTTGCTCTAACTGTTTATCAGTTGTAATATTTGTGGTTTCTCCTTTACTGGAGAATGTCTTTACTTGTTTTGTCTGCGGTAATAATCATTTCATAGTTATCGCATTCTGAGTGGTCTATAAATAACACTATCGTATGGAAATAGGAAACGGTATCAAAGCAAGTTGTCTATACCAATACCTTACCCAGTTCTCTACTTTCTTCACTGGCTGTTGAAACGTTCAGGAGGCTGTTGAGGTGTTTTCAATGGCTGTCATGTTTCGCCATTTCACACGATCACCAGAACCCTGAATCAGTTCAATGTTTTTGCCCCATTTATTTAGCCAGACCATCCAGGTGTTTATTTCTTTGCTTTTCTCTTGCTGTCTTTCTATCACTATTGCCAGTCGTTACCAAATTCTAGAGTCGATTTCTTCTGAAAAAAAAAAAAAACACTTACGGTCTATGTTTAATTGTTCTAATAAATGAGTGACTTTCTTCTGTCTCGATGTGAATTGCTTCGTTTGTTTTTTCTATCCATACATTCTCTGCATTCTTCTCAGAAACCACATCTCTGCTGCCAGTAAATGTATTCAGCTTTTTCTACTTACTGCCCTTGTTTCATATATATATAATAACACAGGTTTCACATAGCGGTTGAACACTCTTTTCCTCACTGCAGTATGTTAGTTCACCGGAATGGCATTCTTTACAGCAACTTTCTAGAGTAATTTATTTTTCTATTTTTTTTACATGGTGAGACAGCTGGCCCCACGAGTAGGCTTTCTCCATTCTGAATAGATCTTGAATCCGGCAATGGCGGAGTTATTCTCGATGGGTTTTGGAATCTTAAATCAGTAGTCAAATTACTTACATCACTAGGCGTTGACTATAAGAAGTAGACAGAAGTATAGAACAATTGGTTCTGCTTTAGTTGCAGATGGCCGGCATATGGATAACGCCGACATTGTTAATTCCCCTGATCGGGATACGCCGGTGTGTTGGGAAATGAAAGTGGCGGAAAGACTGGCTGGCTCTGCACAACTTGGTGGAATACTGATGCATAAGGTAGACGTGATTAGTGCCTTGTAGGAAAGGAGCAGATGGATCACCACTGCCAGTTGAGATTGATGCAGTATGGGCTATATGTGTGGTCTTTGGGGGGGGGGGGGGCAAGTATATTGGCTAAGAAGTGTTAATCGTACCAGAAAGACTGGCTTGGCCTGGTACCCAAGTACCCGGTGAGGTTTATTGGGGAAGGACAAGGGCGCTGGAGTACACGATTATCGTCACTTCCCAGCTGTTGAACTCTAGTCCTGATGGAAGATTGGTTAGGGAGCGAGGAAAACGGAGCGGGGGAGGGGAGGTTGGGTGTGGCGAGCTGTTGTGCACGAGGATAAAAATTCCTTGCCATTCAACTCTAGTGCTAATGTAAGTTTGTTTGTTGAGGAGGTGACGCTGGCAGAGCTAGTGTGTACGAGCATCAGAATTGCCCTACTATTAAACTTTAGTGCTCAGAGAAGATTGTTGAATGGGGGAGGATGGAACTGGTGTCCACAAGTAATCAGATCGGCACAGCAAGGCATGAGAGGCACACCAGACGTACAAGAAGTCTCATTACCCAGCTCTTTTAGCTGTGGGAGGCTAACGTATATGTTAGAAGGCAAACCTCACCATCTATGGAGGTTTCCGAAGTTCTGTTAAAATAACACAATCATAATATAAAATCATAGGGTAGATAGGTCTATCACTTTACCGAAGCTCTGAATCTATGTCTACGATAGCTCCAAGTTGTAACCCTTACACTAGCAACTCATTTTTCTGCAAGCCGCTGATCTTCAGACGCACCAAAAGCATTTAAGAAGCAACACGAGATTTTGATCGATGCGTTTTAAGACGGCTCCCCTCACACGCACACACACCTGAGAGATAAACAGCCAAACAGTGGAAGCCTGTCCGTAGAGAGAGGGCAGCACAAGACAGATACGTATTGAGAAACCAGGCATGTTGAAGCCGTGATTTATGTAGATTCACTGATAAACCTTACGTAAGACGAGCTGGGAGAAATGCATTCACGTTGAAACAGCTTGGATAGTAAAACAGACTGGCCGATTTACGTGCGTGTTCCCTGTGTAAGTTCTGGCACCCCACTGTGGAGGATTCGAACGAACTTTTGTTTTCAAATAGTTACAAATTGGGCACACAGGCCAGTCTTACAATTGGCCCTTCTCAGCACTCACATTTCAGATCACCATTGCATTTTATCAATAATGCATTTAAACAAAAACAAGAATATGAACCCCTTGCGTCCACAACAAGCATGTCGTAAGAGTCTATAAACTAAGACATTTCTTTGTAATCGGACTGCACTTGGCTGAGAGGTAAGAAACCACAAATCTGCATTTAGGTAAGTCAGGTCTGTAAAACTGATGTGAACGCAACACACAGATTCTGAAACAAGACTGAAGTCCAGAAGTGGGCGAACAACCAGAACTCTTCGCTAGAGTTAACAGCCGGTGACTGGGAAAAAGAAATGTATGTATCCCATGTTATGCTATCCCAGTCTACGTCACTGCACAGTGAGCATCTCTCAGTTTTCAGCAGCCGCCCCCAATGTACCTCAACAGATTGTTCCCATAAGAAGCTGGTTACAGTATCGCATTTACTGACCTCATAGATGGCACCGACGTGCTTCACATGTCTTCACTTGGAGGTCATACAATCGTGTTAGCACTAGGGAATTTGTGGAGGCCAACAGAAATTAAAACTAATATTACACCTAACAATTTTAATTCTCATGTCAAATCATTTCTGTTTTATGGAGCGGAAACACGGAGAATAGCTGAGGCAGTTGTTCATGAACTACAAACATTCATTAACTGGTGCGTGCTCAGACTAGAGGGAATTGAATGACATGACAGAATCACTAGTGTAGAACTTCGGATGAGAACTAAATAAGTTCCAGTGGACCAGAGGTGAAGAAAAGACGTTGGCGGTGGACAGACACGCGTTCAGAAAACCTGAGAACAATATAACTAGAATTTCTTTTCACTGGATCCAACAGGGGCATAGAAATGAAGAAACGCACACACACACACACACACACATAGAGAAGGCAGCTAGCGAGTGAAATTAAACAGTTGGGGAGAGCTGCATGATATAGCGCAAGATTACCAAGATTACTAAGATTACCAAGCGAAGGATGGAACTACTTAGTGTGAGTTCGTTGAGAACCTATGCTCCATCGGAGGCTTAAAAAGAAGAATAAGAAGAAGTCAGGAACGCGTCATTATCCGCTAGTCTAGTCTGCACAGCGTTGATGGTATCTACCCTGCTCCTGCATCTTTCCGCATGCAGTGCTGCAATACTTAACACCTGGTGGGCTCGTTAATTACCTTTTATTCCGGCATGCCCAGGAGTGGGGATACAGGCAAGTTCCTTCTTTTTCTTAGCTTTAACTGACTGTGTTCTCCAGGGGAAAGTGCTGGTTGTTCGTCCACTTTTTAACTTTGGTTTTGTTTTATAACGTGAGTTATGCATGCATATCCGTTTTACACATCTGGTTTACTTGTATGCAGACGATTGATTTCCGCTTTTCAGACAGATGTAAACAATCCTAATTAGTCGCCCCTTACGGCATGCTTATTAGAGAGCAAAGGGACTATTCTTGTTTCACCCGTACCCATGTCAGTGTTGAACAGCCTCTGTTGTTTTCTATCAACGTTTTTTTAATAACTAGGCCTCTCCTTCTTGACAATAAAATATATTGATTCTTTCCTCCTCCTCCTCCTTATCATCATCATCATCACCACTACCATAATCATGTGCACTGCCGATTAGCTAAGGTGATCAGTTTCCGAAATCCCATACCACAAAATCAAGGATTATGTCAGCATTCTTGCCTTGCTCTATGCACACTACCAAGCCGTATTATATAGATAACAAATATGTACATAGCTCGCCTTAACAAAGTTTAGACCACCTGAGCCTTGTCTCACTTAGAAAACTGTAAAGAAGCTGGGTTAGGCCCCCTTCCCCTGCCATATAACACTGCCCCCTTCAGTGTCTGCTTGGCGTTTCCATGTTCGTCTCTACTCAGTATGTGTTCAATATAGCGCCATCTTCTCTATCTTATAACTATTAAATGTAATGGATGCCCAAACATTTCTCTTGTGTATTTAGTCCTCTTGAATTCATCAAATTTTTCTGGGCATCACTCACCACTTTACTTATTTGTTTTATGGAATGGAATCTTCTCCTGCAAGTGCCTGTAGCAATAAATTGTTCTTATATTAACAGGTAGGTACATCTTCTCGTGTGGGTTCCGGGGTCCTATTGTGGGGAAACAGGAACAGACCCACTGCCAAAACAAGCATGTCGTAAGAGCCGACTCATTGGAGTTTCCTTCGAAATCGGAGTGCATCTGTCTGAGAGGCAAGGAACAAACAATCAGCAAACAAATAAGTCAGATCTGTAAAACGTAGGTTCTAGAACACCTTTAAGGTCAAGAGGTGGTTAAACAGCCAGAACTATCCGCCAGGGTTTACAGCTGGTCAACGCCAAGAAGAACTAGAAGATGGAGCAGCTTGCCACGCGATGAACCCTCCTCCTTTCTTATCATCCAGGCTTGAGGTCGACAATGGCTGATAACAGATCAGATTTCCCCTTCCCATAATCCATCAACTATGCACGCCTACTCTGCTATGCCCAGAAACCAGAACTTTTCAACGCGGGAGGGAAGAATGTAACCATGCGTTTCTCGTTTGGTTTCAACATATTTAAAGTCAAGGAATCTCACACGCCTCTGTGGCGTTTCAATAACGCAAACGCACACTCACATCCACACACACATATACATACCCCTACGCACACACATACACAGACACACGCGCCCACACACATACACCAACACACAGACAGACAGACGCACACACACACACTCATACACATGCCCACACACACAGACATTTTCTAACACAAACGTACTCAAACCCACACGCATGCTCGCACACCCAGACACACTTCCGCACACCCACAATGACACACACACACACACACACACACCTAGACAATACACACAGATACATCCACGCCCGCGCAGAAACACACACACACAGTGCCGTGATCGAATCACGAAAGGTAAAGGCAGGGACGTAGAAGATGCTGTATCAACCATGACACCCGCCTAGGTTGCACTACCTCGTAGCTGTATTCTGGTGCTCCAGTATAGTAAAGTAGAGATCCCTCTACGTGCCTTTAGACGCATCGGGCATTTGGGAAGAGCACCAATATTTTTACAGACCAGTCGGCACTAGGTGGGTAATGTGGTCATAATTACGCAGGGGGTCTTTACTTTTCCGGGACATACATCCTGGTACACATTTTAGCGCCGTCTATATGAGACTCGCTTGCAAATCCAGCAGCGACTCGCTGCAGCCCACGGCTGATGTTCGATATCGGACGGTTGCCAGGGTTCACCCAAGGTAATGGGTACCAGAGTTTGAACTCTGGGGTAAATTGAGGAACGTCGCTGTAGCTACGGAGTTATGTGCGGACGGCGACACAGGCGGACAGTTTCTTATCAGCTGTCCGTACTGGTGGCAGAGCACTTATGGTTTATAACCTTGTGCAGTGACGCTGGTTCAGATCTCCCAACTTTACTTTACCCGACACATTTTGGGTTGGGTCGACCTGCGACGCCCCATACCATAATAAAAATCTAGCAGTGGGTTTCGATCACGGTACTTTGGAATTAAGAGTCGGACTCGCAAAACCACGGACGCCGCTAAGTGCTCCAGTATAATTCAGACATGTGGCTAGAGGGTTGAACAGGGTTTCCGCGATTTGTTGCTGTTTGATTCTCATCCTTTAGACGTTAATCCACTTTCGCTGAGGTCTGCCTCTGCATTGTTTACCGTAAGCTGTACCCTATATCCCCTTCTCTGCTTGTCATCAGAACCATAACTGTTTTTATTAAGGTGATATAAAAATAGGCTAAGGATTGAACTAGGGCCTCTTGGAGGTGAGCACAGCCTTCTTAACCGTTTTGTCAGTTGTTCGTCAGAAAGCAATATTTTATACAAAATATTGTTTGTGTCCGTGTTATTTAAATACAGAAATGGAAAATGATATGTGGAATACACATACACACCAAATGCAGAACCTATACTGCTGTATGGTAGTGAAACAAGGCAAGTGAGTGCACTCATTAGAAAGGACTTGGCGGCAAAGGAGATGTAGTTTCTTGGAAATATGTTGAGAATCCGTTGGATTGCCAGAGTAACTAACGAGGATTGCTTGAAAGAAGCTTATGAAAACAGTTCAACATAAAAGGAGTTGAGTTGAGTTGATTCAAATCACAGCACTTGGGGCATTACCATAAGCGCTCCGTCCCCATTGTCAGCAGCCAGTGAAGAGTTCTGATACTAATGGTGTCAATAATGCTCTGATTAAACGTCCGTATCGCCTTTGCTCTGAACCTCGAGCATCTGCCAGATCCCCTCGTCACTCCCCCCTGCATCAATCTCACCAGACTGTGGTGATCCATCTGCTCCTCCGAATGTACACACTCTCCCACAAGGCACTTGCCGCATCTGCCTTGTCATGCATTAGTATTCCACCAAGTTGTGCAGAGACAGCCAGTCTCCCTGCCTATTCATTTCCCAACACACCAGTGTTTCCAGGTGAAAGAATCTAGACAATACTCTTCGCCCGTGTCCTCCGCAGCAAAGCATGCCACTCTACACGAAGCATACCTGTTCTGATCTTCCTCAGCATGCTTTCTGAATCAGTTACAATCACGATGTGAGTGTGTGTCGTGTTCTCTAGCCAGCGGACAGCTGCAGTGACCGCCTCTACCTCCATTCTTAGGCTGGTTGTTGTGGTATCGTATGCTAGGCTCTCCTTCACCAAACGTCGACCATTACCTTTTGCTAAGAAACCCCAAGCACTTCTTTTGCCTCTTGATACTGAACCGTCTGTGTAAATGATCAAATCCTCTGAGCGAGCATTATCTTGAATTAATTGCTGAATTTCCAACTCTCTGGCACCTGCTGGCCAGTCTCTACATTCCCGGCTCAGCGTGATTATGACTCTACACAAGTCTGACTGCTCAGGTTTCACTTTGACCCACTCCTCTCCTCGTTTGATGTTCTCAAGGATGCAAACCTGTGTGATTGTGTCTTCTGCCTGAGCCATCCATGACCTCCCCAGCCGCTGACCCTTAACTGCATCCAGAGCTTCATGCAGTGGGTGGTCTGTGTCTGCAGCTACTCCAAGATATGACTTCACCTGCAGCACCTTGTGCTTACCTGCAACCGTCGGCAAACCCAAGGATGTATCACATTCACAAGGTGCAAGGGACATAATCCAAAGTTTGCTTCTACAAGGGGTATAACTTGGAGAATTTAATTTTTATAATATATACTGCTTAAAATTAAAAAAAATGTTTAGTATTATTACATTACTTAAAAATGTTTTTGTTGCATTTTAAAAGTAAATGCAATTTTTTGGCATATTCTGTAACTAACTTCTCATCTTGCTAATTACGTTGCAAAAATTCAAGTGTTGACAAAGCAGAACTTGTTATACTTTTGACTAAAGAGCCCGGAAAGCGGGTTTTGGAACACAGAACAGTAAATTGTGGGTGGGGTTGAAAGTCTGTCGTTTCCCTTCAAATGTCCTTACAGTCCCCATAAAGGACACAGGATTCTATTATTTGAAAGATCCACTCCTTCAGTCACCCGATGTTTATCGTTGGCCCAGATGGGATTTAAACGTCACTCAATCACATAGTTTCCATCAATACGCAAAACATGCAGCAAATCACTCGTTGTTTTTGCGGTTACACGATCCCTGGGTGACACTTTCACTGTTACACTGCCAAAGAGAAGTATATGGTAACAAATGTTACTTTTAAAAGGTGATAGAATAAGAGAGAGATAGAGACAGAGAGAGAGACAGAGAGAGAGAGAGAGAAAGAGAGAGAGAGAGAGAGAGAATGGGGGGGGGGGTGTGGTGTCTATATATACTGTAATGATAACTGGTAGAGACTGGGTGTGAGGGGGTGTGGTGTGTATATATTCTGTAATGATAACTGTGAGATTGGGTTTAAGGGGGGAGGGTGTGGTGTGCATATATACTGTGATGATAACTTAGAGAGATTGTGTGCGGGGGGAGGGTCTGGCGTGTGTATATACTATGATGATAACTGTGAGATTGGGTTTGAGGGGGGAGGGTGTGGTGTGTATATATACTGTGATGATAACTTAGAGAGATTGTGTGCGGGGGGAGGGTGTGGTGTGTATATATACTGTGATGATAACTGTGAGATTGCATTTGAGAGGGGAGGGTCTGGTGTGTGTATATACTGTGATTATAACTTAGAGAGATTGTGTGCCGGGGGAGGGTGTGGTGTGTATATATACTGTGATGGTAACTTAGAGAGATTGCAAGTGGGGGGAGGGTGTGGTGTGTATATATACTGTGATGATAACTGGGAGAAATTGGGTGTGAGGGGGGAGGGTGTGGTGTGTATATATACTGTCATGATAACAGGGAGAGACTGGGTGTGAGGGGGAAAGGTGTTGGGTGTGTATATATACTGTGATGATAAATGGGAGAGATTGTGTGTGGGAGTAGGGTGAGGTATGTATATATACTGTCATGATAACTGGGAGAGATTTGATGTGGGGTGGGGGAGGGTGTGGTGTGTATATATACTGTGATGATAACTGGTAGAGATTGTGTGTGGGGGGGGGGGGAGGGTGTGGTGTGTATAGATATTGTGATGATAACAAGGAGAGACTGGATGTGAGGGGAAAGGGTGTGGTGCTTATATATACTGTGATGATAACTGGGAGAGATTGGGTGTGAGGGGGAGGGTGTGGTGTGTATATATACTTTGATGATAACTGGGAGAGATTGGGTGTGAGGGGGAGGGTGGGGTGTGTATATACTTTGATGATAACTGGGAGAGATTGGGTGTGAGGCGGGAGGGTTTGCTTTGTATATATATATACTGTGATGATAACTGGGAGAGATTGGGTGTGAGAGAGGAGGGTGTGGTGCATCTGTTGATCTGGTAATTTTAGTTTCAGCTTCTTAGCAAACGGGTCACCCCATAGTTGCTCAGCTCCTGTGCCAACGAAAAACACACAGACTGTTTATCACAGTCCCTTGTGGAAAGACTGACAAACTGCGGTCTCAGCAAATCTAGCATACACTCGAATTAAAAGCATACGGTAGCCATCCGAAGTGCTAACACAAACGGTCCGACATTAGAAATGCAGTTCATCATTGATGGTAGCAGAAGTCACCAAAAGATCAGCAGTTGCACATGCGATTAATTTTAATCAAATAATGGCCCCACCAATATAGCGACAAATTGCATCGCGCCATTTTCTAAATCTTTAAATCACACCACGACGTTGGTCACAGTCGAAAAACATACCAAATGAAATTCGCAGCTCACAGTGTCACGCCATGTACTCAATTTAGAAGCTGGGCAAAAAAAACTAAATATTTCCAGTCTACAAATTGAGCAAAAAAGCAACGGCCACAGTCTGGCAGAAGCAAAATCTTTTGCCTCGGCTCAAAACAGTGGCAGTGCCTAGTGTCCAGTTGGACCTGAAGCATTATATGACTGTTGATAAACTGTCACCCCAGCAGTACCCTCACTATTAGCTGGGGAAGGTCTAAGGACATTACATCCACCAGCAAGCGTCGCCCCAAAAACGACCTGACTGCATTCGTTAACGACTGTTCGCCTAACAGCCATTCAGTTCTTTGGCACGAAGGAGACACCTTGAACTTGGGTTTCAGACTGCCGACTCCCTACACGAAGATATATGTGTGCTACTGGTGTCACGTAGCCAAAATATAATCTCACTGTAATATTAAAATTCAGCATTCATACTCAAACGCGCAGTAGAAAAAAAAATCACACACACACACATATACATACAATTATTACCTGCCACCCGCTTGCTTGCTGGTGCACACATGACTACATATTTATATATATCGGAAGAGGGAGAGAGTGAGACAAGGGAAGAATCAGGCTGAATGACTACAAATATTTAAGACCCTGACACAGGGAATTCCATATGCGCACAAGGTCGGCATGACTGGCTCCAAGAAGGGGACAGCGAATTCAAATGGCTCAGACAGATCAGATACAATCCCTACTGTGACAGAAAGTGGCTGTATTAAAGGACTGCCGTAGAAAGGTGCACCCAAGGGACGGTTTCGGAAAGTGATGCATACTTTGTGACAGGGTAGCATTTCTTGAACAATGTATTCTGGAAGCCACCAAGGGTTGCATTCACATTTTCTAGGTTCTAACAATAGTATTACAATAGCGATGACGAATAATAATCATATCCGAACGTGCTTGTTGTCAGCCATACAGCATCGATCAAGGCCTGAGAACCGAAAATCTAAGTGCTGTGTCTCGTTCCTTTCTAGGTGGCCACGTGGTCACAGATGGAACTGTTGTAGCAGGTTAGAGCCGTGTGAACTTGACTCCTGCAGGTAAATTGGGTGTCTAGAGAATGTCGTGTTCTCAGGTGTATCTTGTGTTGCCTGATGAGGTGTCATCGACAAGAAAGGTGAAATATTTATAAGAAGAGAATTCCAAGTGTCTGTAAATATTTCTTCTACCATTCGTAAACCCGCCAGCGTGGTGTATATAAGTGGTGTATATATACTATGATGATAACTGGGAAAGATTGTGTGTTGGGGTGTGGGGGTGCGGGGGGGGGGGGTGGCGTGTAAGTATACTGTAAAGATAACTGGCAGAGATTATGTGCGAGGGGGGAGCGTGTGCTGTGTATCTATACTGTGATGATAACAACAATAGATAGGGTGTGAGGGGGAGGGGAGGGGTGTCGTGTGTATATATACTGTGATGATAACTGAGATAGACTGGGTGTGAGAGGGGAGGGTGGGGTGTGTATATATACTGTGAAGATAACTGGGAGAAACTGGGTGTGAGAGGGGATGGTGGTGTGTGTATATATACTGTGATGATAACTAGGAGAAATTGGGTATGAGAGGGGAGGGTGTGGTATGTATATATACTGTGATGATAACTAGGAGAAATTGGGTATGAGAGGGGAGGGTGTGGTATGTATATATACTGTGATGATAACTAGGAGAAATTGGGTATGAGAGGGGAGGGTGTGGTATGTATATATACTGTGATGATAACTAGAAGAGATTTGATGGGAGGTGGGAGGTGGGTGGTGTGTATTGGCTAATTTCAGGTTTCATTATACGACTTCAAATGTTTGTAAATAGTTTGAAATCTTTCTCTCTTGCAGTTTAAGAAATACCACAGTTCGAGAATGAAAATATTTAACGTGGTTGGAGGTGAAAATGAAAGTGAGTGGAGAAGGTGGAAATAAAGACAAGTAGTAAGAGGAGAAAGGGAAATGTAGCAGGAGGCGAAGATAGTAAAATGTGTTGCTGGAGGAGGGAAAGGGGAAACAGAGGTGCAGGAGAGACATGGATATGAGTAGAAAGAGGAATGAGATTTAATTTTTTAAAAAGTGGGGCACGGGGGAGGGGGAGGGAAAAGGATTGTGCAGAGGATGAAGAAAAAAGGAGAAGGGGTGAGGAGAGGAGAAGGTGGCACTGGGCAGTTACAGTGAAAAGGCGGTGAAAATAAAGAGGAAAAGAAAAATGCAGTGGGGACTAGGATAAAGAGAAAGAAAAAAAGTAATGAGTAGAAGAGCGTGGTGTGAAGACGAAGAGTAACAAAGAGTGACGAAGAGTGACAAAGAATAACGAAGAGTGACGAAGACTGACGAAGAGGGACGAAGAGTGACGGAGAGTAACAGAGAGTGATGAAGTGTGACGAAGAGTGAGAAGAGTGACGAAGAGTGAGAAGAGTGACGAAGAGTGACGAAGAGTGAGAAGAGTGACGGAGAGTGACGAAGTGTGACAAAGAGTGAAAAGAGTTAGAAGAGTAACAAAGAGTGACGAAGAGTGACAAGGAGTAACGAAGAGTGACGAAGATTGACGAAGAGGGACGAAGAGTGGTGAAGAGTGACGGAGAGTGACGTACAGTGACGAAGTGTGACGAAGAGTGAGAAAAGTGACGATGAGTGACTTTAAAAAAAAAAAATTCGCGCCTCAGAGAACTTTGTTTGAAAGATCAACCCTGTTAGATGCTTGAAGATTTCGAATGATCAATATAATGTTTGAAAAAAAAAATCTATTTTTGTAATAAAGATGATCGGTCGACCAACTGAATGTAGTGTGTCCCGGCCACGACTGCGGGATTAACACCTTATGAACGTAAAATTTGCTAGTGAAATCATGAAACAAACAAACATAAAACATACAACAAGTTGAGGATTCTTCTGCAACGTCTGGTGAGAAAAGGCCAGCTAACATTTAGTTTAACTCATATTCCCCATCGCAAAAGGGTTGGATTCCCGCAGCGCTTAATTTCATCATCATGTAGCAGGTCCTTTGCAAAACGTCGCTCTCATCAGGGTTTGCCTGAAAGAAACTCGGTCTCTCCAGCTCTCACGCCTCTTGCGCTTTTTTTTTTAAGGAGACCTTATATCCTGTGCCTATCTTCGTGTTGGTCGGCCCCTGCTCCTCCTTTCTGTTACTATGCCTACTGTTAATATTTTTTCCCTATCCACCAATCATAAGTCTAGAGAGAACAATAATGGAGAGGTATATGCCTGGGAAGAGAGGAAGAGGAAGGCCAAGGAGAAGATGGGTGCAGGATGTGGCAGATGATCTCCAGATGGGTGTATCAGACGCAGGACATCTTGCTCATGATAGGAAGGTTTTCCGGAGGGTTGTTATGGCAGCGAGGTTCCGCGAGGGACATGCTACTGAATGAATCCACCATAGCGATTGATATGCCCAAAATATTTCAGCTTCCGAGACAAGATTCTCTTTATTTGCCAAACTTCCTTGACCTTCAGATCTTTTAAAATGTAAGTATTTTTCTCTTCTTTCTGCATGATATTCTGATAAGCTGTCTATATCATGTCAGCTCAATTACCCCTATTTTCTTTCTTAGGAACTGGTAGATAGTCCATGACTCACGTTCGTATGTTGCTTCAAAGAGGATGCATACTTACACAATTTTTATTTTTATTTCCTTGCTGGCGCTCAGCCAAAGACTTTTATTGCTGTATAAGGCAGATGTGTATCGACTCACCCTAGCTATTCCAGATATAGATGCAGAAAACGTAATGAGACAAAGCAAATGTAATAAAACACATAAAATGCCTTATGACAGGTATGAACCCCTCATAATTGATGGCAACCCAATTCCGGAACTTCGCTATGCAGATGACACACCCGAACGTTACGGCCAAAGTCTTTATCAACGTAAGATAGTGTGCGGATGGGAAAATCACCGACTTTTTAAAAATTTCCTTGACTTCTAGGTCGACCCAGCCTTGCGTGGGTACCGGGTGCAGTCCCAGGAAGTAAAGGCGGCCGACCTGATTCTTAACACATCACCCATCTTCTGGCCATTGGTCTATAAAAATATAGGTCTAGCCCTATATGCCCTTTACGCCTAAAGGCGTGGAAAAGGGGCCTTTACTTACTATATTAACGGAGTACTAACTGCAGCAAAAATTGTGACTGGAGAACTAAATGGACAAGACAACATACTTGTGTATCTAGTAATGGCATCCGTCAGTCCCGGGGGTCTATGGAGATGTGCCGCTGGCTTTGGGAACAGCATCTGCTGTGACTGTAAAGTCCGATGCGGGAATGGAAGTCTTTGCCACACAGGATACACACAAAAGCAGATACTCCCTCGTTGTGAGGCAGTTTTACTCTCCGGTGTCTCCTCTCTACAGCTCGTTGTGTTCGGTTTCTTTCAAAATGTGACAGTCCGTCTTTCACTTTCTGTCTCCATAGTAGTCGATCTGCAGCTGATTTTTCCCATGTCTCTGTGCCGATGTTTGTATCTATTAGGTCACGTTTGCATACATCTTTATAGCGCAGCTTTGGCCTTCCGGTAGGTCTATTTCCATTTATCAATTCACCATATAGGAGATCTTTTGGAATACGACCATCCTCCATGCGGGAAACATGTCCCAGCCAGCGCAGACGTCTTTGCTTCAGTATACAATACATTGATGGTATTTTTGCTCTTGTAAGCACACATTCATTGGAGACAAGGTCTCGCCATAATATACCAAGGATGCGTCTCAGACAGCGCATATGGAAGGTATTCAGTCTTTTTTCCTGTGGAGCATAGAGAGTCCAGGATTCGCAGCCGTACAGTAATGTGCTCAGGACACAAGACTCATAAACCTTCATTTTTGTATTATCAGTTAGCTTTTTGTTTGACCAGACTCTCTTTGTGAGATTTGCAAACATAGCAGAGGCCTTTCCTATACGTTTGTTTAGTTCTGTATCCAGAGAATGATTGCCTGAGATACGTGAGCCTAGGTACTCAAACTCATTTACAGCCAGCAGCTGAAGGTCATACACACTAATGTTTGGTGGATTTCCAACATTCAATCCCATCACTTGTGTTTTGTTCAGACTGATGGTAAGCCCAAATTCTTTGCAAGCATTTGCAAAGCGATTCATCAGGATCTGCAGATCATCCTCTGAATGTGTCACAATGGCAGCATCATCCGCAAACAGAAAATCCCTGAGGCATCTCGTCTCCCTGAGACTGAGAGCTTATCCTCAGCCCCGCCCTCGGCGTAACAGCATTAGGAGACACTTTGTATCTATATTAATAAAAATCAAATTTTTCGATGTCGTTAGCTCTAAACTCGGAAACTGCTGAACCGATTGGTTTCAAATCTACACACAAAGTTGCCTCTGACTCAAAGCGTAATTTTTTGTCATAAAATCGCACAAATCACCAACAACGTGGCTCCAGCAACGTTCATAACATTATTTGTTTCGTTGCCCGCCCGGATTAATTTTCAATTGATTTGGCACCTTTGGCTGTATCACATAGAACTTCACATTATTATTATATACTTTCATTTCTAATAAATGCTTGAGTATTCCGTAGCGTAGTTAGTTGTAAGAATTTTGCTTTTTTACTCGGGTGATAGGGGTTCGATTCCTAGCTGGGCGATATAATTTTTTTAGGGGGTGGGGGAGGTGGGGTGAACTCTAACTGGGTGTCTGCCATGTTTTATTGTGGTTTATAGCTAGGCTGCAATATCTACGTTATTTTTCGTTTGATTTTGGGGTTTACAGCTAGCCTGGGATAGCGGAACGTGATGCTTGATGTTCATGTCACGGGTAATATTCGTTAGCCCTTGAGAGGGCCGTTGGCACGTTGTGTTGAGGTTACAGCTAGGCTGCGATATCTGACCGAAAATCTTCAGTCTTCGGTAGTAGAATTGTAAGTATTCCGACGTTTCACGCGAATGACCGGTGTTCGATTCTACGCTGGGTGCTATTTTTTTCCCTTAAGCGGCGATTGGCACGTTGTGTTGTCGTTTAGAGCTAAGTTGCGACATCTGCGCTTTACGCCCAAAGACATCCGATTTCAGTACAGTCAAAATTAGCCTTCCCCC
>CAJHNH020005573.1:0-19862 GCA_905116865.2 Candidula unifasciata
TAGTTAACCCCCACATTACCCAAAGAATAGTTTGCCCTAACAATTCAGATTGAGGGGTTATGTTGCATCAAAAATACCTCGGTAAAAGCATCACCTGCCTGGTCATTGAATATTATTGTGTTGAAATTTCCCAGCTACGTGGAGCAGTTAGCTGATTGTCGCTTCACTCTTCTACGTGCAACCAAAGAAATCCAACAACTTATGGTGGTTGAGTGGAGCGTTACTGACTGAAAACAATATTTGCAGACCAAGACTTTAAGACGGTCTACATGTTTTTATCTCAAATTGAATTCAAGCTCAAACATTACTACAAAATGCATAGTATTTCCTGAAATGTATAAGAAGATTAAAAGTAAAGTTGAAAATATGTGCAGTCTTTGTTGTGTAAATATGACTGCAGTTGAGGCCATTTTAAGAGACACCTTCCAGTACAAGCTATAATGTTTCGTCGCGTCTACCGAGCACAATATCGCCAATATGATATATACTGTAACAAATAACATTTCACATACTCATGTAATTGTAAACCCTACTATAAGCATAATCATTCTATACGTAAATTATGAAGGTATAATTCACTGTCTAATACCTTAGTATAATTTACATATGCAATATAGTAGTTAGTAAGAATCTGTAGAGATTTATAGACAACACGCTCATGAAAAAAAAAAGTCATTTTACCAGACCATCTGCCGTAGCCATGTGAATGTTTGATATTTTTGTCTTATCAGTTGCCTTTTTAAAGCAATTTCTAGGCACATTATAGAAACATAATTCATTTTCTAATACCTTATTTACATTTACCTCCACAATACAGTAGGTGGCAAGAATTGGTAGCGATTTATAGACATCATGCACATGAAAACTGTTTTATCAGAACATCTGCCGCTGGCAGGGGGACGTTTGATAATTGCTCCTTATCAGTTGACTTTCGTGAAGATGTTCCTGCTTGGGCATAGAGAAGGAAGAATCGTTTGCCGTTACTCTCTACAATGCAACTGTCCAACGGTCCGTTTTCTTCCGTCCGTCAACAATATCTTGGAGTTAACACCTACGTCGCCTTCTTGCATTCTCTTCTTCCAGTTTACCATTGTCGTAGCTTTCAGATAAGTATAAGTATCTACATCTTCACAAAATGTATTTTTGAAATTTTAGAAGAGAATTTGGTAGACACTGGTATTCTAAAGGACAGAGGGGGCTGTAGGTTTAATCCACGTAAGGATTCACACAATCAGAAAATCGCTTTGCTATATCAGAAGAACACAAATGGCAGTTAGGTTTAGAACAAAAGGGCTGAAGTCTCGTCAGTGTGTGGCGAATAACATGGAATCACTATCCATGTCAATTGCGTATCCCAAATCAAGCAAACGACACCCTATAGAACAGTTGGCTTTTCTTCCTCTTGATTATTTCCTCTTGGCAGTACGCCAATTGCTTGATTCCGAACATTTAATTGACAAGGATGGTGCCTATGTTATTTAGCACATATCAAAAAGGTGAATGTTGAGTCTAGTCGAAGCTTTAAAAAAAAAAATACACAGTCCTACGTTAACAGAAGGAGTTAGTTATAAATTTGAAGTTACCATGACAAGTCACGTGACTATCATGAACTTCCGGCGATTACTCCAATAAGGTATCCAGAAATATCGTGTGATGTGTAGTTCAGTTGAATTAATTCAGTTATTTGCGTTTCAATATATGTTGATGTAACTCTGTAGTGAAGTACCTGAAGAGATTCAGCGAAATTTGTCTGGCAATAAATTATGCAATGTATTGTCTGTGTCCACATTATCTAAATTCACTACGGAGAAAAAAAAAACATTGTTTTCAATAAGAGAAACGTTACTGTACTTGGCGTAACGAGGAAAGATCGACTTTGGGACGATCATATCAGGAGGAGAGTCGGCACTGAACCAATACTGAACTTTATAGGTAGACAATAAACCAAATGATTTGGTAATTTGACAAGACTGACATCAGACAGGGCACCACACAGAGCAATGTTTTACACATACAGCCATAACAAACCCGAAGATCGACCACGCACGACATGGACCGCAGAAATATCAGAGACACTAAAAAGCACTTTAAATGAAGCGAACAGAAAAGCCCGTTCCAAAGATCTCTTCCTGACCTGACGCCGCAAGGAGTAGAGAAAAGAAGAAGAGGAAGAAGAAAATGTCAAAATGAGAGCCGGGCTAATGATTAGCTGATAATGGGCGACAGTCTCATTCTGGTTTTTTTTTTTTTTTTTTTGAATAGTGTGACAAGAATTCTAAAAGATTACTTCTAATTTTGTCTGTCCAAAAAACACAAACAAAACCAATAAAAAATCAAAACATGTTACTGAACATAAAGAAAACAAGACTAATGTCGGCAGATAAAACTGCCTTTCACCCAATTATAACATAAATGAGGAAGACATTGAAATTGACACAAACTTTGAATATCTAGGCTCTATAGTAAACAGCAATGGGGGCGGGGGGGGGGGAGGAGGGGTGTTCAACAGAAGTTGAAAGAGAGATGGCCATAGCAGTTGAAAGAGAGATGGCCATAGCAGTTGAAAGAGAGATGGCCATAGAAGTTGAAAGAGAGATAGCCATAGCAGTTGAAAGAGAGACGGCCATAGCAGTTGAAAGAGAGATGGCCATAGCAGTTGAAAGATAAATAGCTATAGCAGTTGAAAGAGAGATGGCTATAGCAGTTGAAAGAGAGACGGCCATAGCAGTTGAAAGAGAGATGGCCATAGCAGTTGAAAAAGAGATGGTCATAGCAGTTGAAAGAGAGATGGCTATAGAAGTTGAAAGAGAGAGATGGCTCTAGCAGTTGAAAGAGAGATGGCCATATCAGTAGATAGAGAGATGGTCATAGCAGTTGAAAGAGAGATGGCCATAGTAGTTGAAAGAGAGATGGTCATACAAGTTGAGAGAGAGATGGCTCTAGCAGTTGAAAGAGAGATGACCATAGCAGTTGAAAGAAAGATGCTCATAGAAGTTGAAAGAAAGATGGCCATAGCAGTTGAAAGAGAGATGGCCACAGCAGTTGAAAGAGAGATGGCCATAGCAGTTGAAAGAGAGATGGCCATAGCAGTTGAAAGAGAGATGGCCATAGCAGTTGAAAGAGAGATGGCCATAGCAGTTGAAAGAAAGATGGTCATAGAAGTTGAAAGAAAGATGACCATAGCAGTTGAAAGAGAGATGGCCATAGCAGTTGAAAGACAGATGGCCATAACAGTTGAAAGAGAGATGGCCATAGCAGTTGATAGAGAGATGGTCATAGCAGTTGAAAGAGAGATGGCCATAGCAGTTGAAAGAGAGATCGCCATAGCAGTTGAAAAAGAGATGGCCATAGCAGTTGAAAGAGAGATGGCCATAGCAGTTGAAAGAGAGATGGCTATAGTATTTGAAAGAGAGATGGCTTTAGAAGTTGAAAGAGATATGGCCATAGTAGTTGAAAGAGAGATGGCTATAGCAGTAGATAGAGAGATGGTCATAGCAGTTGATAGAGAGATGGCTATAGTAGTTGAAAGAGAGATGACCATAGCAGTTGAAAGAGAGATATTCTAGCAGTTGTGAGAGATGACCATAGTAGTTGAGAGAGAGATGGCTCTAGCAGTTGAGAGAGAGATGGCCATAGAAGTTGAGAGAGAGATGGCCATAGCAGTTGAAAGAGAGATGGCCATATCAGTAGATAGAGAGATGGTCATAGCAGTTGAAAGAGAGATGGTCATAGTAGTTGAAAGAGAGATGGTCATACAAGTTGAGAGAGAGATGGCTCTAGCAGTTGAAAGAGAGATGACCATAGCAGTTGAAAGAAAGATGCTCATAGAAGTTGAAAGAAAGATGGCCATAGCAGTTGAAAGAGAGATGGCCACAGCAGTTGAAAGAGAGATGGCCATAGCAGTTGAAAGAGAGATGGCCATAGCAGTTGAAAGAGAGATGGCCATAGCAGTTGAAAGAAAGATGGTCAGAGAAGTTGAAAGAAAGATGACCATAGCAGTTGAAAGAGAGATGGCCATAGCAGTTGAAAGAGAGATGGCCATAGCAGTTGAAAGACAGATGGCCATAACAGTTGAAAGAGAGATGGCCATAGCAGTTGATAGAGAGATGGTCATAGCAGTTGAAAGAGAGATGGCCATAGCAGTTGAAAGAGAGATCGCCATAGCAGTTGAAAAAGAGATGGCCATAGCAGTTGAAAGAGAGATGGCCATAGCAGTTGAAAGAGAGATGGCTATAGTATTTGAAAGAGAGATGGCTTTAGAAGTTGAAAGAGATATGGCCATAGTAGTTGAAAGAGAGATGGCTATAGCAGTAGATAGAGAGATGGTCATAGCAGTTGATAGAGAGATGGCTATAGTAGTTGAAAAAGAGATGGCCATAGTAGTTGAAAGAGAAATGGCTATAGAAGTTGAAAGAGAGATGGCTATAGTAGTTGAAAGAGAGATGACCATAGCAGTTGAAAGAGAGACGGTCATAGCAGTTGAAAGAGAGACGGCCATAGCAGTTGAAAGAGAGACGGCCATAGAAGATGAAAGAGAGACGGCCATAGCAGTTGAAAGAGAGATGGCCATAGCAGTTGAAAGAGAGATGGCCATAGCAGTTGAAAGAGAAATGCCATAACAGTTGAAAGAGAGATGACCATAGCAGTTGAAAGAGAGATATTCTAGCAGTTGTGAGAGATGACCATAGTAGTTGAGAGAGAGATGGCTCTAGCAGTTGAGAGAGAGATGACCATAGAAGTTGAGAGAGAGATGGCCATAGAAGTTGAGAGAGAGATGGCCATAGCAGGCTCAAAGATTAAACAGAATTAAAAGTATGTGGTTGAGCACAAGCTAGAGGATAAAGGTCACTTCTGAGAGCATGCATCTTCCATGCAGCAACATACGTATGTGAGTCGTAGACTCTATTGCAATCAATTTTATGGGAAAATTTGTTTTTGAACTGATACGCTATCAAAAGATTATAATAATACCATAGACAAGAAAACCTAAACAAATACTGACATCATAAAAGATCTGAAAATCAACGAAGATTTGCTAATAAACAAGATCGTGTCTCAGAAACTCAAATATTTTGGTCATATCAAGCGCCACGGCGGATTAAAAGGAAAAAAAAAAGTTAAAATATACATCGTGCCAGGAAAGAGGAGCAGGGGTCGACTAGCACGAAGATGGGCACAGGATGTAAGTGACACCTTGGGTAAGAATATGCACCAAGCCCGAGATCTAGTGAGTGACCGAGTTTCTTTCAGTCTGGCTATGAGAGCTACGTTCAGCAACAGACCTGGTACGGGATGGTGATATTTAAACTAGGAAAATTTATTCTTAGTATTATGTTATTGCTTATCACGTGTTATGTATAGTATGGTGAATATGGTATCTGGTAAAAACATACAAAGATCAATGCCCATTATCATATGTTTCACAGGAATCAGGTAACTGAAATTCGAAAGACAAAAAAAAAAAAAAAAAATAGGGTTTCACAAATGTACTATTTCTCCAAGGATATTACACTGACAACCACAAATTAACGCATTCAACAATTCACCTGCAGGCGTTCAGGTAACGTTCAGAACCAGCTGTAATCATCAGACAATAAAAAACCCGCCTAATGACTGACATTATGATATCATTGACGTGGATATCACGAAATGACATGACAGTTATCTTTCACATTTAACTTTCTTGAATGCTTTAACTGCCTGCGTATGATTGTTTTGTACTTTTAAAAAAAAACTCAGCCGACAACTCTCACGTTACCACAAGATGGTGTCTTGCGCGGGCAAAGTAAAAAGACAATTATTGTCTTTTAACAACTTTATACACTATGTGAGATGAGATGTAAAAGAAATACGGCGGGAGAAACAAGAGAAAGTGTCCCAATGAAGAATTAACAGCAATAGCAGTCACAGTATTTGCCAATGATTTCTTAGAATATCAAAGATGTTTCAGTCATTTGGTCAGAATATAACACAATCAGCCAGCAACTAAAGCATACTCTACAAGAACAGCAGGCTATACGGCAAGAGACTGATTGAGAAAGAGACGGATGGAAGAAGTAAAAGACACTACAGAAACGCAGTATGAGATTCACACAAGCTACGTAATTAGTAATATAGAGCAAACTGCATACAAATCTCTGTGAATTTTTGCGGCATAAGGCAATAGGACAAAAGAATTGGAGTACATTGATCTTGGGAGTCATCGTGGCGGAGCAGCTAGACGCTCGTCGCAGATCGGAAGGTCTTAGGTTTGCTCCCTGGCGGAGACGGACTATTTTCAAAAAATGACCTTGGCTCCCAGGTCGACCCAGCCTTGAGTGGGTACCGGGTTTAGTTGCGGGAAGTAAAGGAGACCTGCGTGATGCTGACCACATCACCTATCTTGTGCCGATTGGTTTATAAAATATAGATCTAACCCTATATGCCCTATAAGCCTAAAGGCGTGTAAAAGGGTCATTTAGTTACTTTTCCTTACTCTACTTATATTCATCTTCCTCTTGGCTTTCTGTTTTACTGCTTCGAGTTAAAGGAGATATAACGTTCTACTTCGTGCCCCTCTGGCTGGCTCGACCATAGACACATCGTGCTATTGTAGAGTTTCTCTGATGTTATCTTTTCATCTTGTTCTCGGTCTAAGTTTTGCTCTGCGTCCTTAACCTCTTTCAGTGTACAATATATTCTGTAAAGTATAGAGTCACAGGGCATTTTCTCTATGTGGAAAAAACCATTTGTTGCTTGTAAGCTAATACAGGCGTTAGTGGAAACGTTCGTTTGTGAAGTGCTCTGGCGAGGCCTGATCAATTAGCTTCTGTAAGCATTAGCAAGTAACGATTACACTGGCGAGGGTATCACGTGATTATTTTCCCCTCGTCGTTTGACAGTTAATAATATGCATGCGGAGCTTGCAATTTAGTGCTTAGCAACTGGTAGCTTTCACACTTTCAGTATCTTCATGAGTCACATAAGTATACATCACGCATTCTTTTTTATTACGAATGAATTCCAGAAAAATTTGACTAAAAAGCTCAACAAAATGGGAAAAAGGAAAACGTGCACAAAACAACACAACGTAACGTTTCGGCCAGGCAGCCTTTTTCAAACACAAGTGGACTACACAAAAGAGGAATGGAGAGTATGTAGATCTCTAAGGGGTGACGTGAGCGACATTTTAAAAAATGTGATGCGGAATAAATGAAATAAAATAAAATAAACGATGGCTAAAAAATATAGTCACAATACTGGGAATAAAAGAAATGCAAGTGTTAATGATACATAAATGATATTGATAAGAAATAGAATATGGTAATAATATGAAATAAAATAAAATAATTAACATTTAAAATGTAATAAGATTAGAACTATTTAGATGAAGGTATGTTGGATATTGATACCTCTTGGACTAAGAACGCCAAGGCTGTGGATAAGGCGATTTTCCAAAGCGAGGCGGGTAGTATGATCGCCAGAGCAAGATTTTAATGCTGTGACAGATATGTCATCTTTACCGCTGTGGTCAGGGCTATTAAAATGAAGAGGGATTGGTTTGAGTGTCTTCTTGTCGATATCAGAGAGGTGTTCCCGGAAACGATCAGCTAGCTTCCTGCCAGTCTCCCCAATGTATGCCATGCTGCATCGTTTGCAGATAATTGCATAAATTACGTTGCGGGATTCGCAAGTAAAAGGTTCCCTAATTTGAAAAGAACCATTAGGGAAACTGACCGAAGAAGTCTGGACAACGAAAGGACATGTTTTGCAGGTGCTGCGTGAGCACTGAGTAGTCCCAAGAGGAAGTGCTGTATGGATCGGTGGGAGTCGGCTTCGGACAAGTATGTCTTTAAGGTTGCGATCTCGTCTGTAAACTAATCTAGGGTTCTCACTAAAGATAATCTTGGTGTCCGGATCAGAGCGGAGGATGTCCAAATGACGAAAGAATACTTAAGTATTCTTTCGTCATTTGGACATCCTCCGCTCTTGATCCGGACACCAAGATTATCTTTAGTGAGAACCCTAGATTAGTTTACAGACGAGATCGCAACCTTAAAGACATACTTGTCCGAAGCCGACTCCCACCGATCCATACAGCACTTCCTCTTGGGACTACTCAGTGCTCACGCAGCACCTGCAAAACATGTCCTTTCGTTGTCCAGACTTCTTCGGTCAGTTTCCCTAATGGTTCTTTTCAAATTAGGGAACCTTTTACTTGCGAATCCCGCAACGTAATTTATGCAATTATCTGCAAACGATGCAGCATGGCATACATTGGGGAGACTGGCAGGAAGCTAGCTGATCGTTTCCGGGAACACCTCTCTGATATCGACAAGAAGACACTCAAACCAATCCCTCTTCATTTTAATAGCCCTGACCACAGCGGTAAAGATGACATATCTGTCACAGCATTAAAATCTTGCTCTGGCGATCATACTACCCGCCTCGCTTTGGAAAATCGCCTTATCCACAGCCTTGGCGTTCTTAGTCCAAGAGGTATCAATATCCAACATACCTTCATCTAAATAGTTCTAATCTTATTACATTTTAAATGTTAATTATTTTATTTTATTTCATATTATTACCATATTCTATTTCTTATCAATATCATTTATGTATCATTAACACTTGCATTTCTTTTATTCCCAGTATTGTGACTATATTTTTTAGCCATCGTTTATTTTATTTTATTTCATTTATTCCGCATCACATTTTTTAAAATGTCGCTCACGTCACCCCTTAGAGATCTACATACTCTCCATTCCTCTTTTGTGTAGTCCACTTGTGTTTGAAAAAGGCTGCCTGGCCGAAACGTTACGTTGTGTTGTTTTGTGCACGTTTTCCTTTTTCCCATTTTGTTGAGCTTTTTAGTCAAATTTTTCTGGAATTCATTGTATTAGCTTGACTGCAGTCACCCCCATAGTTTTACCATTTTTTATTACGACCGAGACGTAAACGAATTGGTGTGTTCGTAATCAATAGTGAACAGCAATAGTAAATAGAACATAAATTCTTGTTCAAATGAAAAGTGAAAGCGTCGACTACAGCCTTGACATGCACGCCTCGCAACTTGTTGACTGTGTAGACGGGGCTGCCGGCTACAGGCAAGGCCTTTCAATTGGGAACCACTGGATGTTGTCACTCCGTACATTTACGGATGACACAACTGTCGTAACAGGCAGTGAGGATGAGGCCCACGAGATTCTCAAGAGGTTGGACCACGTTGTCTAATGGTTTGGCATGCAGTTCAAACAGCAGAAATCAAGAAGTTTGTCAGTCCGTACAAGTAAACTGGCGGCAATCAGTTTCGCGGATCTCCGCGGTTCTGGAGGAACCGGTGAAGTGTTTCGACCGCGTCTACAATTCAAAGTTATCTGATAAAGCGTGTCCGGCGTATACATGTCACTGGCTACAGGGTTGCTTGCAATCCAGCGAGGCAGGTCGATCGAAAAGTTCAAGGTCTCATGTCTCCAGTTCATGTGGATTCCACAGCTCTTCTGGTCGCTGCTCGTGGTGAGCAGTGGAAACGATGGAGAAAAAAATCAACACAACCATGAGGAAATGGCTTAGCTCACCTCCTTGTCTGATCAATGCGGATCTGTATTGTAAGCAGGCTAAGCTGGTACTTTCGTTCAAGTCAATAACCGAAGAGTTTAAAGTCGACGACGATGCTGTCCAGCCCACACTAAAGACAGGTACGAAATGGAAAGTCCTAGATGGGATAGAATCTGCTCAGGAATCACTGACATTGAAAGAAGTCACAGGTTACACACAAACCAACCAAAGCAGCCTAGGGCATGGGATAGTCAGCTGGTGGTTCAAAGCCAACGACCAAAGAACGCAGAGACGTGGGAATGCAGCAGATAACGGACACCGAAAACGTGACTTGGGTTCAAAAAGGCGCCCAGCTGTCGCAGCAAATCCAGTGGATCGGCCACGAGAGCGCCTTGTCATGAATACTCACATGGGGTGAGATCTGGCGAATGACACCGCTGTAGCAAGCTTAGTCGTAAGATCTGGGTGCAGTGTGTTACCCACTGGCATCAATTTAGTGAAATTACATGCGACAACCCACCCGACATGCCCACTGTGCAGAGTTAAGCAGACGCTCCAGCACGTATTGTCCGCGTGCAGGAAAGCCCTAGGCCAGTAACGATATACTTGGCGCTACAGTAACGTCCTGAAAGAGTTATTGGACATTGTGGACCAAGCCAGGATGAGGGCCAACGCAAGGGCCAGTCCTACCGCCACCCCCATGCCCTTCCTCAAGGCTGGGAAGATTTATTAAGGTTTAACCGACAAGGTCGCAAACTCTTTATCAATAAGAATAACTCCACATGGGAGCATGTAAAGCAGGGGTCCATCTATCGTCAATAGAAAGATCCCTTGTCAACGATTGTTTCGGCTTCTTTCTTCCTATACAATCTCGAAAGGTGGGCCGACTTGGGTAATAAAGCCAGGCATCAATCTTTCCCTGCTGCACTTTATGGGATGTTCTTGGACAGGGACGAGACAATATAGTGATTTATAACAGGTGTTGTGAGAATTATTGATAATTGTCGCTGCGGTAGCAAATTATGTCAGCCGATTACCTTACTACCATAGTGACAAGCTTTCGGTTGGTTCATCGGACAGGTGTTAGATTTTGACATTTAGACTTTAGACCGTGCCGTACGAGTCACGAGTCGAAGAAAATAGCATTTACAAACTCGAGAAGTACTTTGAGCTTGTGGCCTGTCTGAGGAGCGACGAGGCGGACGCAGTTAAAATTTTCGCGGTCGAGGTAGGCGCAGGTTTTATCCCCACTTCTACGTACAATGTGCTAAAGCAGCTGGGCTTTAGATAAAACGAGCGTAAACGGTCCCTAAAACAACTGAGCGAAGCTGCTGAAAGAGCTTCGAACTAGCTCTGGACGCAACGGAACATCGTGGGGAATGGGCCTAGGTAGACTGGTCCGAGTCGCTAGTGGAAAAGATCTTCTAATCCATTAAAGCCAAAGTGTCCGATAAATGTCTGCCGGGTATCTCTGCCAAATGCCACAGTCTGTCATCTGTCCGATGAGCCATCCGTTAGCTTGTCGCTCTAGTCGTGAAGATAATCAACTGATCTAATTTGTTACCGCAACGGCAATATAACACAAAATCTCATAACACTTGTTGCAAAGTCACAATATCGTCTTGTCCCGGTCAGAGAGTGCGATAAAGTGTGGCAGGGCAAGATCGAGCTTGGGCCCACCTTCAAGATTACTTAGGAAGAAAGGAGCCATAACAATCGTCAACGAAGGATCTTTCTACTGATGATGGTGGACCCCTGCTGTGCATGCTCCCCTGTGTAGTTCTTCTTATTGCCTTTCCTTTCAGCTAGCTTCATGGATGCATTTTTTTTTCTTCCCATACATGGTTGAATATGGTTGTTACTGTTGATATTAATTTTTAATTTTTGTTTTAAATTGAGTTTTATGGCCACGTTAAACTGACACTCAAATCATGCATTTTAAGAGATCAGTTTCATTATTATTTTTTTTTTCAAATTATTTATGATAGAATATATTATTTATTCGTGGAACTTTCCCATATTTTCAATTTTGTCTTGAAGAAACCTACAGCTTAACCCTTCAAATGTTATGATACTGGAGCAAGTCACTTCTCAAAAAATTAAAACAAAGGTGAACATGAACAAAACAATATATTTCACGAAAACTGACCCTCTCACTATAGAACAGAGCAACATTTTCCGTTTGGTCAATAATGCCATTATAGGCACTTTTATTTTTATTTTTGGAACATTCAGCAACATCATTAACATGATCGTGTTTCACAAACAAGGATTCACAACAACAGTCAACATTAGCTTCTTTGCGCTGGCTTTGTCTGACCTCTTGTGTCTGATAACATTTCAGTGGTTTAATTTTTGTTTGAATCCTTACTTGGAAACAGACGCCATTCCCTTAGATCTTACTGAGTTTCAGTATTTGACCGGTGGAGGATGGCTCCATGTTTGTTTTGGACGAATCACCAGCTGGATCACTGTCTACATCACAGCTGAGAGGTGCCTGAGTGTAGCTCTACCCCTGAAAGTTAAACAGATAGTTTCTCTCAGGAAGACATCCTTCTCTATGGTGGCGATTTTTGTGGTACACATTCTCATGCTTTCACCCGAGTACAGCATCGCCTATTTAGGCTGGAAGTTTGTGCCAAACAGAAATAGGACCTTGATTGGACTTTTGTACAGAAGTTTCAGAAGCGATGTCGATGGTTTGGTTTATGCTTTGACCTCGTTGTCTGGAATGTTGTCTTTTATAGCAGTCATAATGCTGACGACTTTCCTCACTTTCAAACTGGGACAAAAATCAAACTGGCGTGTCAGTGCCTCAGTGAACAAAGCCAGTTCCGAAGCGCGCTCTCTGAGAGACAAAAAGACAATGAAGATGGTCACGATTATAGCTGCGATTCTCATTGTGTGTTACATTCCTGGAACAATTAACTCCCTGGCAACAGTGTTTGAACCTAATTTTATATTAACAGGAATTTATAAAAATTCTTACTTTGCCTTCTGGTCTATTGCTTATGTTTGTAATGCTATCAACTCTAGTGTTAACATTCTACTGTACTACAAAATGAGCTCCAAATACCGCGAAACATTCAATGAGCTCTTTACAAAGTGCTTTAAGACTGATGCACGTAAATAACATTTAAATAAGAAGTCATCAAGAGTCTTTCGACAGTGACACGCTAATAGCGAATGTTACTTTTCGTAAAACATAGGTACTTTGATCTGTGTTTTTTCTCTCTCCGAATACAATTTATGTGTTTACAGTTTCCTGCATGTCTTTTACAGGTCTTTGCATATCAATACCATCACGCTCTGGCTGTTCGTGCGTTTTCCAGACAATTTAACTTGCAGTAGTTTCCCCTTTGCTGTGAACTGTTCAACGTCCCTACTTTTGATCAAATCAAGGCAAACTAATTTTCTTAATTTTCCACTCGCGGCATTTTATTCAATGTCTGTATGACTGTTTTAAATTATTACATTGAATTGTACGTGTACTGAAAATTACAGGTATAGTTACCATTTGTGTATACAACTAAAACCTTCGGATTGGCTCATCATAACTAAAGACAAAATGTATTGTAATTGTGTCTAATGTATGAGTACATATGCATAAAAATATCGGATTTATGCATTTTTTTGTATGTGTATCGATGCAAATATGTGTTAATGTATGTGTATCGATGCAAATATGTGTTAATGTATGTGTATCGATGCAAATATGTGTTAATGTATGTGTATCGATGCAAATATGTGTTAATGTATGTGTATCGATGCAAATATGTGTTAATGTATGTGTATCGATGCAAATATGTGTTAATGTATGTGTATCGATGCAAATATGTGTTAATGTATGTGTATCGATGCAAATATGTGGTAATGTATGTGTATCGATGCAAATATGTGTTAATGTATGTGTATCGATGCAAATATGTGGTAATGTATGTGTATCGATGCAAATATGTGTTAATGTATGTGTATCGATGCAAATATGTGTTAATGTATGTGTATCGATGCAAATATGTGTTAATGTATGTGTATCGATGCAAATATGTGTTAATGTATGTGTATCGATGCAAATATGTGTTAATGTATGTGTATCGATGGAAATATGTGTTAATGTATGTGTATCGATGCAAATATGTGTTAAAGTATTTTGTATTTGTGAGTGTGTGCGTTAGGTGCGCATTTATTTTTAAATGTAAACATCTGACATCTGTGCTTTGTGTTTGCTACCATATATGCATTGTATCTATATTGCTATGAACATAACATCTTTTAGAACAGATAGTCACAGACTGAAAAGAGGACGGCCTTGGATGGCGCATGTGCAGGCATGCTGAATTTAGGCGAGGAGAGGAGTAGGTGAAAGTGTCCGAGCAACAGTAATATTTGTGCAGGATTCTAATCACAGTAGGCCGTGAGTGTAGGGACTGGCAAGCAGGAACTGCAGAATCATGACTTTAACCAATGATTCATGACAATTCTCGCCCAGGTGATTTGATTATCTTTACAGAATACTCTGTGTGGAGAGGTAAAGTTAAATTCATGGGGGTTCTTAGCAAAACTGAACGGAAGTAGCCTAGTGCAGCAAAGTCTGGCATATAAAACAACATGAAGTTTGATAATGGAAGTGGAGGCGGTCATTGTCGCCACCTGCTGGTCTGAGAATCATATGTACACACATGCCGTAACTGTAACTGACTCACAGAGCATGTTGAGAAAGGTGGAGACATCTATGCTTCGTGCAGAGTGGCAAGCTTCGACAGTTAGAGTCTTTTGGATATATTTTCTTAAGGTTATCCAGGTGTTTCAGGAAATGAACATGTAGACAGCTTGGCTGATTGTGCGCAACTTGGCGGTGAACTGATGTATGACAAAGCTAACTGTTGTAAGAGTCCTTAGAGAAGGAGTGAACAGTTTGGAGGCACAAATAATTCATTACGATCTGAAGAGAATGGTGCAGTGGCTGATACTCAACACTTAGAGAGAAAGGATAGACGGACATACACTCAGACTGTTACTGTTACCAACGGAATAGAGATTCTGCACTTGCTGCTGAAGTTGGGGACGGATTACTTATGCGAATGCCTTGAGTGGTATAATATGGATTCTTAATTAGACAATAACTTGTTTATAGACAAGATACACATTTTTTTTTTTAGTTATTAGAAGCGCTGAATGTAAGTCTGGAAGCCATTGTCGTGTTTTATATATGGCCGGGCACAGCTAGTATATATATATATATATATATATATATATATATATATATATATATATATATATATATATATATATATATATATATACATATATATATATATATATATATATATATATATATATATATATATATATTAGCTGTGCCCGGCCACGCGTTGCTGTGGCATAGTATGGCTAAATGGAAAAGAAAGAAAATAGAAATCGCACGTGTCTAATATGGTTCTGTCGCAATCATTGTCTGCGCACATACAGAGATAGTCATCGATGCCCCCACCCCTTCCCAAATCCACCTACAACTCGCTTCCTCATCAAAGGCTTTTGAAAAAGAAAGACAATAGAAATCGCTCCTATCTAATATAGGTAATGTCACAATCATTCTCTGCACAGATATAGAGATAGTCTGGTTTGCCACTTTAGAACACGCAACATATAATTGCGTCTTTATATTAGTGGTCGTTTAAATGGTATTTTTAGCACAGTAAAAAAAAAATGTTATTTGGTTTTCACATGCTAAAGCTGTTTGTATTTTTTTAAGAGACAGAAGTAAAGCTTACTACTGTACTTGTATATAAACAAGTAAGTCGTTAAAGAAATGAGAATAGAGAAGGTAGCATTAGTAAAATATAAACAAATTAAGAAATAAAAACTTTAAAATCATGTGTTAAACTCTTTAAGTTAACACTCTCCCCTCCCATCCCCCATCCACCGAATACTGCTCTCTGCCTCATCGAAGGATTTGAAAGTCATCACTCGACGATATTTTTTTGTAACTGACTTTGATACCCCTGTCCATCCGGACTAAAATAGGGAGCAGGAATTGCAATGAGCAGTAAATGCGGTTAGTGTAATATTTACCACACTATCCTTCAAGTACCAGTACAACTACTACCACCACCGCCACCACAATAACTAAAATGATTTCACTGCTATCTGTTTTACCGTCGGAGTAGACAGGGAGTCGTGAAAAAAAAAGTGAAATGCAACGAAAACAGGAAAAATACACAATAATTACGAAATGAACGCTATGATAAACAACACAGCCTAATTCCAAAGCAATGTCAGAAGAAATAATTAAATCGAAATGAAAATAAACGAAAATCTGTGAAAATTTGGCGTAACCATGCAATCGAAAAGTTTGAAATGAAATCATAAGAATGTTAAATGGTCAAATTTAGTTATCAACTGGTTTACCCACATACCTGTTTTTTTTTTTTTTTTTTAATATAGTATTTATGGCCACATGGCTAGGGCTGTCGCCACGACAGAGTAGGTCTAGGTTTTTTTTTTTTTTTTGCCCCCGTGTAAAAAAAAAAAAAAAAAAAAACTGCCGTACTGGGGATTCGAACACTAGTCTGAACAACAAAAAGAGAACAAAAATACGCAAGATGTGTGTCCCGATTCTAACACAACTCAAAACCGTAGGCAATTGTTTTCTCATCAACTGATATCCCAGACATAAACTTCAAGGGTTATTGAAACGGCACAATAAAAGAAATCCTACGTGTCTAACACTGTAAATGTCGCAATAATTGTCTGCGCAGACATAGATCGCACACCCGTCTCTTCCCTTTTCTCAAATCCACCGACTACTCCTTAACTCATCGAAGGTTGTTTGAAAAAAAAAAGAAAATAGAAATCGTGTCTAATATGGTTAACGTCGCAATCAGCGATATAGAGATAGTCTGGTTTGCTGTACGGGCGGATGTTAAAAATAGAGCGTCCAGTGTCTACTGCGCATGCACTGTTAAAGTCGCTCGCCCATGCGCATTTACTAACGTGGCTATATTTAATTGTCACTAAAAATGGAAATATTAGTTTCGAAAATTTTCACAACAAATGTCGTCCCCTATCTCTAACAGTGACAGGTACAATTTCAAACAATGACGAGTAAAATTCCGGTATCAAAAGAAACATATCCTGAAAATTTCAGCTAAATCGGTTCAGTAGTTTCCGAGTCTATAGCTCATAAACAAACACACATTGATATATATATATATATATATATATATATATATATATATATATATATATATATATATATATATATATATATATATATATATATATATATATAATGTATGTATTTATGTAGGTGTGTGTATATATATCCGCCAGTGGATCAAAAGGTCGTGGGTTTGCGTCCTGACAGAGCGGGATATATATATATATATAAAGCTGGGTCTCTCTAAAGCTGGGTCTCTCTAAAGCTGGGTCTCTCTGAAGCTAGGTCTCTCTAAAGCTGGGCCTCTCTAAAGCTGGGTCTCTCTAAAGCTGGGTCTCTCTAAACTAGTGGTTTCCAATCTGGGCACCCAAAGATGGTCAAGCAATTTCGATGTTATACAGACATGTTTTCAAGTTTAATTATAAATAAAATATTGAGTCCGCGATACCACTTTGGTATGAAGGGTGATCCAACATCAGACTTTATATATATATATATATATATATATATATATATATATATATATATATATATGTGTGTTTGTGTGTGTGTGTTTGTGTGTGTGTGTTTGTGTGTGTATGTGTGTGTGTTTGTGTGTGTGTGTTTGTGTGTGTTTGTGTGTGTGTGTGTTTGTGTGTGTGTGTTTGTGTGTGTGTGTTTGTGTGTGTGTGTTTGTGTTTGTGTGTGTTTGTGTGTGTTTGTGTGTGTGTGTGTTTGTGTGTGTGTGTGTTTGTGTGTGTGTGTTTGTGTGTGTGTTTGTGTGTGTGTGTGTTTGTGTGTGTTTGTGTGTGTTTGTGTGTGTGTGTGTTTGTGTGTGTGTTTGTGTGTGTGTTTGTGTGTGTGTGTGTACTTTATATATAAAATTTAGATAAAACAGTGTCAATCATCACGTTTATATTTGGACCCTGAATTACTAATTCTTTGTAAAGTTTTATTTTATTTTAGATTTTTATTTTTGTGTATGTTTTTCTCTAAGTTTTTGTTAACAGTGCTTGGGATTTTTCTCTTTATCCTCGATTTGTAAGAACAAATCAAAAAGGTGTGTCACTAGACACGAACACTATGCAGGAAGCCAAAAAAAAGAATAAGAAACTAACACAGAACGGGTGCCTCTGCCGCTACAGGCTAAGGTATTTACTGAGGAGGGGATCCGAGCACTTATCGACCGAAGGGCTCGATGGGTAACGAGGATAATCAGTCGAGTGACTGTCTTTGCTTCCCGTCAGGATATGCCCAATGTATCATAGTCTCTTCTGATACAACGGTGAAACACATTACTACCGATAGAACAGGAGTCGTTGTGGTGTAGTGGCTAGATGCTCCCCTCTGGCCCGAAGGTTTTTGGGTGCGCATGGGCATCGAATCAGATTTTTTACCTATCTCACCTTGGCTGCCAGGTCGACACAACCTAAAATGGGTATCTGGTAAGGTCCTAGGAAGTAAAGGCGGCCGGTGTGATCGTGATCATGTCTCCTATCGAGGGTCGATTTATCTGTAACATTGACTCTATCATCAAAAGCCCACTGCGCCTCTGACAGGACAAAAGTCCATTCTTTTTCTTCTTCTTTTGTCGTCTCACTGATACCAGGTTGTAGCCTAGTGTCGTGGTTTTGTCGTCTCACTGACACCAGGTTGTAGCCCAGTGTCGTTGTTTTGTCGTCTCACTGACACCAGGTTGTAGCCCAGTGTCGTGGTTTTGTCGTCTCACTGGCACCAGGTTGTAGCCCAGTGTCGTGGTTTTGTCGTCTCACTGACACCAGGTTGTAGCCCAGTGTCGTGGTTTTGTTGTCTCACTGACACCAGGTTGTAGCCCAGTGTCGTGGTTTTGTCGTCTCACTGACACCAGGTTGTAGCCCAGCGTCGTAGTTTACTGTATTTGTCTTGCTCTTCTCTGGTGGCTTGAGTGATGGATTTTTTTTTCAGGGTTCCCAAGAGTTTATTTACTGTTTCCATTGCCTACCCCATAAGAGTCACACTAAATTCGATAGAAAATATGGGTAAAAAGAAAAATAATAATTAATACGTATTGGACGTCAGTCACAGAAGAAGGGCTTGATAGATATTGCAGGTTGACATTTTATTTCTTCAGATGAGTTCTTGTACACAGTAACGTGATATTTTTTCTTCAGTTCCTATGTTCCATGAAGGCAGTTGTTATTTCTCATTTTCATGGCAGAAATTTATTTCTTGACTTCATTTGTCCTAGCAGACATTTGTTACTTTTTCAGGCTAGTTGTAGTAGGTAGTCAGTCTATTTATTCTGATCATTTGTAGTACGGAGGCACAGGTTTTTTTTTTTTTTTTTTTTTTTTTTTTTTTTAATCAGCAACAAATTATTTCGTCAGATCAGTTTATGTAGTCAGCAACAAATTATTTCTTTAGATCAGTTTATGTAGGCAGCCACAAATGATTTCTTTATATCAATTGTCATATTAGCACCGAAGTTATTGTATTTCAGATCAGTTTTCATATCTGAATGTTGTGTGTGTGTGTGTGTTAAATTAATGAAGTTCATTGTTCAGATCAGATGCTATATTTACACTCCATTTCTGTTCATGCCTTTGTCCTTTGCACACAGATTATTTCTACTGGTTGGTTACTGTCTGCAAACCGCCAGATGTTAACTTTTCATATCATTTGCCGTGAAGAGTGGAAGGAAAGATCTCTTGCAAAATGCGGTGCCGTACACAAGGCTATGACATGTGCTCCTAGACCTCGAGGCATCAGAGATTTCCGTAATGAAGACCAGACATGAAACAGGTCTGATGAAGAGAAAGGAAGAGCACACCTCGACAGATACCTCAAGCAAATCTGCACGCAAGACAATGCCACCCGTCATACTACCATGGATATGCTCGTTGCAAAATATGCCGGTACAGGCATTAGAGATGATTAGCTAGTTACGGTCGCTGAAATTAAGACCATCATCAAAACATCAAAGAAGTCTGCTCCTGGCCCCGATAGCATTTATTATGAAGACATTGCCAAGCTGCCCACAACATACATGGAGGTCCTATGTAAAGCTTATAATGACAGCCTCTGTGATTTTACCATCTCAGAAACCTGGCTGCATTGCTATTTGGTTCCGCTAGAAAAACCTGGCAAAGACGCCACGCACATAACTGGCTATAGAATCATTGCGATGCAGAACACACTAGGCAAAAAC
>CAJHNH020005574.1:5000-19855 GCA_905116865.2 Candidula unifasciata
AGTTCTGAGTCTAATATTTTGTTAACTTCTACCTTTCTTTGAAGCTCGTCATCATTATCACCACCACCATTAATATCATCCATCATCATCTCCCTTTCCTTCATATTCTTTTCCTCCTTCTTCTCCCTCTCCTTCTGTTGCTACTGCTACTGCTGCTGCTGTTCGTCCTCTTCCTCCTCCTCATTCTTCTTTCTTCTTTATTCTTTCTTCTTCTTCTTCTTCTTATTCTTCTTCTTCTTCTTTTTCTTCTCCTGCTCATCCTGTGTTTAAAGACCGTTTGCAGTTTACAGTTGAACTTTGAATTCTGTGCCTTTTGACCCAACACATCTGATTTTAGCTAATCTTTAGACCTCTTAAAAAGCAAGTGGGCAATACCGTTCTCCCACAAAAACAGAGCCCTAGAACCAGCACGATGAAATTAAAAGGTAATAAATTTAAATAATCTACAACAACAACAAAGACACATATATCTGATCCTTATTCGACTATTAAAATTATGATTTTGTTTGGGAGAATAACTATTGAACTACAGTAGAATGATGAAGCCTGCACGAAAAACAAGCACATGACTTCGGTTATTTTATTTCCTAAGAGCTATAATGAAGTTTCTGTCTCCCGGTACATCCATAATTGTCTCGGCAGACTGATCAAACATGAAATAGCACTCTTTCAACTATCAACCACAATACTTCCGGTTCCGAGGTCAGTATATTCAACGCCACTTCCTCTTCCAGGGTCAGTAATATTCAAAGCCATTTCCGGTCATAGAGGTGGAACGTGACTACAGCCTTAGTTTGATTTGTGAGACATATTCTTTCCATCTGTGATGGACGTGACCAACAATCACATTGCCAACTCTTCGCTGTAGAACATTCACAGTTATCGGTTAAAACCTAAGAGTGCGCGATCTATCACAGAATGAGAGCAAAACGAATAACTGATTGCGTTATTCCGTGAGCAGTAATGTCGACATTGGGACCAGCCGGGTCTAGAGGTTTTATGTTTCGTAGTTTTGCCGTCACTATCATTATGTGCCTTGCAATAATGTCGACAGTGGGCACAGTTGGGTCAGGAGGTGTAATGTTTCGTAGTTTAGCGGTCACTATCATTATGTGCCTTGCTATAATGTCGATAGTGGGACAAGCCAGGTCTGGAGGTTTCATGTTTTTGTTTGTTGAGTGGTTAGTATCAGCATACGCTAGTAAAGCATACGTGATCTAGAAACTCTGGGCATTTTCCACTCAACATTGCATGGAGTAAAATTTATCTATACGGAAAAGCGCGGTAAAGCCGTGTGTGTGCCTCGCGCTCTAAAGGTTTTGACTGCAATTTCAGATGCGGGTCCTTGGCTCGGGAGTTCTCCAGTGTCAGAAATTCAATGGAAGAAGAGGGCGTTGTGGTTAGGGATAGAGAAATCCGTGTTTTGAATGTGTAGCTGCTCTGCGAGGAGATATTTAGTCAATCGGAATATAACCTAATGCAATTAAATCGATCCTCTGGGCTTTAAACATCATTCATGTAACTTATTTTTTTATAAAAGCATAATAAATACAACAACGTTAAAAAGGAGGCAGCCGCAGTGGTGTGTCGGCTAAACGTTTGTCTGCGAATCTGAAGATATTTGGTTCAAATCCGGACGGCACTGATACTTTTTAACCCTTTTAAAAATGACCTTGGCTCCCAGGTCGACCCAACCTTGAATGGGTACCACGTAAACATCATGGGAAGTAAATGCAGCCGGTGGGATGCTGATCGCATCCTCTACCAATTGCTGATCGCTCTATAAAATATAGGTCTAGCCCTATATGCCCAATACGTCTGAAAGCGGGAAAAGGGGTCTATTGCTTTACTTTATTTAGAGGCAAATAGTCTGCTCATTAGTGGCCTTACATGTACTGCATCTGCTTCTTAATTAGTGGCCTTACAGGTACTGCATCTGCTTCTTAATTAGTGGCCTTACATGTGCTGCATCTGCTTTTTCATTAGTGGCCTTACAGGTACTGCATCTGCTTCTTAATTAGTGGCCTTACAGGTACTGCATCTGCTTCTTAATTAGTGGCCTTACATGTGCTGCATCTGCTTTTTCATTAGTGGCCTTACAGGTACTGCATCTGCTTCTTAATTAGTGGCCTTACATGTGCTGCATCTGCTTTTTCATTAGTGGCCTTACAGGTACTGCATCTGCTTCTTAATTAGTGGCCTTACATGTGCTGCATCTGCTTTTTCTAATTAGGCCTTACAGGTACTGCATCTGCTTCTTAATTAGTGGCCTTACATGGCTGCATCTGCTTTTTCATTAGTGGCCTTACAGGTACTGCATCTGCTTCTTAATTAGTGGCCTTACTGCTGCATCTGTTCTAATTAGTGGCGTTACAGGTACTGCATCTGCTTCTTAATTAGTCTGCATGTGCTGCATCTGCTTTTTCATTAGTGGCCTTACAGGTACTGCATCTGCTTTTTCATTAGTGGCTTACAGGTAATGCAGTGCTTCTTACAGTGGCCTTACTGCATCTGCTTCTTAATTAGTGGCCTTACAGGTACTGCATCTGCTTCTTAATTAGTGGCCTTACAGGTACTGCATCTGCTTCTTAATTAGTGGCCTTACATGTACTGCATCTGCTTCTTCATTAGTGGCCTCGCAGGTACTGCATCTGCTTCTTCATTAGTGGCCTCGCAGGTACTGCATCTGCTTCTTCATTAGTGGCCTCACAGGTACTGCATCTGCTTCTTCATTAGTGGCCTTACAGGTACTGCATCTGCTTCTTCATTAGTGGCGTTACATGTACTGCATCTGCTTCTTCATTAGTGGCCTGCATATGCTTTTTCAGGTACTGCATCTGCTTTTTCATTAGTGGCCTTACAGGTACTGCATCTGCTTCTTAATTAGTGGCCTTACATGTGCTGCATCTGCTTCTTAATTAGTGGCCTTACATGTGCTGCATCTGCTTCTTAATTAGTGGCCATACAGGTACTGCATCTGCTTCTTAATTAGTGGCCTTACATGTGCTGCATCTGCTTTTTCATTAGTGGCCTTACAGGTACTGCATCTGCTTCTTAATTAGTGGCCTTACATGTGCTGCATCTGCTTTTTCATTAGTGGCCTTACAGGTACTGCATCTGCTTCTTAATTAGTGGCCTTACATGTGCTGCATCTGCTTCTTAATTAGTGGCGTTACAGGTACTGCATCTGCTTCTTAATTAGTGGCCTTACATGTGCTGCATCTGCTTTTTCATTAGTGGCCTTACAGGTACTGCATCTGCTTTTTCATTAGTGGCCTTACAGGTACTGGCCTTCTTAATTAGTGGCCTTACATGTGCTGCATCTGCTTCTTAATTAGTGGCCTTACATGTGCTGCATCTGCTTCTTAATTAGTGGCCTTACAGGTACTGCATCTGCTTCTTAATTAGTGGCCTTACATGTGCTGCATCTGCTTTTTCATTAGTGGCCTTACAGGTACTGCATCTGCTTTTTCATTAGTGGCCTTACAGGTACTGCATCTGCTTCTTAATTAGTGGCCTTACATGTGCTGCATCTGCTTCTTAATTAGTGGCCTTACATGTGCTGCATCTGCTTCTTAATTAGTGGCCTTACATGTACTGCATCTGCTTCTTCATTAGTGGCCTCACAGGTACTGCATCTGCTACCTCATTAATGGCCTTACAGGTACTGCATCTGCTACCTCATTAATGGCCTTACAGGTACTGCATCTGCTACCTCATTAATGGCCTTACAGGTACTGCATCTGCTACCTCATTAATGGCCGTACAGGTACTGCATCTGCTACCTCATTAATGGCCTTACAGGTACTGCATCTGCTACCTTATTAGTTCATCGTGTACAACAACAATCAGAAGCTCTATTCTGTCCACGTTACAGCAAGATTTTAAAAAAACAAAAACAATTGGAACATGTTGCGAAAGCTGAATAAAACATGTATGGATGGTGAGATAAAGGAAGATAATCAGAGACAGATCTTGACAGCAGTGTGTTTTTTCTTTCACTGCTTGTGAAGGTGTTAGCACATAAAATGATTCATGCCGTTAGGAATCTAAGAAGTTAGGGAAACATGGCGCCCACGTTAGTCAGCATGATCATTGATAATTATAATAGTCTTCTTGGTCAATTTCTTCTTCAGTAATCTGGTCACACTCTTAATTCACTGACGGCCATACATTTGTGAAAGTACCAGTAATGGGTTAAGTACAGGTTGACTAGCTTTACAGGCATTACATAGGCTGGATATCAATGGAAGAACAATAAACAATCCAAGGCGTGTTGAAGAGCAGTAGTAGTAGTAATAGTACTTTTAACCCACTAGGATATCACATAAGCGATAAACATCTGATGATACAAAGTACCACCATGCGGATGAGGATCACCCGTGGAGAGGTCCTAGAAACCGCGTTCAGCCATTTGGCCATATTTATGGCCGGGCTATATTGCGGCCCCTGTCCAGAGCCAGGGTGTGGCTTCAAAATAACGAAAAATTGCATCCCACAAGGAGACGACTAGATTTTTTCATGTTGTTGAAGAAGCAGTGTAAAAAAAGAAAAAAGTGAGCAGGAGCGTCAAAACCCAGAGAAGAAGAAAGCATGCTAGGCGCATTCGATAATGATTATGTACTACAATTAAAAAAAAACCAAGTTCTTAATTGGCATATTAGTTATCTATCTAAAAGCTACCAGACGGCCTCCACATTCATCCTCATAACTAAGGTTGGTTTTCAATAGGGCCCACGCTGCTCAACCACAGTCACCCCCCTTTTCATGCTTGCTCAGAAACCCCTGCCAGATTCACAGTGCACAATCAATAGTGTAAGATTACTGCCTAATCTCGACTGGTATTTTTGTCTATCAACTATTATTTTTCCAAATCTATACCATAATTTTAGTATCGGCATTCTTTTACCAATGTCATGATGGCTTGATACCAGAAGCCCTTGAGTGTACCATTGTTGATTATCTATTTGTTGCAGCGTTTCATATAGATGTTATGTATTCTAACATGTGTCACCATTCGTCTTGAACTTTATTATCTGAGGTTATGTGTTAATATATATATATACGCAAACATATGTGTAAAAATATACATATCTACATATAAATATATATATCTATGTATATATATATATATATATAATATATATATATATATATGCATAATAATATATATATATTATATATCACAGGTATGCCGACTGGCGGTGGGCGCATCATATCTAATCTCATAATCTGCGAATCTTCCTGCAGCATGGTATCACTTCGTGTGCCGACACACCTCCGATGCCATGCAAAAAGACTGTCAAGCATCTCCTATCGTTATCTATCTATAATATCCTTCCACATATCTTTTCCATATCATAAGTGATTGTTTATTGTTCCCTCTGCTCAGAACAATGGGCGTCAGATGACTTCGGCATTCTGATGCCTTTCATACAGTTGTATTGGGCCGCCGGCTACGTGTCAAAACCTTCGGTTAGTTGACATACTATCCATACCATGAGAACAGTATATTATATATATATATATTTTATAAATGGTATTTTATATATCATCGTGCCTTCGTACTGGCGTTGGCCATCATTGCCTTTCAAACAGTCTGTAATTCCGCATAGCTACGTGTATCAGTTCGTGTGTTGACACCTGCTCCATTCATGAATAAGCTAGGCCGTTAAAATTTCTGGCGTGGTCTTCCTCGGTCTGTCTTTCCCACATGATTTTCCGGAGTGCCTCAAAATATTTGTTTATGCTTTTTCCTCTTGTCATAGGATTACCAAAATAGCCGCATTGCTAAAACTAGCTATATAAGGAAACATGAGGATTCTTTGTAAAACCACATCTCGGATGACTCAAGGTATTGTTTGGCTTGTAATTACGTTGTTCAGGATTCATACAATGCAGTTTTTGCTGGTCCTATCTATTCTTTATCTTTGTGATACATCTTCCATCGGATGTTATCCATATGCGTTAGATATTTAAAATTTATGTACTTGTTCACTAAAATAAAAGTATTTTTTTTACTTCTGTATTACATTTAGGTTCTGTTCTTTTCTTGGAAATCACCATTACTTCTGTTTTCCCAATATTTAAACTATATAATATATATATATATATTATATATATATTATATATATATATATTATATATATAGTATATATAATATGTGTGTGTGTGTGTGTGTGTGTGTGTGTGTGCGAGTGAGAGAGAGAGAGACAGAGTGTGCGTGTGTATGTGAGTTTATGTACATAGTTATCATCTATTCTCACAGTGTCATTTAGGTTTTATGTGAAATCTCAACCTTTCATCCTGTACTGTTGTTATCTAAGAGTTTTATGTCATATCTATGTCACCATCCATCCTGTAGTGTCTCCTCTTGGTATTATGTGTATAAAATCTATATCGCTATACCACTTGTTTTGTCTCATCTAGGTATTATATGTGTGTTACATATACTTGACCATATCTCCTGTATTGTGTCATTTAGGTGTTTATGTATGTTAAGTCTATGTCACATCACAACTGTTTTCAAACAAAATAATCATGCATCATGCCTAATCACACACTCTGCGTTCCTTTCAAGTAAACATTATGTTCACAGATGTCAGCATCACGATTCCCCCTGTAACTGTGTCACCTATTTAATTGTGTTAACAAATCTAACATCACCATTCCCCCGTACTGTCACCTATACGTGTGTTCACAAATCTACATAACCCTTCCCCCCCCCTCCTCTTCCGTACTGTCTCATCTATGTAATGTGTTCACAAAATCTGCATCACCATTCCCCCCTTAAAATGTGGTCATCTAGTGTAATTGTGTTCACGATCTACATTACCTTTTCCCTCGTATTTTGTCATCTATGTAATGTGTTCATTACCTTTCCCTCTTTACAGTGTCATCTATGTAATGTGGTTTCACAAATTCACATCACTATTCCCCCTGTACTGAGCCATCTATGTAATGTGTTTTTACAAACCTATATCGCTATTTTTCCCGCACTGTGTTATCTATGTAATGGGTTCACAAATTCACATAATCATTCCCCCTGTACAGTTCAGTGTACAATCTATATATTTTTGTTCCCGCACTGTGTTATCTATGTAATTCACAAATACATAATCATTCCCAGTACAGTGTCACTATATATTCCGGTATCCCTACATACATTCGCCCTGTACTATGTCATCAATGTAATGGTTTCACGAATTTACATTTCTATTTTCCCATACTGTGTCATCTATGTATTATGTTCACAGATGTACATCACTATTCCCCATGTACTGTGTTATCTATGTAATGTGTTTAAAAATCGACATCACCTTTGCCCCCTTTACTGTGTAATCTATGTATTGTGTGAACAAATCTACATTATGTAAACAAAGCTACATCATCATTTCCCCTGTTGTGTGTCACTTATGTATTACCTTCACAAATCTAGATCACCATGTCCCCCTGTCGTGGGTCATCAATGTAATGTGTTCACAAATCTCTACCATCATGAAGCCGTCGCCTGCTTCGTTCAGCTCCTTGTCTTTCTGTTGACACACCACAATCCTTATTGATCGACAAGTCTAGGATTTAAATTCATCTTGCTGGGCATTTGTATTTGCTTCAGGCAGGACTCTGACATCGTGTGTCTGCTGGCGGCTTTTCCCCAAGTGAGATGCAGATTACAGTTACAAAATAAACTACATGATACTATTGAATCCCGTACAATGAAGCACAACAAATATTCGGACAACTAGCTGACAACCAGACTTCGCCCGTCCATGTCAACATAAGACAGTACTAAGTGATAATTTAAAAACAAAAAACAAAAACACAAAAAAACCATCCCATGTAAAGCATAATAATATCCACTCTATGCAGATCAGTGCCAGACATGGACACTTACAACAAGACAGAAAACAAAATCTTTAACCATAGATACAAAGTGTTTAAAAAAACGTTGTGGTAGTTACCAAAGGAGACAGAAGGTTGGAAATTAGGTTATATGAGAGAATTTCGGTAAAGATCTCATAATGTCGGTATAGACGTGAAGAAGTAATCAAAATATTAGAAAAATCAAACATTTATGGAAATGATCTGCGAATAATAAAGAATATGTATTGGCAGCAGACAGCAGCTATAAGAATTAACAACTGTTTAGGTACATTTCAGTGCATAAAGAGGGGCGTACGACAAATATGTGTACTGTCACCTGTTTTATTTTCATTATACAGTAAATACATAATGAGATCTTTATTGATATGCCCGGAATTATGATCGGTGGGCATATTATAAACAATTTACGTTACTAATGACTCAGTCTTGAAAGCAACAAGTCAGAAAGATCTACAGGAAATGATAGAAAGTGTGGTAGAAAGTGGACGAACGGGCCTCAGTCTGAATAATGGAAAGACAGAAGTAATGGTGGTATCAAAGAAACGAATTATTCCTAAATGTGTAATAAAAGTCAATGGTATTTTTTTTTTTTTTGGGGGGGGGGGGGGGGGGACAAGTACAGAAATGTAAGTATCTGGGCACATGGATAACAACAGATGGAAAATGCATTACTGAGATAAGAAACAGAACAGGACAGGCAAAAACTGCATTTTATGAAATAAGGAACAACTTATGCTATATATCTTTGTCATTGAAGGTTAGAAAAGGAATTCTTTCTTGCTACATACATCCAGTTTCAACATATGGCTGTAAATCCTGGACAATCGGTAGGCAGGACAAAGAATTTCTTGAGGTCTCAGAGATGTGGTTTTACAGAAGAATGCTTAGAATACCTCGGACAGCCAAAATAAGCAACCAAGAGGTTGTTAAAGAGGCGGGAGCCCGAAGACAACTTTTCACAGACATCAGAAGGAGACAGTCACCATTTTTCGGCCATGTTATGCGAAGAGGTAAAATGGAACCTGTTGTGACCACTGGACAGATTTGTAGAAGGAGGGATAGAGGAAGACAACTAGAGAAGATTCTTGACAGTCTTCTTGCATGGCATGGAGGTGTGTTAGCACACGAACTGACACATGCTGCAGGAGATCGCTAATTGTGGAGAGGCACATTCGCCCACGCCAGTCGACAATGCACCTGATGATGATGATGATGACGATGATGATGATGATAATAAGACCTCATGAAGAGCTACAAGAAATAAAATGGTCTGCAAATTCAGGGGGATTGTTTTGTGGCGTCGTAAGACGCAAGTACGTAAATCAAAACAGCGAGAGGATTTAGAGTTTGGGAAATACCAAGAACAACGTGGAATGATTACATCAGTGAAATTCTGAAGCAGTATTATGTGTCCATTGAGGCGATAAGAAGAGCATAAATCACAACACTGTACCACTCCCAACGCCCTAAAGGATAGAAGAGCAAGTGAAGGGAGGATAGCACTGAACTTGTTCAGTCCTCAGACAATGTCTTTAAGTCTTACACTTAGCAGAGGTCACTTTACAATACTAACTGTTCGGGTGTGAAGTGGTCGTCATAACGGGAGTGGAGAACAAGTGTTGTTAAAGTAACAACTAACATATAATAGGTTTATGTGACATATAAATCGAACACCGCCCGTGTGTCACCGGGTCCCTCCCGGGAAGCAAAGAATGGTGACACTGCACCTTACCAGGCATGTCGTAAGAGGCGACTAAGGGTAGGGTTGGGCTTGAGGTTGGCTACCTCATCCTGTAAAAACAATAGCCACAAAAACCAACCAACTATGGATAAGTCAAAAAGAGAAGCAAGTAAAACCCAGCCAACCAAGATGAGGGGAGGCTCTTCAAGTAGAAGAAGAATGACACGATGTGGAGAAAGCCGTAAGGAGTCCGGATCGTTGACGTACCTCCTCTCAGCTAGGAAAACCTCCAGAATTGGCACCTGGAATAATAAAGGAAGGCAAAGAAACACATGTTTTCTTTGTGTGTGTCCTATCCAACGCCGGCGTCATTTCCTCACCTCTTTGTCTACTGGAGCCTGTTTAGTTGTCTTCCAAAGCTCTACATTAGTTATTCTACCATACCATTTAATTCCCTCTATTCTGCGCAGGCACAAGCTAATGAATATATGTAATTTACTGGTAGTTGCCTTAGTTGTTCTCCATGTTTCTGCCCCATACAAAAGTACTGATTTGACATTAGAATTTAAAATTTTAAGTTTAGTATTTCTTTTAATTTCTTTTAACCTAGTGCCATGGAAGCTCCTCTTGCCTTTTGTATTCTAATTTTAATATCTCTAATAGTTCCTCCATCTCTATCAACATTTCTGCTCAAATAGGTGTATGACTCCACGAAATGTGCCATTAAGAGAAACCACATTACTATTTGCCTGATTTTTTCTTATTATCTTTGTCTTTTCTTTATGGATTTTCAGACCAAGCTGCTTTGATCTCGCATCAAATATATTTAATTTATCTTGTATCTGATTCCGTGAATGATACAGAAGAGAAATATCATCAGTTAAGTCCAGATAATCAAGCTGTTTTGTAGGGGTCCACTGAATTCCATTCTTGGTGTTAGCAGTTACCGTTTTCATAATCCAGTCTAAAGCCAGTAAAGTATGAGATGCGACAAAAGACATCCCTGTCGCCCACTTATTTTTTATTTCAAATGTATCAGTTAGCTTTCCCTCTGAAGAACTCGACATTTCAAGTCTTGATTCGTTGTCTTTACTAAGTTGATAATTTTCTGTGGGATTCCAAAGTGCCCCATCATTTTGTCAGAGTGATCCCTATGAATGCTGTCAAATGCTTTTTCACTGCTAAGTGTATCTGGACGCAAAATTGTTCCGGCTTAGGATTAACTGATAAAACGTTCTCAACAAAAGTAAATTAATTGTTTAACTGTTGCCAGAAGCACAGGGTTTTGAGAAGATCGAGATAACAAAATGTTAACTATAGTCTGCCGGCTTGGTCGCACAAAGTATGTGAGTGTAGCTCCAGCGACAGTTACCCAGGGTTCTCTAAAAGGATTATCGCTCGTGAACCGAACAATGCAGTTCGCGACCTTCGCGAGGGGAGACAAAAAGCTTAGCCACTCGATCCCAGAGGTCTTCCTTGTGACATAAATAATACAATAAAATGTTCTGAAAGTTTGCCATTTATCGTTTTCCTAACAGCTGCCAAAAGTCTGCCATAACATGTCGGGATTTATGAGTAGAACCACCATCATCATACGCCCAGTCGGTCAGCGTAGACTGTTATATTTCGACATCTCACACGATCACTTGAAACACGGAACAGGTCAATGTTCTTGTCTCGCACTATCCATGTGGACAAGCAATTCAGGTATATATTTCTCTGCCTTCCTCTTGCTCTTTCCATCAATCTTGTCGGATGTTACCAAGTTCTCGTGTCCATTCCTTTTCATAACATGTCCACAAACACCGACTGTCTGCGTCTAACTGTTCTAATAAGTTTACGACTTTCAAAAGTAAAACAAATAAAAACAAAAAAGGTTGAAGTCGAGAGGATAGACATTATTGCTGCAGGTTTTAGACCACAAGGCTCGGTCTCTCTCCACAGAACGGCTAGCTCCCCGAGGACAGCGCTACACAAAGCACGAATCCCGTAGCTTCGGTGACCATCCCCATGGATCTCCGTAAAAATTGCACTCTTGAACTGAACGGCGCAGCCGTGAAACGACCCAACGAAGCAAACGGCTTGACCACTTGGGTGACCTAAGGTGTCATGTGCCCGTCTTTGTGGTGGTCGGCCCCTGCCCCTCTTTCCTGGTATCGTGCCTTCTGCGACTATTGTTTTCTAAACTCGCCGTGGCGATTGGTATGGCCAAAATATTTCAGTTTCCGAGATAAGATGTTGTTTACTAGTCAATCTTCCTTGATATTCAGATCTTTTAGGATGTCGGTATTTCCTTTCTTCTTTATCCGTGCTTTCTCAGAATCTCAAAGCATTTCAGCTTTCAGCTTAAAAGCTTCTACTGTCGTTCTTAATGACTGCGACGTAATCCAACACTCACATCCGCATGTTTCCACGGGGAGGGTTCATGCTCTCCACGTTCTGACTTTGATTTCCTTGCTGGTGCTTAACCATTGACTTTGAATGCTGATTAATGTCTGCATTGCTATGACCATCTCCCACTTCTGCTGGGTAGTATCCGTCGCTTTTTAATAACGGAGTCTAGATGTTCAGTTTGTGACATTTTTAATCTCTCCGTCATTTATTGTTATTTCTGGGTAACAGGCAGTTCCGCCTGCGGACATTACTTCTGTTTTCTTGAAACTTAAGAACAGGTTTTGATCTTTAGTCTGCTTTTGGACAGACATGACTAAACGTTCTTTTCCCTTTGGAGGACTGTGTCATCTGCATAGTGAACTTCCAGAATAGTAAGTGTTGCCACAAATTAGGCGCAGATCATAACTGTGACAGGTCGAGTCATTTTTGACATTTCTAATTATTTTTTTTTTTCTGCATAAATATTGAATATGTGGGGTGAGAGAATTCTTCAAACCTGCCTCTCTCCCTTATCAAATATAAACATATATATATATATATATATATATATATATATATATATATATATATATATATATAGTATATTATATATATATATATATACTTTTGAAACCGAACGACGCATTCAGACATCAAAGTACATCCTACAGTAAAGATAAAGGTCCCCCTTTGACGCCGTGCAGTATGTGGCAGAAGACGCTGGAAATGTGTTTAAAGACCAGTCGATACTGGGTGGGTGATATGGTCAACATCACACCGACTGTGTTTACTTCCAAGGAACTTACCCTGTACCGGTTGAAGGCTGGGTTGACATGGAAGCCAAGGTTAATTGGATGAGGGATTTGGAGGGGGCGGGTGAGATATGTCTCAGTGCGAATTCGAACTCACGACCTTCAGGCCCACAGTCGAGCATCTAGCAGCTACACCACCATGATTTCTTTGTCTGTCTGAAATATTAGCGCGCATAGCAAATGGTGTGATCGCTTCAGTAAGAAGACACCAGTTAAATACCCAGTACTGTTAACTTCAAGATTAATTCAATTCATGTGTGGTCAGAATGTTTGATCAACATAATAAAAGGTTGCAAAACTCCCCAGTAGGCTTTATTTTTTTTTTTCAGGTTAACAACTCCTCGTCAGCTGAAAATCGAAGGCGATTAACCTGCTGTCCGGTTAAGTTTATCAAACCAAATTTAAAAAGTTTAAAACAAAAGAAATCATATCTATGTTGGCTAGTTAAACATATTTGCGTGTCCTTTACAGAACGCAGGTAAACCAACTTCGGCATTTTTTGGCTGATTTAATTAGGCAATTTTACGTTCAGTATTTTGCACTTCCTACTGAATGGTTGGCTACCGATAACACGGTCAAAGCCAACACAAGGCAGTCTGCTGCCAAATCGCCTACAGCTGGCATCGAACCATGCACTTTGGCATTACGACGTGCGTTGACAATGCCTACGCCACAGAAGCCACTATATTGGCCGGAGCCTATTCAAACGTAGCAGGTCGCCTCGATCGCATGGATCTACACAACCGGAGGTACCGTAATGAACGAGTGGACCAGCTGGCAAGTAATTGACAAATACAAGCATGAAGACACAGGACAGTGATAATATAGCTAGTGCTCTACGGAAAGCAATGGCAAACTACTTAATGTCGCCTAGAAAAGCTACAACAGGCTTTTAAATGCTGGTGTTTCTTTGCGACGTTCAGTGAAGGACATAAACATTCATTTAACTGTACAGATAATGACTGGTCCCTGACGCTGAGTCAACACAATGACCTCAAATTAGACCATGATCAAACAGAGCCTATTCTGTCATTGATGTCAACATAAGAGGTATAACCAACTTTCCTGGGAACATTCTAAAGAGGTAGGCACAGAAAACAACATGCTTCATAGAGCCGCGATTTTTTAGTGTGACATTGACCTCAAATAGTCCCCCTTCCCTGTCATTATAGTATCAACTGATTCTTGATTTTAACAAACAACTTGCCTGCTTGTTCTCCGCAATGGAGATATAAATGCATTTAGTGTTGTCTTTGTGAATGTTACGGAGTGAGCGGTCTACTACGCTGCTAAAAAACTTGTTAAAATGACCACAACAACGGAAACGGCCCTTTTTCTTAACTATACGGCACTGTTTATTGACCTGTATATATTAGGTCTCCTCGACTGATAACCGAAACATAAAACCTACATACGACACACATACAACAAGGTCCTACCTCAACTGATAAAACTGAACATTAAACCTACAACTTACACATACACAAGGCCACTACCCTCGACTGATAACTTGCATATAATCCTACAACGACACAATTCAACAAAGGTCCTACCTCGGATGATAACGAAAATAAACTACAACGAACACAAAACAACAAGGTCTACCTCGACTATAACTACCAAACTACATTTACACAACAACAACAAGGTCTAACCTCGACTGATAACCTAACCTAAACCTACACTTCTACACAATAAACATGTTTTCTACCTCGACATGATAAACCGAACATAAACCTACAAACGACACAACACAAACAAGGTCTACCACGACTGTAACTACCTAAAACCTAATTGAACAATACAACTAAGCTACTCGACTGATAACAAACTAAACTACAACGGTCCACAATATGACTAGGTCTACCTAAACTGATAATGAAACCTAAAAAGAAGCTACAAAATTGTGCTCGACTTGCCCATTTATAAATACAACTACAAAACAAAAAACTAGTCTGTCTTTCCCGTTCTAAAACAACACCCGCAACATACAACTACCTACTTTTTCCAAAACTGAAATTAGGACCCACAAAAAATATTGCCTTTCATAACACAACGGTGATACCACACAAAATCTGCTTAATTATACTTACCAAAAAGTTGCA
>CAJHNH020005575.1:0-19846 GCA_905116865.2 Candidula unifasciata
ATGCCAAACGAAAGTGGTGGTACAACTTCAGGAGGTAGTAGCGCTCCTTATTCAAAACCCAGGCCGCGTCTAACTTTAAAATCGCTTAGAGGCGCCTTTACACGTTTTATGAACTAAGCTCTGAGCCGCTACCACTCTCCCGTACAGTGCCAGCTCAACCCGCTATATCTCGATGCCAAAGACGTTATGGCAAGCGCCAATGTGTAGGCCTAAGTGCGTCGACAGTGTTACGCCACCAGCAAAGCATGGTCTGGCTTCTAGTTACAACTTATTACTTTACATGAAAACTATGAACAGAACACGTTTTTACATCTAAATCACTACGCTGGTACCTATCTTCATGTCCAAAACAAACGGTCGTCAAAAATCCACTCTCGTCCCACGTCCCAGTCTCCTAGCAGTCCCCCAAGCAAGCGTTCAGCGTCCGGTCCAAAATGTGCACACCCGTGCGAAGTCCGCTCATGCTCGTTTCTACGTGTGTATGCACGTATTGAGTGTCACTAAGGGTCGCAGGGTACGATGACGAGATTCATCATCATCATCCTGAACTGTCCCATAGCAGGGCGAACCCTGACAGACATAATAAACTGAATTAAGCAAATTTACATATGAAAACATGAAGTATTGAATAAGATGCTACAATTATTGAAGGTTTCTAATTTTCACAAGGGAGATAATAAACTAGATCAAGCAGTTTCAAACTGAAACAAATAAATTAATTTGATAAAGTTACAATTTAAATTATATTATGTCGCTTTTCATTCGCACGTATTCTTTATAAAAAACATCATCGGCTTTTTGAAATGACTGGTATTGGTTTAATTATAAGGAAATTAATTTCCCTCTTTAATAGATATCACAGTATAATTCGTTAATTATAGGGGACATTGTGTTGGCTTTTCGTAACTCCAAAAGTGCGATAATCCTTACGTCCTTTTCAGGACGTAATTTTTTGTTATTTGAAGCCCCACTCTGGCTTTTGCCAGGGGCCGCAATATAGGCAGGCCATAAAAATGGCCAAATGTCTGAACGCGGTTTCTGGGACCTCTCCACGGTGATCCTCATCCGCATGGTGGCACTTTGTGTCATCGGGTGTTTATCGCTTGTGTGATGTCCTGGTGAGGTAAAAAGCCAGCCATCCAAAAGTGGCTACATTACTACCAGTGCTACTAAATATTTTTTGACAGGTACATTTGTATGTGCCTATATAACAATGTATATAGACCAGAGTTTACAGGACATTTCATTGACAGACAGTCGTACCCGCTGCGGTGAGACGGCAGCCAATGTTGTCAGTTTGCGTCATTTCTCTCCTAAGCGTTCAAATTGTGTTATATAATATATAGATTACAGTTTTATAAGTTGCTTACACACAGATTAAGTTAGCGTCCTTTAGAGAATTTTTTTTATGTCATGCTGGTATGTTGGGAAACGAGCAGACAGAGTGACTGGGCGGTTTAGCCCAACTTGCTGGTGAATTGGTGTATGACCAGCTCTATGTTGTGAGGGCTTTTTGGGGCGGAACAGTGCAGAGGGACTAATAAATCGTTTCGGTCCGAGGTGAATGGCGCTGTTTGGAGCTACCAGGGAACCTGGGCGACGGTCAACGCTCAAGGAAAAAGCGAGACGGATATACAGTCAGACAGTTACTGGTACCATCGGAATTGGACTTGTTTGCTTGCTGCTGAAGTTGGGGACGGAGCACTTAGGGGAGTTTCCAGAGCGCTATGATGTTGATTCTTAATTAAACATTAAACACACAGACCCTCACTTAACACCGTCTTTCAAATCATTCGAGTGTTTTCTTTAATGTAAATGAAAATTGGCCGCAACGAATGCTGAAAACTCTGAATCCCTCATTGTAACTCTTCTAGTGAGTGTCTTTGGGCCTAAACACTAAGAGGCGTATGAGGAAGTAGCATTTTTTTTTTTTTTTTACATAAACTCCTCGGACCGAAGTGAAGGGAGCGTTTTCTCTGCTTAAACTCTCTGAGGCCGAAGTGAAGGGAGCGTTTTCTCTGCTTAAAAGTGAGGCCGAAGTGAAGGGAGCGTTTTCTCTGCTTAAAGTATCTGAGGCCGAAGTGAAGGGAGCGTTTTCTCTGCCTTAGCTCTTCGAGGCAGTTGTGGATGGGGCGTTTTTTTTTTTTGCTTAAACTCTCCGAGGTCGAAGTGAAGGGAACGTTTTCTCTGCTTAACTCTCTCCGAGGCAGCGTTTTCTCTGTGAAGGTGTGAAGGGCGTTTTCTCTGCGTTTTCTCTAAAACTCTCCGAGACAGGTGTGGAAGGGAGCGTTTTTCTCTGCTTAAACTCTCTCAGTGAGGACAGGTGTGAAGGGAGCGTTTTCTCTGCTTAAACTCTCCGAGACATGTGTGAAGGTAGCGTTTTCTCTGCTTAAACTCTCCGAGACAGGTGTGAAGGGAGCGTTTTCTCTGCAAGTGTGAAGGGAGCGTCTTCTCTGCTTAAACTCTCTGAAGCAGGTGTGAAGGGAGCGTTTTCTCTGCCTAAACTTTCTGAGACAGGTGTGAAGGTAGCGTTTTCTCTGTCTTAGCTCTTCGAGTCAGTTGTGGATGGAGCGTTTTTTCTGCTTAAACTCTCCGAGGTCGAAGTGAATGGAACGTTTTCTCTGCTTAAACTCTCCTAGACAGGTGTGAAGGGAGCGTTTTCTCTGCTTGAACTCTCCAAGACATGTGTGAAGGGAGCGTTTTCTCTACTTAAACTCTCTGAAGCAGGTGTAAGGAAGCGTTTTCTTTGAATAAACTCTCTGAGGCAGGTGTGAAGGGAGCGTTTTCTCTGCCTAAACTTTCTGAGACAGGTGTGAAGGGAGCGTTTTCTCTGCTTAAACTTTCTGAGGCAGGTGTGGATGGAGCGTTTTGTTTGCCTAAACTCTTCGAGGCCGAAGTGAAGGGAGCGTTTTCTCTGCTTAAACTCTCCGAGACAGGTGTGGAGGGAGCGTGCCTTGTAACTGTAACACAATGGAGCATACCTAGATACTTGGCAAGTGTGCGGTGTATCAAGCGAACATTTCGCACGCGTCAACCACATAATGTAAAATAATAAAACATCATGTAATCAGTGCAACACATGTAAGAATATAAAGAAATGTAATCAGCAAGACCAATCAAGCCAGTTAAGAAAGCAAAGAATATTCTACTCCGGATGGACTCCTGGTTAATCCCTAGTAACACAAGTGTTATCACTGCCAAACTGTAGAATTCTGAACCTAGGTAACTGGCACAGTTTCTGGCTCCCACAACAGGATGTCCTGTTTTTTTGAATTGAGGCCTCCTGCCACCTCAGGGAGTGCATGTTTGAAGTCTTGTGAATTCCATCTTGAAGATCACAACTCAACAGTCACGAGAATGAACAGAACTATGAATGTCTATAAAATACCACACTGAAATGTCTCTAATGTTCAGTGGTATCTTACGAAAGATGGGTCCGTGTTAACACTTAGTTATGTGTTATACTTTATGTCACTATCTGGTCGTGGCAATAGTTAGCAATCCCTCACATAAAAGACTTGTGGGTTGAAGACACAAGCTGATGGTGAACATCACAGAACAACAGATAGTTGTCGTCTCACAGAGCCACTGACATTAGTGCGTGGACAGGAATGCATTTTCCGCCGAGGATCTCCCACCCTGTAAACTGATAGTGTTAGGATACTGATCGTTGACGTTGCCTCCAGATAATAATAATAACATCCTATGCTCATGAATGTTCCCTGGTGAATTGGTGATTCAAACGGAGGTAAGCAGATAGACAGAAAAGGCAGCAAGCTGTCTGCTCATTCTGGAAACTCAGTCAAAAATGAGTCCCAATCTAAGCGTTTCTCCAGCTTGAGGCGGAGTGGATTCATCCGCATCCAAAGTTGTAGTTAGGCCGAGGAATTTGGCTTCACTATAAGTAATACTCCCACGTATGTAACTGAATTTAAATATATGTCATTTCCAAGAGACTTGGGATAGAACGAGTACTTAACCCCACATCTTGACATATAAGTACAAAATAAGGACTATTTACCTACGGAGGAAAGTCCAAGATTTGAAAATGGCTCATTAACATAGAGATTACAAGACGTGGGCAGTTTCAAGATCAGAGGGATGTGGGCTGTCACGGCACAAGAATAACGGCGGTCGGCGTGGTGTTGACCACATCTTCCACCGAGTGCAGATTGGTCTATAAAAGAAAGGTGAAGTACTGTATGTGTCTGCGGCTTAGGCGTTCAAAATGCCCTGGTTGGTTCTGCAAGTCCTGTAAAGAATACGTAACCAACTTAAATATATGCCCGTTACGCCTGAAGGCGTGGGAAAAGGTCCTTTACTTTAGGCGCTTGTGAGAGGTGTTCACAAGCGCACGCCACGATAACAGAGACATTGGATGCCAGATCGGTAGTCTGCTCTCTCTGGTTTTGACATAGGTACCGAAAACTGACCGTTTCATAGCAGTGACAAACTGCTGAACGTAAAATTTGCGTAGAAAAACGCCGGGGTTGGTTTTGCAACATCCTCTAAAGGATAGGCGACTAACTTTTTTATGACTGGCCTATTTTCCCCCCACAGACCCTGCTCCGACCTTACAGTTAGCCCAGGATTTGCAAGAACATGGTCGCCGACTGCTGGATATGGAGGTAGAGAACCAACAGCTGAGAGAAGCGGTGGCCAAGTGTGGCCATGACCTCGTGAAGGTTCACAGACAAGGTGAGTTGGTCAGTTGTCTCTTCCAAACCAAACCACGTCGACTCTATTCTGTGTATTGTTGATTGTCATGGCTGCACTTCGGGCATCTCCGTAGGTGCTCGATCTCCTCGGAAACACATTGATGAGATTGCAGGGACTGAATGTAACAGTGCCGAGCTTAACTCTGTTGGCATCAAACAATTCGCTGGGCGTATGTTGGATTTTACTGACTTGGTGTAGTTGTCTCACCTACAGGCGTGCGTCACACACAACTCACTCACATATGTTTGTTAGCGGTGCAGACACAAAGAAAACATGTAGAGAGAGGGAGGAAGAAAGGGGTGTGGGGAGGGGGGAGTTCACTTAAAAAGTGTCAAAAGTACTGGTGGGGTAAGGAAAGGGTATGTTTTATTGATAATAGTAGCAGCAGCACTAGTAGTAGTAGTAGCAGTAGTAGCAGCACTAGTAGTAGTAATAGAAGTAGTATTAGTAGTAGTAGTATTAGTAGTAGTAGTTATGGTGGTGGTGGTGGTGGTAGTAGTAATAACGTACTAAAGAGCAAATTGATACACCGGAATTCTTCTCTAAAATGATCATCCAAGGGACTGTAGCAAACCGGTCAGTTTCCGGAGATGATAACCATACGGAATGAGGCCTGTTGTACTGTAACTATACTTCCTAGAACAGCTTACATTGGAGAATGTAGCACAGGACCCTTTGACCCGCCTTCAGGCGGACTGGGCAAATAGCTCTAGACCTGTATGATATAGATCAAGTGACATTAAGTGGGTGATTTGATCAGCATCACGTCGACCGCCTTTACCTCCCAGGATTCCCCCTGTGGGTTCTGGGGTCCTATTACACGGAATGCGAAATAGACCCACTGCCTACACAAAAGCATGTCGTAAGAGTCGGAGTGCATCTGCCTGAGAGGCAAGGAACCAGCAGTCTGCATAAAATGAGTCAGATCTTTAAAAACGGATGCACACGCAACACTCAGGTTCCGGAACATGACTGCAGTCCAGAAGTGGATGAACAACCAGAACTTTCCGCGAGAGTTTACAACTGGTGAACGAGAAGACGAAGAAGACTTCCCAAGACTACAGACTAGAACAAACGTCAACATCTGATCACATCTAATATGGAGGTAGACCCAATGCACCCAATGTTTAGTCGGTGCCTCCATATGGGCTTCCCTTGTTTGTATCTTGACTGTATCGTGTTTAGCGGCTTATCTACACGTCTGTCTGTCTGTCTGGTGTTACCAACTCCGCGGTAGTTAGGGTACTAGGAGGTTTCAACAAACCAGAAGAGGTCCACCTACGGCGAATGGTTTGGCCCTCTAACTTCTAGAGATTGTCTGTGAGCCAAGCTCGATGATGACTGCGGGTATATTTCTCATGACATGCGTTTGCATCCTTTGCTGACTGTATCTGTCTTTTCTTTTATTTTTAAAGTATTCTGACACATTATTTTCTATGTTCCTCTGCCGTATTCGCGCTATCCTTTCTTTTATCCCTTCTTCTCTCTGGTCTCTTGCTCTCTCTCTCTCTCTCTCTCTCTCTCTCTCTCTCTCTCTCTCTCTCTCTCTCTCTCTGTGTGTGTGTGTGTGTGTGTGTGTCTCGCTTCCTTACCCCTGTTTCCTTGCTGTCCCCTAGTTCTCTTACACTGTCTTTACCTCTTGTGTCTGTCCCCCTCTGTACCACTCTCTGTCTCTCCCACTACCTATTTCTTATTTCACTCCTTTTCCTTCGTCACTTAATTCTTCTGTCCGTCAATTTCTCCTCACCTATTCCCCATTCCTCCAAATCTCTCTCTATCTCTCTCAGTTCTACTGCACTTGTGCTCCCGTCAGTGTCTACTGCACTTGTGCTCCCGTCAGTGTCTACTGCTCTTGTGCTCCTGTCAGTGTCTACTGCACTTCTGCTCCCGTCAGTGTCTACTGCACTTCTGCTCAAGTCAGTGTCTGCTGCACTTGTGCTCCCGTCAGTGTCTACTGAAATTGTGCTCCCGTCAATGTCTACTGCACTTGTGCTCCCGTCAGTGTCTACTGCACTTCTGCTCCCGTCAGTGTCTACTGCACTTGTGCTCCCGTCAGTGTCTACTGAAATTGTGCTCCCGTCAATGTCTACTGCACTTCTGCTCCCGTCAGTGTCTACTGCACTTCTGCTCCCGTCAGTGTCTACTGCACTTCTGCTCCCGTCAGTGTCTACTGCACTTCTGCTCAAGTCAGTGTCTGCTGCACTTGTGCTCCCGTCAGTGTCTACTGAAATTGTGCTCCCGTCAATGTCTACTGCACTTGTGCTCCCGTCAGTGTCTACTGCACTTTTGCTCAAGTCAGTGTCTACTGCACTTCTACTCCCGTCAGTGTCTACTGCACTTGTGCTCCCGTCAGTGTCTACTGAAATTGTGCTCCCGTCAGTGTCTACTGCACTTCTGCTCCCGTCAGTGTCTACTGCACTTGTGCTCCCGACAGTGTCTACTGAACTTGTGCTCCCGTCGGTGTCTACTGCACTTGTGCTCCCGTCAGTGTCAGTGTCTAATGCACTTGTGCTCCGTTCAGTGTCTTCTGCTCTTGTGCTCCCGTCAGTGTCTACTGCACTTCTGCTCCCGTCAGTGTCTACTGCACTTGTGCTCCCGTCAGTGTCTACTACACTTGTGCTTCCGTCAGTGTCTACTGCACTTGTGCTCCCGACAATGTCTACTGCACTTGTGCGGCCGTCAGTGTCTACTACTCTTGTGCTCCCGACAATGTCTACTGCACCTGTGCTCCCGACAATGTCTACTGCACTTGTGCGGCCGTCAGTGTCTACTGCACTTGTGCTCCCGTCAGTGTCTACTGCACTTGTGCTTCCGTCAGTGTCTACTGCACTTGTGCGCCCGACAGTGTGTATGCATGTATGTGTTTGTTGCATGTATGTCAGTGTTACTGGGTTACTGGAACTACTGGCTGTACCTGTGAAGTAACCTCGGGAGGAAAGCGTGTGTAGTAGCTAAACAATGTCGTTTTCAGACTTTTCTCGCCACGGCACCCTTGTCGGGCACATTTAAAGCAGTTTGAATACTTAGGAAAAGCCATACAAAAATTCGTACCCCTATATATGCATAGAAAGTCTCTTTTTAAGTGACTACGTTTCATATTTTGTCGTATAACTTTTTAAAAATAAATTTTTGTCATTAAGCACACATTGGTAATAATCACAATTATTATTATTAGTGCACACCTTAACAAGGCTTAAACCCCCTTGAGGCCCGCGCCCTGAGAAAACTGTAAGCGGCTGAGTCCAATCCGCTTCCCTCTTTTCCACTATATTGTTGTTTATGGACGTATGCCCCTGTGTGAATATATTTATGAGACATAATCGTTGAGGAATTGCTGGCAGTCCCGAGATACGAGGCCCACAGACAGACAGTCTCGAGATACGAGGCCCACAGACAGACAGTCTCGAGATACGAGGCCCACAGACAGACAGTCTCGAGATACGAGGCCCACAGACAGACAGTCTCGAAATACGAGGCCCACAGACAGACAGACAGTCTCCGGCAGTTGGCACTCCACCTGGACATCGCATATGAGATCAGTCTGTAGGGACTTCAAGATGCCACTGACAAACAACCAAAAGAGACATGAATTGGCAGTCTTTTGGCCAGAAGGTCCATTGATAGGACGACGTTACGCGAAGTAATAGAGTAAAGGATTAAAATGAATACGCACTGTTAAATATGTGGACTGTGAAAAGGCCTTTGAAATCATTGATGGGAGATCTGTTTGGAAATTGATGAGGCAGTATGGAGAAATAAAAAATCATTAACTCAATACAAGCATCAAATGAAAGACGTAATATTCAGAGTTCTTCATAAGGGAATATTTGTATGTTTTTTTGAAATAGAAAGCCAGTGCAGCGAGGTTAGCTTTTTTTTACTTCATCTGCGATATAAACTTGCACTGCCGACTGTTACAGATAGGCTTCAAGTGCTGCCAGCAAAGTCCTCTCTCAGAGCAGCCGCAGACAAAAAACACCTCCTACATTAGGCTGTAGACAAAAAACACCTCCTACATTAGGCTGTAGACAAAAAATACCTCCTACATTAGGCTGTAGACCAAAAAAAAAACACCTTCTACATTGGGCTATAGACAAAAACACCTAGTACATTAGGCTGTAGACAAAAAAACACCTCCTACATTTTGCTATAGACAAAAAACACCTCCCACATTAGGCTGCAGACAAAAAACACCTCCTACATTAGGCTGTAGACAAAAAACACCTCCTACATTAGGCTGTAGACAAAAACACCTCCAACAATAGGCTGTAGACAAAAACACCTAGTACATTAGGCTGTAGACAAAAAAACACCTCCTACATTAGGCTGTAGACAAAAAAAAAAACCCTCCTACATTAGGCTGTAGACAAAAAACACCTCCTACATTAGGCTGTAGACAAAAAAAAAACCTCCTACATTAGGCTGTAGACAAAAAAAACACCTCCTACATTAGGCTGTAGACAAAAAACACCTCCTACATTAGGCTGTAGACAAAAAACACCTCCTACAATAGGCTGTAGAAAAAAAAAACCTCCTACATTAGGCTGTAGACAAAAAACACCTTCTACATTAGGCCGCAGACAAAAAACACCTACATTAGGCTGTAACAAAAAAAAAAAAACCTTCTACATTAGGCTGTAGACAAAAAAAAAAAACACTTCCTACATTAGGCTGTAGACACACAAAAAAACACTTCCTACATTAGGCTGTAGACAAAAAACACCTCCTACATTAGGCTGTAGACAAAAAACACCTCCTACATTAGGCTGTAGACAAAAAACACCTCCTACATTAGGCTGTAGACATAGCTAAGGGTTACATACTAAAAAGAGGAACGTCCTGGATGATGAAAACTGAAGACACAATTAGACAGGATTGATCAAACTGGCTGAGGAGAGGAGTGGGTCAAAGTGTCCCAGCAAAAGTCAGAAATATGTAGGGTTGTGATCACACTGGGGGCAGTTAGTGCAGGGACTGGCCAGCGAGAGCAGCAGAATCAGAAAGTCAACATTCATGACAATTTTCGCCTAGGTAAAGTGGTTATCTATACAAATGGCTCTGTGCTGAAGGGCAGACGAAGTGCTTAGGGTTTCTTAGCACAAACGTATGCACGTCGCTTTGTTGCAACAAAACCTGGCATATGACACCACAACATCAAGTTTAGAATGGAGGTGGAGGCAGTCACCGCAGCCTTCCACTGGCTTGAGAATCAGCTGTACACGCATGTCGTAAAGGCAACTGACAAACTGAGCATGGTAAGAAAGGTGGAGATCGGTATGGTCCGAGAAGAGTGGCAAGCATCGTTTTAAACCTCCCGGGTAGTTTTTTATCTTAAATGCGGACGTATTGGGAAATGAATAGACATATAGAATGGCTGGTTTTTCACAGCCTGTTAGCGAATTAATACGTTACAACGCTAGATGTTCTAAGGGTCCTTTGGGGGCCGAATGAACAGTCTGGAGGCGCAGATGGATCAACACAGTCTGAGGGTGCTGCGATGAGTGACTAGCGGATCTGCCTGACGATCAACACTCAGTTGAAAGTTCAGACGGATGTACAATCAGACTGTTACTGGTACCATCGGAACTGGAACACCGCACTTGCTGCTGAAGATGGGGACGGGGCGCTTATGGGAATGTCCCACGTGCTGTGATGTGGATTCCTAATATAAACATTAAACTGTATTATATATACTGGATTATTGGAATAGATTACAACCAGAAGTATCATTCACTTGGTTTTAATATAAGAGCGCAAAGAAGTACACAGTCTAAGTTATATGTTCATCTTTAAAACAATACAGAATTAACAGCAAAACATCACAATAAACAGGTGAAATGAGAAAAAGTAACACGTTTCTCCTATCCCGGACGTATAACAGCAGATGACAAGAAATGAAAGAAAAATAGGAATGGCCAAGACTGTGTTTAACCGCCGTTAACTTTGTTATTTACATCACCCATCTTGTGCCGATTGTTCTATAACAAATATAGGTCTAGCCCAATATGCCCTATACGCCTCAGGGCGTGGAAAAGGGTCCTTTACTTTGTTTTTAAACTATGTTATTTGTTAACGACAAGAGAAAACTGCGACCGTCTAGAGAGATTTGTCGGCTAGTCGCGTGTTCACCCTGACCTTTAACATCATTGTAGTGCCAGCGGCGCAGCCGAGTGAGCTCGGGGGCTGAGGCACCTTGAGCGACCCCCCCCCCCATGAATATGTTTGTGGAACAGAGCCCAACAACTGAACATTTGCAAGGGGCCAGTGTCAATCCGCTCCCTGTTCCCCCCCCCCCCCCCCTTTCTCTCTCTGGCCTAACCATGCATATAAGTTCTCTTGTTTAGTATTCTTTTATACCTTTTGCCGACATATGTCCGGTTCTGAGACTTGGTAGCTTTGTGGACATACGCTTTTATACTTGCCACGCTTAAGATATTGGTTACATAATAACTATTATCATTTTAGTATTAGTTACACACTTAAACAAGGTGAACGCGGGCGCCCCTCCCCTCCCGAGACCCTCTGTAAAAGTATGAGCCCTCTTTTCTTCAAACACACCCCCCCCCCCCCACCCCTTTTTAATGATTTCTTAGTGGGGTTTGAGAAATACATAGTTCTGACATGTTTTCCCGCACTATTTATCGTGTTTGTGTTGTAGCAGGAACACCCTCAAGAGCAGGAACAACTCATGAATATATTCGCCTCGTTTCCTCGCTTTAAACGTCAGCCTTAGATAAACACTAGGCCATATCGGTCTTCAATTTCAGATGGCGATATGTACGTACCGTTTTTAGTGCGGAGAAATGTGCACAACAACATGGCTTTAGTTGACTTGACAATCTGTCAATGCCATTCGTTGATATCAGTCTGCGAAACGTGTTCTTTGACATTTTAAAACCTGTTTGAAAGAGGAGATAGCGGGCATTTTTGGGAGATCGTTGAAGCCAGTTCGGTATTGAGAAGAGGCGCCAGCGCTGATAAACTTTGATAAAGGTCAATTTTATGAAACGATAACGTTTAAACTGGTTCCCTTGAATGACAGGCGATATCGTCTGTAGGGGTCTCGCGGTTCAGAACTTGGCAGGTCTTTGATTGTATTACTGTATATCAGCCAAATGTTCGCAGGTAGCATTCGCTTGTAAATTCTGCTATCCTCTAATTGTAAAATCTGGCATTAACTTATTGTAAATTCTGCTATCCTCTAATTGTAAAATCTGGCATTAACTTATTGTAAATTCTGCTATCCTCTAATTGTAAAATCTGGCATTAACTTATTGTAAATTCTGCTATCCTCTAATTGTAAAATCTGGCATTAACTTATTGTAAATTCTGCTATCCTCTAATTGTAAAATCTGGCATTAACTTATTGTAAATTCTGCTATCCTCTAATTGTAAAATCTGGCATTAACTTATTGTAAATTCTGCTATCCTCTAATTGTAAAATCTGGCATTAACTTATTGTAAATTCTGCTATCCTCTAATTGTAAAATCTGGCATTAACTTATTGTAAATTCTGCTATCCTCTAATTGTAAAATCTGGCATTAACTTATTGTAAATTCTGCTATCCTCTAATTGTAAAATCTGGCATTAACTTATTGTAAATTCTGCTATCCTCTAATTGTAAAATCTGGCATTAACTTATTGTAAATTCTGCTATCCTCTAATTGTAAAATCTGGCATTAACTTATTGTAAAATTCTGCTATCCTCTAATTGTAAAATCTGGCATTAACTTATTGTAAATTCTGCTATCCTCTAATTGTAAAATCTGGCATTAACTTATTGTAAATTCTGCTATCCTCTAATTGTAAAATCTGGCATTAACTTATTGTAAATTCTGACATTCGCTAATTGTAAAATCTGGCATTAACTTATTGTAAATTCTGCTATCCTCTAATTGTAAAATCTGGCATTAACTTATTGTAAATTCTGCTATCCTCTAATTGTAAAATCTGATATCCACGTATTGTAAAATCTGTCATCCACGTATTGTAAAATCTGTCATCCACGTATTGTAAAATCTGTCATCCACGTATTGTAAAATCTGTCATCCACGTATTGTAAAATCTGTCATCCACGTATTGTAAAATCTGTCATCCACTTATTGTAAAATCTGTCATCCACGTATTGTAAAATCTGACACTTATTAATTGTACAATCTTCAATCCACTTATTGTAAATTGTGATCTTCACTAATTGCGATTGCTGACATATACTAATTGTGAAATCTGACATTCACTAATTGTAAAATATGTCATCCGCATATTGAAAATTCTGACATTCATTAATTATAAACTCTGGCATTCACTAATTGTAAAATCTTACATTCGCTAATTGTAAAATCTGACATTCATTGATTGTAAATTCTGGCAGTCACGTATTATGAATTTTAGTATTCGTGTATTGTAAATTCCGACATTGCCTTTTTGTAAAATCTTGCATTCAGTTATTGTAAAACGTAGTAGCACAAGAGAAATATTTCCTATTTGATGAATCCATTCATTACTCTGGGACGTCGCCGTGGTGTAGCGGCTAGTCACTTGTCTGCTGATCGGAAGGCTGTGTAAGATGTGCATATACAGTATAATTGGGCGTATTTGGTGGAAACAGGACCAGTCGAATACAGAGCTTCTCAAGATATTGCCAACAAACAAAGAGTTGACGAAAGAAAGAAAAACATAAGAGACTAGTAAAATATTTCGGCAACGTTAGAAAATATCATCTTCATCATCATCGCGTGCCGTGCAGGTAAGCGTAGGCTATCATGTTTCGACATCTGACACGATCACCAGAATGAGGAATCAGTTCAATGTTTTTGTCTCGACCCAACTATCTGAAGATATAACAGATATAGCATCCGTTCAAAAAAACCTACCGGAGAGAACAGTTGAAGGATAATGAGCAAGAGGCAGCCAGCGATGCCAGTAAGAAGATACCACCGAGAGACTGAGACAAGCTGTCTGAGAGTCTGCAACTAAACGAGAGGCAGGTGTTTGAATGTCAGTCGCAGCCAGCCTTAGATGTCAAGACAGCACTCGATTGATCGATTAATTGATTGATTGATTGCATATTGATAAACGTACCACCAATATATTAATAAATATAGTGTAGTGTTAACAATCATACGACTCAGATATTTGAATAAGTGCCATATTAACAGTCGTTTGACCTAAACAAGCTTGAATAGTCGGCAGTGTTGACAGTAGTATGTGGAAGACATCATTGAATATGTGGCGGAATTAACAGTTGTGTAACCCAGGCATCATTGAATATGTGGCGGAATTAACAGTTGTGTAACCCAGACATCATTGAATATGTGGCGGAATTAACAGTTGTGTAACCCAGACATCATTGAATATGTGGCGGAATTAACAGTTGTGTAACCCAGACATCATTGAATATGTGTCGGAATTAACAATTGTGTAACCCAGACATCATTGAATAGTTAAAAATCAGAACATTTGCATCAGCCAGACATCATTAAACACTTGATTTCAGTCAGAGCCGGCAATTTCCCGACGGCACCAGAGGGACATTTACGGTACTAGTGAAGTCACTCGAAGCACCTGCGAGGATTCAGACAGGGCGCCCAAGAACCGTTCGACTTCAAGCACAACGATCTCTAGAAGTGGTCTGTCTGCGATAAGCAGATATGCTCATTGACATATTGGGTGCTTGTTCACATCGTTGCACGGCTAAAGTTTGTTGCCGAACACGGGGCCTTCTTTTGTTCAGGTGGTTTGATAAGTCTAGCGTCTTGATATTTGGATTATGTCTACAACTTGCTACCCTTCCTCATAAATGTGATTGATAAATATGCCCACGTGACAGAGAGCCGGTTGCCGGGACAAATGGAAGGTTGTCTAAGAACTCGGCTGCGACTCTGTTGACTGGTGTAATCGCAGTTTAATACAAGATGTCTTTAATCAGTATTTGAGTGGTCCTCCACATGTTCGTTTTTGGGATCTTTGTTTTTGTTTGTTTGTTTGCCATAGTGAGGTTTTAGTCTGCTCTATTATAGAGAGTTTTCGTCTGTCTGTCTGTCTGTCTGTCTGTCTGTCGATCGATCGATCTATCTATCTATCTATCTATCTATCTATCTATCTATCTATCTATCTATCTATCTATCTATCTATCTATCTATCTATCTATCTATCTATCTATCTATCTATCTATCTATCTATCTATCTATCTATATCTATCTATCTATCTATCTATCTATCTATCTATCTATCTATCTATCTATCTATCTATCTATCTATCTATCTATCTATCTATCTATCTATCTATCTATCTATCTATCTATCTATCTATCTATCTATCTATCTATCTATCTATCTATCTATCTATCTATCTATCTATCTATCTATCTATCTATCTATCTATCTATCTATCTATCTATCTATCTATCTATCTATCTATCTATCTATCTATCTATCTATCTATCTATCTATCTATCTATCTATCTATCTATCTATCTATCTATCTATCTATCTATCTATCTATCTATCTATCTATCTATCTATCTATCTATCTATCTATCTATCTATCTGTCTCTCTGTCTGTCTGTCTGTCTGTCTGTCTGATTGCCTGCCTGCCTGCCTGTCTGTCTGTCTGTCTGTCTGTCTATCTATCTATCTAATCTGTCTGTCTGTCTGTCTGTCTGTCTGTCTATCTATCTATTAATATCTCTGTTTATCCATCTATCTGTCTAGCATTCTGTCTGTCTCTATTATAAATCTGTCTATGTTATATTTCTAACTACCTGTCGATTTGTGCACATGTCCGCCTAACTGTATGTAAATGCATCTGTATGTCTGTCGGTTTAAATTCTGTCTACACGCCTGTGTGTGTGGCTGTGTTGTCAGGCCCACTGCCTTACTTGTCTGTCTGCATGCCTGTCCCTCTTGTCCACCTGCATACCTCCACTGTCTGAGTTTGCCCAAAGACAAATTCCGAAGAGACAAGAAAGTGCCATAGGTATTCAGCCCAGCCACAGCGACATCGGAAACAGCGCAAAGACACACGTATTACATTCAAGACAGCCACTAGCTGAGATACCATTCCCTGTCTGGTTTTACTGTGCCATATTAACACATTTTAGCCTAGACGTATTGTTCTCACGGCAGCGAGACAGCGGCGGCCACGCTCCCGTCGACTCCTCCGCTACAGTCCTGACAGCTTCTTTTCTTTATTGGTGATTTTAAAGCAAATACTGTGAGGTTCCATTGTTCTGATAATTAGTGTATGCTGATGAAAGCTTTTTAGTCGCAACGTTCATCCATCGATGCTTGACAGTGCTAGGGACTGGTTACTGGCGGTTGACCTGCCTGATCATAAAAAGTACCCTGAGTTAATCCGGAAGACTGGCCTGCGACCCGACATAGTCCTACACTCTGCGGAGAAACGTCAGCTCATTCTGATCGAGCTGACCGTGCCGTATGAGTCGCGAATAGACGAAAGCCACATGTACAAGCTCGAGAAGTACAGTGACTTAGCGGCTGGTCTGAGGAGAGACGAAGCGTACACAGTAAGAATCATCGCCGACGAGGTAGTCGCAGGAGGTCTCGTTTCCACCTCATTGTACAATGTGATCAAACAAATAGGCTTGCGAGGAAATGAGCGCAGACGAGCAGTAAAACAGCCGGGCGAGGATGCCGAGAGGGCCTTCAGCTGGCTCTGGACACAACGAAACGTCGTGGGGGATTGCCCTCGGTGAACTGGTCCGGGTGTCTAGTGGAAAAGAAAATCTTATCCCTTAAAGTTCATCGTGTCCGAATTGTCTGCCAGTGTCCTTCTGCCATCTACCAACAGTCTAACATGTGTCCGATAAACCAACCGTAAGCTTGCCCTTGGTCGTCCAGGTATGACCAGCTGACTGCTTTAATTATGCTACTGCAGCGACTATGTAAATACAGTATCTCACAGTACCTTTTGCAAAGTCACCAATTTCGTCTTGTCCCAGTCCGAGAACATCCAGTAATACATACGATAATAGCAGGAGAAAATCAACCCTGAGCTTTATGAACTCAGGTGGGCTCACTCTATGAAAAATGTCTAGGAGCTCGTGGGCCCAAACATTTGTCGACGAGGGATTACTTCTACTGACGATTGGTAGACTCCTGCTGTACATGCTCCCCTGTGGAGTTTCTTCTTATTCTTTTTTCCCGTCCTCCCTACAGCCATGGAAACAGTTGCAAGAGAATTTAGGCGAGCGGAAAGGACAACAAAAAGGAGCTAGGGGAGAAAGAGCGACAAACCTACAGTGGCCTTTTAGCCGCAACTTTACTGTTATCAATTGGGAGTGTCACCTTGTAAACTTTTCCAGATTTTCCAAGATATATTTTTTACTGTATTCATTTTTCTAATTCCTTCGCTTGAAACAGATTGTCTCTATACCCTGTTCAGTATGTTTGTAAACCTGATTCGTTGTTCACTTCCTTCATTGTGATTGTACACTTCACTTATTGTGTTTGTACACTCCAATAATTTTGTGTTTGTACACTCCAATAATTGTGATTCTACTCTCCTTGCATTGTGAGTGTACATTCCATTCATTATGTTAGTACACTCTATTCGTTGTGATTTTTCACTCCATTCATTGTTCTAGTAAACTCCATTCATTGTGATTCTACACTCCAGTCATTGTGATTGTTCACTTTACTCACTGTGTTAGTACACTGTAGACTCAAACGAGACAAATCCTGGATGGGTCGGGCTGAGGATACCATGGAACATGTTTGCCGCATCACTGACATTAATGTTGGAGAGGAATGAATAATTATGCCTCCCTCTTCAAACATTAATATTACAGTCCATATCATACTTGATGGAAGCTGTAGAGAGCAGATTCATGGCATTGTTGACACTTTAGTCAGAACACTGATTGACGAAAACACAGATGAAGGTGATGCTATAGTTTACACAGATGGGTCAGTAATTAGGGGCCAGCGTAGTGCATGGGCCTTCACAGTAAGCTCAAGGGGGAAAACCATCAAGGAGATGAATGGCGCCTTTGCTGTTACAACTAGTAGTTCTTACAATGGAAACTAAGGCTGTAACAAGGGCTTTAGCATGGCTTGGTACTCACAAGTTCACACACGTATGCTTTCTTAGTGACTCGATGAATATGCTTTAAAAAATACATACTGGATTTATCAGGAAAGAATGGATTGAAACACTAAGCACTTCACGAATATCTGCCCTAACCTTCATCTTTGTGCCAGGTCATGCCGGTGTTCAAGGGAACGAGCGTGCAGACTATCTTGCTGACACTGCGGTTGCTATGGCTGGTCCAGTGCTGGACAAAAGTGATGTTATCAATGCTATGCGCTGCACTTACCGTACCGAGGAGCACGCCAAAGGACATGACTCCAAATCTCTGTCTAGACTGATGGCCATAGGGGTGCAGTCTGGAGCTGCAAGAAATGAAGATTTCACTAAGGGGACAAGACGTTTCATTAACTAACATAGAACAAGCGTCATCAGTCGTTTTACACTTGTGGAGCTTTTGAGGAGGGGATTGGAGCACCTATGGATCTCTCTGGAATGCTGTGATGATAATCTGTTCTAACCACTAATTACTGTAATCATTAAAATAAGTCACCCTTATGAATTATGATTGTACACCCAATTAATTGTGTTTGTACACCGTACTCACTGTCTTTGCACACTTCAGTCAGTGTGTTTGTACATATAATTCATTGTGTTTGTACATCCTATTCATTGTGTTTGTACACCTCGGTCATTGTGTTTGTACACCTCGGTCATTGTGAATATACACCCAATTAGTTGTGTTTGTATACCTCATTCATTATGCTTTGTACATCTCATTTATTATGTTTGAACATCTTTTCTACTGTGTTTAAACACCTCATTTATTTTATTTGTACACAAAATGTATCGTGTTTGTTACCTCATCTCTGGTGTTTGAACGCCTAGTTCATTGTGTTTGTACACACCGTCGATTTTGTTTCTACACTCTTTGGAATTTTATAAAAGGATAACATGTGAACAAATGCTTGTACAAGTCCTTGTGTCGCCCAGAAGAAGGAAATATCGCTGCCATGCTGTAAGAAGTCACAACGCAGTTACATCTTCGGATAAAGGCAGAAAAAGAAGAAGAGAAGAAAAGAAGAAAAAGAAAAGAAAAAAAAAAAAGAAGAAGAAGAAGAAGAAGAAGAAGAAGAGAGAAGTAAGAAGAAGAAGAAGAAGAAGAAGAGAAGAAGAAAGAAGAAGAAGAAGAAGAAGAAGAAGAAGAAGAAAAATAAGAAGAAGAAGAAGAAGAAGGCGAAAAGAGAGGACGAAGAAGAAAGAAGAAGAAAAAGAAGAAGAACGAGAAAAAGACGAGGAGGAGAAGGAAGAAGAAGAAAAAGAAAAAGAAGACAAAGATGGTACAGAGTGGTGTGGGGGTGGGGGGGTGGGGAGGGGAGGGAGGGGTGGCTGTGTGGTCTCTAGGCATGTTTGCCGCCTCGAGTACGGAGGTCCGGGGTTCAAGCCCCGGTGAAGTTTAAGAGTTTTTTCACGTAGACTGCTAGTAATTTTCCCTGAACTCAGGTTATTAGGATCGGACGCTTCTGTGTACTGTTGCGCACGTAAAAACAATCCCTTGTAGTTGGAATTAAAAATTTTAGCCTAACGGCGCTGACCGGGCAAAATTAGAGTTACAAATCTACCCAAAATGTTCATTATCCACGCCAGTGCTACGGAGTTCATGCACTGTGCTGAGATTCTTCGGACTCAGGCTTGAGTCAGAAGTAGAACTGTGCACGTATGGGTTACTTCCCTTGTGCCATGATGTCAAACCCGTTGTATAAACCAAACCATGTGTGATGTCGTGGCTTAAAAGAACAGCAAAGAATTGTAATGCCAGAATCACATGTATGTCGCAAAAATTGCTAGTCGCAAAGTAGCAGTCAAATCCTCTAGCAGTAAAATCCTCAACTGAGATAGTCGGCCTTTGTGGTTTAGGCGTTTGCGAACATGTTTTTCGTATGCAGGGATGCCTGGTCGATCCCAGCTCGGGCGGACAGTTTGGCAGCATAAGGTCATGCGTGCTTTACACAGTGTTACAGAGAGCAGTGGCAAGCTAGTGAATATAAAATTTGTCTAGAAGAACTACAACAGCC
>CAJHNH020005576.1:0-19830 GCA_905116865.2 Candidula unifasciata
GACTCTCCATTGATTTAATTAGAGAATTAAGTTGAAAAAACGTTTGTTAAAGTACTCTTCAACATTTATAGTTCCCAGATTACTTCTGGCTTTTTCTCCACCTGTTTGGATAATCGTCAATTTTCCTTCTGTGGGGTTGTACTTTTTTCAAAAAAAAATGTCACTAAAATTTTTATCGAACACTTCGGGAAGTTTTACTACCGACCCGGTTTGAACTGCAGGGGCTTCGGAAGATCAACTTAAACGTTTTAGACCCCGAGTAACTGGTTAAAAAGGGCAGAGTCTGCGAAAAAATATTGAAAAAAAAAAAAAAAAACATCGGGGACTTTGATAAACAAAAAAAACTAATGGCAGCCTGTCGTGTTTTTCCAAATTTGCATGCTAAAAATTTTTCCCCTTTGCAATAACTTTTTCAAATTTCTAGAAAAATCAGAAACTTTTATACTTGTTTGTCCTCTTTCTACAAAAAGAAGTTTTTTGGGGCCTCATTTTGGGCTTTCATTAAGGAGAAGACCAAATGTTTTGCAATGTTGAATAATACAATCTGATATCGTGGCGGCACCATACCTTTCAGCGGGGAAAATCCAAGGAATTCCTCACGAATCATAGCCTTCTCACTAGACGTATCTACACACCGGACTCCAAGTGTTAACTGTTCTGTTCCTAAGATATCTGCTGTTTCTTCGGCTATGATCGAGAATCCAACAGCATTGTTAGCAGCTTTTACAATGTCTTCTCGCAGAGCTTGTTAAACAAATTGATCAAATCATTCTGCGTTCGGTGTGATGTGTTACGTGCATTTCCAGCAGCTGTACCAAAATGGTTTTTTTTAATCCAGGGGGGGGGGGGGCAAGTGCCCCCCCCCCCCATGCGGGCGCCCATGGGTGCTCGTTTGGTTATCGGCAGCCCGCTCTACCAGCCGCAACAAATGTCAGCAGATTACCGCAACTCAATGACTTGACTCTCCTTCTTAGGATTTAGGGTCCTTTGAGATTACGGTATAGAGCTCAGTCACTACCATATACAGCGAGTCAGCACTGTCATTCGGATCTGGGAAAATCTAGACAGCAGTCTCAGGCCGCTGTTCCCAAGACGAAGAAGATACCGGTTAAGCCAGACCCCCACCAACGTGGACGCCATCGTGGTGACAACCAAACCTAACCGAACAGTGCCAACACCAGAAGCCGACCCCATCGTGGCGCCAGCACCTGAGCAACCCCTTTCGTGGCGCTATCACCTGAAGCCCCCCCCCCCCCCCCCTCCTCTTACGGCTCAGAACAATTCACTGCGGTCCTGAGTCATACCCGCTGCAATAAAAAGCAGGAGAGCCTCCTTCCCGGAGATTATTCAATGGTCACGTTGCCAGAAGGCGTAGCACACAGCCTCTTTTTGCCACAGTATGGTGCAGGTACTGCTCAAAACTTCAAGATTTCAAGGAGTGCTCGCTGGCAAAAATCGACCCGAATTTCAGAAAACCCAATTGTAACCGCAAATGCTCAAACTGCTTTGGTGCTCATAGCACGAGATAAATGGGCTGCCCACATCTCAAACAGCACAAAGGGACTTTGACAGCAACCACAATTAAGAACATAACGCACGCCGAAGCTAGAAAGATGTACAAGGCGCCAAGGCTGACCAGGCAACAAGAGTCAAGTCAGCGGAGATGGTAACTAATGACGAAAACCTTGAGAGCATTGAGGCCGACTCTCAGAAGCGCAAATGAAAAGATTTTCCCACATCGGCTGGAGGCGAAAGGACTCTAGGTGCACCTAATCTTCGACAAGGTAGAGCAGGTAGAAGAGATACGCATATCACTTGCTGAATTTAGAGCAAGACGTGATATGGACTACAAAGAAGTGAACACAGCCTACTGCAAACTAAAAAAAAAAAAATGGGAAGAGGCACTGAGCTTAACATCCGAAGATGAAGCAGATAAGCAGGAGGAGTGGAACACACCGCAAAGGTCCAAACTGTACAAGCAAGGCAGACGAGCACGTCACCAGTACTAGAAACTGCATTGCCCGTTATTTTCTGGACAGCCAGCACCGCCCCACACCAACCTGTTCCAGTGCCGATCTAGGCAAACTGCCAGTCCTTTTCAGGACTAGTAGACTCCCTTCCCAAAAGACAGAAAACAGCCAACCAAAAGTTGCCAACCCAAAAAGCCAGACAGCCTAGAAGCCAGCTCACCGACCTGAGGCAAAACTAGCAGTCCTTTTTATGGCTGCCAAATTCATTCCCAAAAACTGGAAACTTCCAATCAAAAACCAGCCAAGCTAGATTACGCTGACATGTTGAAGTTGAGAAACGAAACTCAGGCGAAATCATTTTCGCCACAAAGAAACCGAATTCAAGTCCTAAATAAAGAGGACTGAGCTTGAAATATGTGTTTCATACAATCAGATTCAGATTCAGCAACCGGGGGTGCATCGTACAGTATCACTGAGTATTTTCGTATATAGTGTACAGTCCCCCCGGTACCCAAAAAAAAAAGAGACTTTCAAATGACATATATTACACTATTGAAATCTCCGTCAGAAATATTTTCCAACCTGAAACCAGAACATATTTAAGGAAGTAAGTGCAGTCATACGGAATACATCAATCAGTACGCACTGAACACATCACCATATAAAGTGTCGATAAGCTTAGGTGGTCGTGTTTCTCCACCTCACGCAATCACCAGAATCACTGATCAGGTCAGGGTTCATGTCACGCCCATCCACATGGCCAAGCCATCCAGGTATTTATTTATTTGCTGAAAGAATAATTTACTAAATTATGAATGATATTACACAATTCTACTATATTGCTATTATATATAATATATATAGGTTAGTTGCGTATCCATTACAGGACGTTGCAGAACCAACCCCAGCAGTACCTGCTCTTGTGTGGTTTCTCTAGGCAAATGTACGTCCAGTAGTTTGCTATTGTTTTCTGGACGGTCAGCTTTCTTGATACCACTGTCGACTGTATATATACCGAACCCGGCAATCCTTCATTACGAAGCGTTCGCATCGAATTAGCCGCAGAGCCGACATTACATTTATATATATATATATATATATATATATATATATATATATATATATATATATATATATATATATATATATATTGAATCCTATTTTCAGCACACTTAATGACAGCAGACTGCTAGAACTTCTGCTTTAAGAGACAGATCCGTATATTAGAAAATTCAGTGTTTGACTTTCTCCCTGCGGTGGCTCCGGAGACCCATTTAGCACACACACACACATACACAAAAGGGGGGGGGGGCAAAGAACCATTACCTAGATGATGACGAAGATGTTGATGTGATGCGCCAATTTAAAGTCAGGTGTCGATTTGAGACAGCGACACCATCTAGACTATGTAAGGAAAGAAGTGAAGTAAAGATCCCTTTTTACGCCTTAGTTGCATTGGGCATATGGGAAGAGCACCCATATTTTTACAGACCAATCAGAACTGGGTGGGTAATGGGTCAGCATTACGCCGGTCGTCTGTTCTTCCCCAGGACAGCCATCCCGGTAGTGGGTTTCGATCGCGATACGTTAGAATTACGAGTCGGACTCGCAACGCCTAAGCCACGGACGCCGCAGACGTGTGTAAACAATGCATTATAGATCAGGTTTCCAATTATTCGTTAAATAACACTGACCATTAAAAATGCCATTTACTTACGCCTACCTCATTTAGCTGCTCCTTTGTTGAGAAAATCTAAAGTTGAATACAATGCATGGAAATCAGCGCAACAATAGCTGTAGTTGTATTATAAGCGTGACGTGTATCTCAGCGAAAATGGTGGTTATAAAGAATTCATTCATTCATTCAGTAGCATGTCCCTCGCGGAACCTCGCTGCCATAACAACCCTCCGGAAAACCTTCCTATCATGAGCAAGATGTCCTGCGTCTGATACACCCATCTGGAGATCATCTGCCACATCCTGCACCCATCTTCTCCTTGGCCTTCCTCTTCCTCTCTTCCCAGGCATATACCCCTCCATTATTGTTCTCTCTAGACCTCCATGACGTTTCAAGTGACCAAAATATTTCAATTTTCTTTGTTTTATTGTCTTTACTAGCCAACCCTCTTCAATATTCAGCTCTTGAAGTATGGATGCATTTGTTCTTTTCTTTACCCAAGATATTCTTAGAACCTGTCTGTAACATTTATATTCAAATGCATTTATGCGCTGTTCCGCTTGTTTAGTAAGTGTCCAGGTCTCACAGGCGTATGTTGCAATGGGAAAGATGCATGCTCTTAAAAATCTGACCTTTGTAATTCTATCTGTACAATTCCATAATTTATTCAGTTTGTTTTAGTCTTTGAAGAGCAATTGATAGTCGCCGTTTAATTTCTTTCATTGTGTCACCATTGTTGGTAACCAGTGACCCAAGATATTCGAAATTTTCTACCACTTCCAATCTTTCCTCATTAACATATATTTCCTTCTCCATGGCAGTTTGTTTGTATGCATTATCTTTGTTTTTTGCTGTGTTAAGAAATAAGTTATGATTTTCACTATTTCTTTGGAGTGAGGTTAATAAGTTTTCTAAACCATTTTGTGATGTTGATAGTAATACTGTATCATCAGCATAACGAATTTCTGGTATTTCATGACCACCGATGTTTAGGGCATCATATTGTTCCTTGTTTATATCATCTCTTACATTTCTCATTATATTTTCGGCGTACAGGTTGAACAAATACGGTGACAGCACACATCCCTGACGGACTCCTTGCTTGATGCCAAACCAGTCTGATGTCTCTCCATCTATTCTGACTGCTGCTTGTTGGTCTTGATAGAGCATTTTAATGAGCTGCACTATATGTGATGGAAAGCCCATATTCCTCATGATTTCCCAAAGCTTCTGATGTTGTACACAGTCAAATGCTTTTGAATAATCCACAAAACATAAGAACAGATTTACATTAAATTCTCTACACTTCTCTATTATTAAACGCATGTTGAATATATGATCTCTTGTTCCTCTTCCCTGTCTAAATCCAGCCTGAGCTACATTAATCTCTTCTTCCATTTTCTTTTGCAGTCTTCTCATTATAATTTTTAGTAGAATTTTACTTGCATGACTGATCAGGGCAATAGTTCGATAGTTTGTACATAATTTCAGGTCACCCTTTTTTGGTATTGGAATGAAGATAGTTCTCTTCCAGTCTTTTGGCCAAATACCATATTTCCATATCTTTTCACATAATGCATGATAGATTTTTATGCTTTCTTCTCCTCCCGCTTTAATCAATTCAGCTGGTATCTCATCACATCCAGGTGATTTACCATTTTTCAGGCTCCTTATTGCCCATGAAATTTCATCTAATGAAGGTTCAGGTTCTGCCTCTACTGTTACTGGTTCATGTATATCATTCATATCCTCACTGTCATTCATATCATACATTCCGCTGCAGTATTCCTGCCATCTTCCTAGAATTTGTCTAGATTCTGTTAAAGTATTTCCCAACCTGTCACAAATAACATTTAACTGAGGTTGAAAATTTCTTGTCAATAACTTCATTTCCTTGAACATTTCGTAATCTCTTCCATTTTTGTGATGCTGCTCTATTTTAATACAGCAATCTTGTACATACTGATTTTTATCCTTTCTTGTGTACTTTCTTATTTCTCGTGTAAAAAATTTATACTTCATCCTACTATCATTGGTTTCTCCTTTCTTTTTCAGTTCTCTTCGTTGTTTTATTAGTTCTAACGTGTATGGTGTGATCCATGGTTTATGTTGCTTAGTCCTGGTGGGTATTAAGTCTTTAGCTGCTGTTATCAAGATATCCCTAGCTTGTACCGCCAGTTCATCAGGTGTCATTTCTTATAAAGAATAGTTTAATATAATACTTTACCATATCGACAATTTCGTCGACCGCCTTCACGATTTCGTGTCTCCTTCAAACATTGCACATCGACGATGGAGAATATTTTTAAGGTGAACACTTGTATTTCTTTTTAATATTTTCTAAAATTGGTTTTACTGTCGTGTCGTTATTCTTGTTTGTTTGATATATTGATGCATGAGAAGCCATGATCTTACGAAGCGAATGAACAGTGCAGAAGCACAAATAGACCATCACGGTCTGAGGAGAATGTCATTGCGAGGAGTGACCAAGGAATCTGACCGAAGCTCAACACTCAGGGTAAAGCCGAGACGGATACACACACAATTAGACTGCTACTGGTATCATCGAAGTTGAAACTCTGTGATTGCTGCTGAAGATGGGGACGTAGCAATTATGGGAATGTCCTGCATGCTGTGATGTTGATTATTTTATTTTTTTCAACATTCAACTTTTTTTTTTTTTTTGACAATTATAGTGCGTCGGAACGGAAACAAGAATATAAAACAGTTACACATAAACTACAGATATTCATTAAACGGTGCCTGCGCAGCATAGAGTGAATTCCTAGGTATGATAGAATCACTAATGTTCGGCTTTAGGGAGAACTAAACAAATTCCGATGAATTAAGAGGTAAAGAAATTATGCTGACTGTGGATGAGACACACATCATGTTTACCAAAACTTCAGAACAACAGAAAAAAGTTACTCTGGAGCCCATAGGGCAGGAAGTGAGGTGGGCGAGGGGGGAGGGGGTGTTAGAGGGCAAACTCAAAAAACGCATAGAGATGGGTGCTAGAGATATAGATTTAAACATGAAAACTAGGAAGCACACGAGGTGAGCTGGAGCGTTCACCAGAGTAACTTAAAGTTCTGGCTGCTCGTCCACTACTGAACTGCAGTCCCGCTCCAGAACCTGAGTGTTGCGTGTACATCAGTTTTACAGATCTCACACGACTGGTGCCTCTCCGGCAGATGCACTCCGACTTCAAAGGAAGCTCCCCAATTAGTCGACTCTTACGACATGCTTTTGGGGAGGCAGTGGGTCTTTTCTTGTTTTCCCCACAATAGGGCCCCAGAACCCACACAGGGGTGAGCTGAATCTGATGGTGAAGGATAGGATGACTTAGAGTTAGGGGGCCTATGCTTAAAAAAAAGGGGGGGGGGGGAGGTATAGGTACAGAAAAACGAATAAATGTGTGTTTTCGTTTTGTCATTTGCATTGACACCAAGTTTGCGTTTTATGTGTTTTGTAGGCTCAATTAAAGTTATTAATTTAAAATTTAGATTGTAATTTGAAATATAATTTTTTAATTAATTTGCCGCAGCCAGCAGTATATCTTGCCCTGTTAGTATTGCTGGCTTGTTTAGATGTATCTACCAATCACGGTAAGAAATTTTTTTTTTTTTTTTTTGGTTTTGGGGGGGGGGGGGGGGGTAATTTGTAATTATTAATAATTGTTTAAAAATGGGACGGGGGGGGGGGGAGAGAGATTTCACAGTTATATTGAGGCTTCAAACCTTAAACAGGCTTGTTGGCACAAGTTGTGGCTTACAGCTAAGCTGCGAATCCTGCACATTTCGGCTTAACAAATTCGATGTCAGCAAAATCTTGGCTTCCAGGTAAACCCAGCCTGAAAACAGGTAAAGTCATGAAAGTAAAGTCGGCCGGCGTAATGTTGACTACATAACTCAGCACGTGCCAATTGGTCTATAAAATAAAGGTCTAGATCTATATGCACAATAAGCCTGAGGCGTGGAAAGAGGTCGACAATAATCCACCAGGGCGTCGTTGCTTCATTTACCGGCTTCTTCCTATTCTTCTTTCGTTCACCTGAAATAAGTTGGCAATTTTGTCTCTCGTATAAAACTTACTGTCGTTTTAACTACGTTCAGTGGTCCATAGAGTTAACGTTCCATTGTTGTTTCTTTTTGGTCAAAAGATTCGCCCGAATGTGTAAAATTGCCTTCCTGGAGTAAATGTTCTGCTTTCTGTGGCACTTTTCCACAGGTGTACATGGCTGATACGCATAACTTGATTTTTGTGTACATGTGGTTACGTAATCAGGAGTGTCCTGTTCGAAGGCGAAGGATAATGGCTTGTTCTGGTCTGTCTAAGATAAAATAGTCATCTTGTGCTGGGGCTGGTGGTTTCCCCATCGATTTAATTATCCTTTTCTTCTGGTGGTATGTGACTGGTACATCCAGCTACTCTTTTGTCGCACCTTTCCCTGCCAATTGATCAGCTTCCTCTCATTTCCATAATGGCACGGTATCAATAGCATTACGACTCTTCGCTGACAACTAAATTGTGTCAGCAGTGTTTGCAATTCCAGTAGATTCCCAGACTGGAGGGCTTCAAGTGCCGATTTTGCATTTCAGCATTATCACAGAATGTGTACCAAAGTTGGTATTTAGCAGTTTCTCTGTTCTATCGTGATAGGCTAAGTTTCTGCATCACAGCTAGGGCAGTTCTACATGGTATGCACACTGGTCTTATCACTATTACCATTTGGGATTTCTACATACACTCCCGCACCACCATTTTAAACTGCATTTTGCGCGGACCCATCTGTATTTACTCGGACCCATTGTTTTTGTTGGCATTCTTCATCAGTATAGCTGAGGCTGGTCATTCTGCGTTGTACACTATCTTTCATTTTCGTGACGGATATTCCTTTCACATTTGTCTTTATTTGTACTGCTTGTTTGCATTTGTCACTTCATGAGGTTTGTTCTGGAATACTTTTCAGTAGAAAGCTAATTTCAGGAAGGTCAATAGTTTGTCTGCATAATCTTTTTTTTTTTTTTTTGCTTGGTGTAAGAAAAACTCCTTTTTTTTTTAAACCGTCCCAAGCCTAGTTCCTTTCTGAAATCAATTAGTTCTTCATGCTTTTGGGGGATCTGGCATACTGGGGATTCAATTTTTTCCCCACAATGCCTAGGTTCTGAAATCAATTCTTCGTGCGGGGATCTGGCATACTGGTGAACGTTTCAATTTTATTTGCAACTTTGTATCTCTGCGTTCTCTCAGTGCCTGCGTTTTCTCCATTTCTAATATAGGGGATGATTTCATCCCTCCTGTGATGACTCTAAGCGCTTGATTTTGCACTTTGTCCAACTCCTTTATTGTGGTACTAGATGCCGAACACCATGCAGCTGATTCATTCTCAAGGTGTGGTTGTATGCTCTGTTTGTATACTTTTTTGAGTATTTTACCGTTGGCTCCCCATTTGGCTCCACTTAATTTTCTTAGTATTGCTGTCTTCCTCCTGGCTTTGGTTGCTGCCTTGTTGATATGTTTTCTCCAAGTCAACCTTTTACCAAATGTGACTTCTAGTAACGTGGGAATTTTATCATCTCTCAAAGGTATTCCATTTATTTTAATGATGTCTGCCTTTTTGCTTTAGGGAGAGAGAGTGTAACATATGTCTGTGTTAATGCTGACACACAATCTATACGTCCATGCCCCTAGTGATTAAGTAGCCCGCTGTAATATTCTTGTGGCTACAATTGCATGCACATCGGTGCACCAAAGTACCAGGTGCGTTGCCATTTTGATTCCCTTTGGTATCTCAACAGTCAGATAATTGATGCATAAAAGGAAAAGTGATGGCGTTAGGACATCACAGCAAGCTTTTTTTTTTTTAAACTCTTGAAACCACATTCCTGTTTCGGGCTTTTTTGTTATGCAAGCAAGAGTTCTTTTTTCTGACATTCAGTTACAAAGATATATTGCATTAAATCTTCCTTATTTTATAAAATGAAGTGTTTGTCTGTCCTATTCTGATTCTTATCTCAGTTTCTTATCTCAGTTTCTTATCTCAGTTTCTTATCTCAGTTTCTTATCTCAGTATCCAGTTCTACATTTTTCTATTCACTTTATAGTTTCTCATTTTCTTCAACATCCCCTCCTTCCAAACCTTGTCATTAGGTTTCCTTAAATCTATTTATGATCATGAGTATATACCAAAAATTGACAGAGCGACAGCAATAATGAGCCGAGCTCAGCCGACTGTGGCAGATCGGCCTAGTAGCTGGGCCATTATTAATATGTGTGGTTTGTTAAAATAAAACATGGGCTTTTGAGCTACAGAGCTATAGAAAGATTATCAGAATACTATGGACAAAGCAGAGAAGAAATACTGACATGTAAAAAAAAATATGAACACCATTTTCACTATACAGTGAATATATTTATAAAGAGATCTTCAATTAATATACCCAGAAATTGTAGTTTGTGGGCAAAATATTAACAATTTGCGTTACGCTGATGACAGTTTTGATAGCAACAAATCAGACATAACTACAGAAAATGATAGACTTTGTGGTAGTAGAAAGTTGAAGAATGCGCCCCAGCTTGAATAATGAAAAGACAGAGGTAATGATGGTATCAAAGAAAAGAATTATATCTAAATGTGTAATACAAGTCAATGGTGTTATTTTGTTGCAAGTACAGAAATGTAAGTATCTAGGCACATGGATAAACTCACATTAAAGATGCATTACTGTGATAAGAAACAGAATAGGACAGCCAAACACTGCATGTTATAAAATGAGGAAAATTTATGCAATATATCCTTGTAATTAAAGGTTAGAAAAATACTTTTTGCTTGCTACATACATCCAGTTTGAACACATGGCTGTGAGTTCTGGACAATCGGTAGGCAGAACAAACAATTTCTTGAGACCTCAGAGATGTGGTTTTACAGACGAATGCTTGAAATACCCTGAAGAGCCAAAGAGAGCAACCAAGAGGTTTTGAAAGAGACGGGAGCCCAAAGAATACTCATCACAGACATCAGAAGGAGACAGTCTTTTCTTCAATGTTATGAGAAGAGGGAAAACAAAACATGTTTTGACCACTGGAAATATCTATAGAAGGAGGACGACAACGAGATAAGATTTTTGACAGGCTTGTTGCATGGCATGGAGGTGTGTCAGCACACGAACAGATAATGCTGCAGGAGATCCTTGATTGTGGAGAAGCATGATTAACATCAAGAGAGATTGGTTAATAAACAACATTTTGTCTCGAAAAGTGAAATATTATGGTCATATCAAGCGCTACGGAGGACAGGAAAAGAATAACAGAAGGCATTGTATCAGGAATGATAACTAAACATCCTGGCTTGCCATCCATGTTGGGAACTGAACGCACATATACGAAGCTTAGCCTTCCTCTTGTGAGGCCAAATGCTTGTAAGGCACCGCCTCCTGGCGAAGTGTATAGAGATGAATGAATAACGCTTCACCTATCTGAAGCAAAAGTCCCTAAGTCAACCTTCTGGCGACTAACTGGGTTCCGTACCGGAGAGTGCTTAACCAACACAGATCACATTGTCACATCGTACACTCCGTCAACAGTATCACGGCAACACATCAGGAGGCATCTATCATAGTGCATCAGTCAATTTTTTTAATCAGTAAACATAATGGGACGACGACCGGTGGCAGACATATCAATAATAACGTTCACTAAACATTTTATTCTCCATGGAAATAAACAATACACATGCAGACAAACCAAAAGCAAGAACGCCCATTTGCGTCCATCATCTATCGCTGACAGAGAGACACCGCCTCCTTCACAAGTATAGCCTCATCACGTTAAGGAAGTTGATAAACATGATTAACTTGTACTTTTTGGAAGTCGTGTAAAAAAAATCTGGATTAAAAGTTTTTAATCTTCTAAATTTAATTCTGAAATGTTTGTTTAAATGAGCTCTGTATCCCCTTTTTGACCAGATAATGCATACGGTATAGTTGTGGATGACAGCAATAACAGGGACAGTACATTCAAGAGTATTTATTAAACAAGATACATAGGATGATATCGCTCCATATCTGGTTCGATTTCATTACATCAATGTTGAAATCGTTATACCAATTGTTACCCGCACAAGGGTTTCGATGCAGTTAACAAATGGAAAGTGATTGCTGGTTTGACGGCTTGACTTTCATCCAGACACTCTCTACCTCTACAATAGAAATTCTAGACCATTTCCATAAAATCATTGAGATAATTTGAGATGAACACAGTTATACTTGTTTCTAATTTCTTGTAATCCCTCTTTTCGAATAACATTGAACACCCTTTATGAGTAATTTTATTGTATAACCGACTTTCAGTTGTTCTAAAATTTTGAATTGATTCTTAAGCCAAACTGAGAGCTCGGTTAGTTTGCCGAATAAATAATAAATGTTTAGAAGACTATTTGAGGGGCGATCTTTGTTTAACCACTGATTACGTCTGGGCAACAGTGTTTTTTAAAGAGAGATATTGTTATTTCGTGATACTGACTTTTTTTTTTCAAGACGTAATCACTGGGTAGTACTGGGTAGTATGTGATAGGGTAGGACAGTGTCTCTGTTGGAGCAACATCATGAAAGCCTGGAGTAAAGCTGCAGGCTTGAACTGCTTGAGATGTTCACCATCACGGTTCAAGCGATATGCGGGATGTAGGTTAGTGTACAGTGAAGGGCGGTTTACGTATCACCTGCAGGTCCTACACTGGAAACAGTCATAGCATTATTATTTAGGGGTGCTTCTGTAGACCTGCATGGGACACATGAGGTGCCGCTACGTGGAATTCGTCACCCTACAACACACACACATCTTCAAAGCTGAGCATTTGAGTTTAAAAGCATGAAAGATCCACACATGTGCAGAAAGCACTTGTGTTTGGTGATCAGGAGATCTGTTAGTTGCATACACCAGACCCCATTTACCAACACAACCGCCATCAACCTCCCCTGAACAAATAACGTATAGAATGATTCACATCGCCTTTATGTTAATAACCAGCTCTTATTACAGGAATCATCTATAAGACCTCTATGATCACACGCGAAATATTTTCACAATTTCAGATCAATCCAAAACCAATAACTGTTTTCAGCACTTTTGGCAAAGTAGCACAATCAAAATTTTTAAAACAATGAATAGTTAATCTGAAAGGATATTGCGTATGAAAGCCGGGATTCTGGTACGCCTGGCCAAAATAGAAGAGAGCAGAATTATAAATGACATCAGCAAAATAATGGGGAAAAAAAGGAACACATTGGGAAGGAGCGGTCTAGCTATGAGAAAAGGGGCAGCAAGCCAGAGAGCTGGCTTATGTAACTCAATCTTAGCCAAGCAAGTGGCGCAAATAAACCGGACCACAAATATAACGAGAGACTTTGGCAGCTTCAGTAGCCAACAGAATGATGAACGTGGTTGAGTATTTTGTTTTTCTAAAACGGAAACGGAATCAGATATAGATCTGCCGTGTTAAGACTGCTGATCTCAGGTTTTAGTCTGAGAGATAAGAAATGAGATGTGCTGTGTCGGAATGTGCACTGGGGTTCAAGATGAGTCTGAAGTTAAAGTGGAGAAAGTGTTTTAAGTATCACGAGTAAAGGCCACAGGGTGTTGTGGTATTTCAGTATAGTTGATGTTCTACGCTTTATATACACAGACAGACAGACAGACAGATGGACGAACGGACAGACAGACAGACAGACAGACAGACAGACAGACAGACAGACAGACAGACAGACAGACAGACAGACAGACAGACAGACAGACAGACAGACGGACAGACGGACGGACAGACAGACGGATGGACAGACAGACAGACAGACAGACAGACAGACAGACAGACAGACAGACAGACAGACAGACAGACAGACAGACAGACAGACAGACAGACAGACAGACAGACAGACAGACAGACAGACAGACAGACAGACAGACAGACAGACAGACAGACAGACAGACAGACAGACAGACAGACAGACAGATAGATAGATAGATAGATAGATAGATAGATAGATAGATAGATAGATAGATAGATAGATAGATAGATAGATAGATAGATAGATAGATAGATAGATAGATAGATAGATAGATAGATAGATAGATAGATAGATAGATAGATAGATAGATAGATAGATAGATAGATAGATAGATAGATAGATAGATAGATAGATAGATAGATAGATAGATAGATAGATAGATAGATAGATAGATAGATAGATAGATAGATAGATAGATAGATAGATAGATAGATAGATAGATAGATAGATAGATAGATAGATAGATAGATAGATAGATAGATAGATAGATAGATAGATAGATAGATAGATAGATAGATAGATAGATAGATAGATAGATAGATAGATAGATAGATAGATAGATAGATAGATAGATAGATAGATAGATAGATAGATAGATAGATAGATAGATAGATAGATAGATAGATAGATAGATAGATAGATAGATAGATAGATAGATAGATAGATAGATAGATAGATAGATAGATAGATAGATAGATAGATAGATAGATTAGATAGATTAGATAGATAGATAAAACTTCATGGGGCAAAACATCATCCACACTTCAGTTCTACATTGCTGACCACACAGTCGTACATTTATCGCGCCGTCTACCCACAGTCAACCCGCAGCCATCACGCAGTCATGTTGTACTCATGTCGCAGTTATTAAGTCACCATTTAATCATGCAGTCATCGTACAGTAATTATTCAGTCATGCAGTCGTCATACAATCATCACGCAGTCATTATCTCATATTTACCTAATGATTTTTCACGAAACCATAAACTGATCGAGATAGTGATTAAGCGGCGTGAGACATTTCCGTGTGAAGACAACGGCTCATCATACTGGAATCGGTATATCCAAAATGGATCGTGCTACAAGTTAGTATTTGGAAGCAACACGTGGCAGGAGGCTGTGGTGAGTTCACATCTTTCTGTTGTGTTATGTCAGTCCTCCCGTCCGTTGACCGTCTGCCTACCCGTCTATCCGCCCATTTGTTGTCGGTCTGCCCATTTGTCCGATTGTCTGTCTACTTTTCTTATTTGTCTTTCATGTTCTTTTTATATCGACGTACACTTTCACTCTATTCCTGTCCACGTTTTGAACATAGGTAAAATGTATATATATATATATATATATATATATATATATATATATATATATATATATATATATATATATATATGAAAAATTAGCTGTCTGTCTATCGATCTTTCATGCCCAACCCACTAGCTCAGTTGGTCTAACCTGCCTGTGCAGCGACTGGGTTACAAACTCTTTGTGGTCCGGGTTCACGCCGGGGGTAGGCAGAAAAGCTACATTTCTCAGCTAGATTTATGGTATCAACCATCAAAAATCAAGGCCGAAAGGTTGCGATATACATAGTACTGAGTGAATGGGTTAACGACTCATGGTTTCTTGATGTCTTTTTTAAAATAAAAAACATCTTATGCTGACTACGTTTGCCCAAGCGACGGGTAAGTTCTCAGTAAGCTCTGCCTTTTTGAATTATTATATCAAGATACATCATTCTTTGCAATGGAATGATACACCATTGCGATCGTTGTTCCGCCGTGCATCGAATGAGCTAGTTTTTTTCGGATTTGTAGAATACAAAAATTACACGCTTATTCCTTTTTCAGCCGCCCGAGGGCCTGCTATATCAAAAACGGTTTCTTTGATACCTTAGCTTGATTTGTAGTCTGTGTAGCAATCAATTTCGCCTGCGTTTTTGTTTCTTTGTTCCAACATGTCAGCGTGGTCGGCTTGGCGGCTTTTGGTAGGACAGTTTTCCTGCCGTCTGGGAGGGGCAGTCTGCTAGTCCTGAAAAGGACTAACATTGTGCCTAAGGCGGCCTGGAACAGAATGGGAAAGGTCTTCTGTGGGTCTGGCGCTGGCGCTTTCTAAATAGGGCGTCTCTGCTGGCTCTAGTGCTTGTTGTTGTGGTGGCAGTGGCGTTTTGGTTTTTGTTTGCTGCTTGCCGGTGTTCTTTCGCTGCTGCGTGCCTTCAGTTCGCGCATGTGTTGATGAGCGTCCATCAATTCGTCGAAAAGTTGCATTTCAAGGTCTGCTTTGGCGTAGCATTTCTCCAGATCTTGTTGGCGTAATGGTTTTTCTGGGTGAACTGTCTGCCAACCGTCTTCCTCCGTCCACTCACTTTTATCAGGATACGTCAGTTTGCTCAGTCATCTAAATAGCTCTTGAACGTGGGCTTCGGCTTCCCTGATCTCGTAATCTGTTGTTGTTTATTGGCTGTCTTGTTTGGTTTCTTCTGATTCTTTGTTTTTACATGTCTGTGATTTTAGTGCTTTGGTCAGTGGTTCTGGCTAGTTCCATTGACTGTGCCTTGTGAGTCATGACTTTCATTTCGGTAGCTCTACATTTGTCAGCCTTGGTTTCTCGGCTGTTTTTCTGCTTCTTTCTATTTGTAAAGATTGTCGTTCTCTTTTAGCTGCTAGCGTTGCGGCTTCAGCCTCTATTGTGACCTGCACCTATAGGGCGACTTCTTTGTACGCGGACTCTCAGGCTTCTCTCAGTTCTGCCATCTTCTTCTTTCTTTCTGCGCATTCTGCTTGCCGGCGAGCTACTTCTTCGTCCTGGGCTAACTTGAGGTGTACCAGCAGGTCTTGGAGCTTTTGGGTTCCTTCTGTGACTTCTGAAAGCAATCTGGTTTGCTGCGCGATTTCTGCCGGCCTGTCTCCCTTCTGGGCTTTTAATTCATTTAATGTTTGAGAGATCAGGCCTAGCGTCTAAATTCTGTCGACGGTGGCTTCAGCTCTGTTGACTTTCATCTTCTCAAATGCTCTCTGTTAGGTTCTCAGTCGTTGGTTTCTTGAGGTAGTTTACAGTTCTTTGTTGCAGTAGCGTCTGAACAGATGGGTGCGCCTCGACAAGGGCTCCATCTGGGGATGACAGCGTTTGAGTTTGAGTCCCTAGATAGGGACGGCTTTAATAGGTGCTGGGGCCATGACTAGGGCGACTTCTGATGTCGGCATCGTCTGCTCAGCTGGGGCTGGCGCAATGACAGGTGCGGCTTCCCTGGAGGATTATGTCAGCAGTGTGGTGATTTCTGTACGCTTAGTCAGTAATAATCATGGAAGAGACAGTTTCAGTATACATAAAGATCTTAAGTTACTACCCTTCCATAAACGACTACTTTTCAATAAGGCCAACGTTATTCACAAAATCTTATTTAAAAATGCTACAGATTACTTTGGCCATTCTTCAAGTATAATGGCGACATAGCAAACGCCTAAACATATTACACATCCCTAAACCCAGAAAAGAACTCAAAAACTGTAAAAGGATTTTGCACAATATCAGATAGCGTACTATTAGTAACACTTCGCGACAGACCGTTTGACATCAACTTAGTACAGATTTATGCCCCAACAGCAGATAGTTCAGTAGAAGATATTGATGCATTCTATGACGAGTCAGACATGGGTGTTGATCAATGCAACAATTGTGAAGTGACAATGGTACTTGGAGATTTAAACTCGAAAATAGGAAGTGAACAAGTGCACGGAATAACGGGTGGCTATGGCCTAGGAGAAAAGAATGTGAGAGGTGACCGATTAATAGCATGGGCTGAGTCACGCAGCATGATAATAGGTAACACCTGGTGTAAACACCATCCTCGAAGATTGTGGACTTGGAAAAGTCCTGGTGATAATGTCCGTAATCCGATTTATTATATTTTGATTTCAGATTCCGGAGCAGCTTAGTTGGAGCAAAAACTTGACCAGGAGCCGACTGCTTTAGTGACCATGTTCCAGTTGTAGGAAAAGTTAGAATAAAACTAACGAACATTAGAAAAATACCACAGAACATCAGGTTAAATTTAGGAATTCTTAGAAAGGATAAAGAAATTAGGGAACAGTACAATGTCACTGTACAATACAAAACCAGTATAGTGCAATGGATATTATACAGGCTATTGATGAACAGTGGGATTTGTTGCGTGAGTCAATTCAGCAGACATCAAAAGAGACAATCTCACCAACCCATAGAGTAGCAAAAAAGAAATGGATGTCAACCGAAATTCTGCAGTTGATGGATGAAAGAAGGAAGAAAAAGAACGATAAAGAAGAATACTCTAGAATACAAAAAGAAATAGTGAACAAATAAATTCAAAGTGGCTAAAGACGCCTGGCTGAATCACATTTCTACAGAGAATAGGGAAAATCACAGGAAAGACTCACATTCCATGTACCAACAGATAAATATGTTAACAGGAAAGATGACACGTAACAGCACTGGATGTTTGAAATCAGAATATGGTGACTTATAAATGGAACATAGTAATATAATTAACAGATGGACAGAGTATATAGGGGAATTGTATGATGATAATAGACCAGACGTAGAACTGAAGACCAACAATGATGGTCCACCAATAATGACTGCAGAAGTTAAGGATGCAATACATCATATGAAGAAAGAAAAAGCATCCGGGCCAGACAACATATCACTGGGAAGAAATCGAAGCACTGGGAGATTTTGGAATTGAAAAAATAACTAAACTTTTAAACGATATTTATAATGGTGGGTATATTCCAAATGACCTTTTAAAATACAAATTTATAGCTCTGCTAAAGAAACCAGGCACTTTAAAATGTGAAGACCATCACACAATAAGTCTTATGACTCACATGACTAAGATTTTACTGAAAAAAAAAATTATGAGAATAATAATAAACAAAATAAAACCAGAAATCAGCGATGAACAATGTGGATTTGTAGAAGGAAAAGACACAAACAATGCCATATACATCCTAAGGACATTGTTAGAGCTATAGAAGTAAAGACTGATCTGTACTTGTGTTTCATAGACTATACAAAAGCATTTGACTGTGTGAAGCATGAAGAAGTAATCAAATTTTTAGAAAAATTAAACATTGATGGGAAAGATCTACGAATAATAAAGAATATGTATTGGCAGCAAACAGCAGCTATAAGAATTAACAACTGTTTAGGTACATTTCAAAGCATAAAGAGGGGCGTACGACAAGGATGTGTACTGTCACCTGATTTGTTTTCAATATACAGTGAATATATAATGAGATCTTTAATTGAAATGCCCGGAATTGTGGTTGGTGGGCACAATATAAACAATTTACGTTATGCTGATGACACAGTCTTGATAGCAACAAGTCAGAAAGAACTACAGGAAATGATAGACATTGTTAGAAAGTGGAAGAATGGGCCTCAGTTTGAATAATGCGAAGACAGAAGTAATGGTGGTATCAAAGAAACGAATTATTCCTAAATGTGTAATAAAAGTCAATGGTGTTATTTTAGGACAAGTACAGAAATTTAAGTATCTGGGTGGGCACATGGATAACATTAGATGGAAGATGCATAACTGAGATAAGAAACAAAATAGGACAGGCAAAAACTGCATTTTGTAAAATGAAAAACATCTTGTGCAAAATATCCTTATCATTAAGAGTTAGAAAAAGAATTCTTGCTTGCTACATACATCCAGTTTTAACATATGACTGTGAATCCTGGACAAACGGTAGGCAGGCCAAACAATTTCTTGAGGCCTCAGAGATGTGGTTTTACAGAAGAATGCTTAGAATACCTTGGACAGCCAAAAAGAGCAACAAAGAGGTTTTGAAAGAGGCGGGAGCCCGAAGACAACTTATCACAGACATTAGAAGGAGACAGTCATAATTTTTCGGTCGTGTTATGAGAAGAGGGAATATAGAACATGTTGGGACCATTCGAAAGATCTGTGGAAGGAGAGATAGAGAAAGACAGCGAGAGAAGATCTTGGACAGTCTTGCTGCATGGCATGGAGGTGTGTCGGCACACGAACTGGTACATGCTGCAGAAGATCGCAGATTGTGGAGAGGCATGATCGCCCACGCCAGTCGGCAAGGCACCTGATAATGATGATAAAACCTAGAATAGACTTGTACAAAACAAGCGTACTCTGCAGCTCATGTGTGGAACCAACTTCCACATCCAATCAAAAATATCAACAACCCCTATAAATACAATTGGAAGCTTTCTGAATATTATCTCACTTCAGACTATATGCCCCCTTGGAAGATACAGTTTCCAAAGAATACTGTTGATTTCCACAAAGATTTTTTAAATTTAGTATTATAATTGTTTTAAAATA